>JAPQRP010000006.1:19767430-19781709 GCA_037367295.1 Apogon hyalosoma | reverse complement strand
CCATCCATCCATCCATCCATCCATCCATCCATCCATCCATCCATCCATCCATCCATCCATCCATCCATCCATCCATAGCCTCATTTTGAGCTGGGAGGTTGGGAGCGCCTGTATGATGGGTGACCTAATGCTAAACACTAGCTTACAGAAAAATGGTAAACTTTATTAAGAAATGGCTTAACAAAATCCTCTGATGGTCTTAATGTAAAATTATTAACCACAACTACAGAGGAGTGACCATTAAAGAAAAATATGATATTATTCAATGATCATAAGCTCCAAGTGTCCGACTGGGCCCTAAAATCTTCATGACAGAGGAATAATTTTAAGATACCAATAAAAAACTTCTTTAAAGGGTTCAAATCAAACGAATAAATTCCTTTTTGAGGTCAGCACCTAGTGGATACCAGCAGTATTATGCTTCTACAATGCTGTTTCCCCATAGGAAAAAAAAAATCACTGGGACCCCTCCAACCAGTGCTGATTACCATTATGATCTGACACAAATCAAAAACGCACAAAATCTATATTTTCTCTTCCTCTTAAGACTTCCTAAAACACAAAGAACAACATAAACAAACTGAAACAACAACAATACCACTCAATAACCAACTATCTTCAATTCAGACCTTTGACATTTTCACTCACTTGGTTATGTGTGCTTTGGTTAACAGGCTACAGTAACAAAACTGGAAAATGACTCCAGTTCCTACAGGGCCGCTATATTTTCTCGAGACTACTGCATACTACTAGGTTTAAAATGGCAGCTCATAAACCAATTGGTGAGGTTACAGCTACTTCATCCTGTAATTATACAAAAACCATGATACCGAACCATAAAACGCTATAAGTGACTCAAGTATAAACACAGAGAAACACATATGTCTCTGTAAGGCCAGTGTCATGTCATATAAGAATGACATGACATAACATCCATCCATCCATCTATACATGTGCATGTGCTTGTGTAACTTTGTTTTATTAGGGTGCTACTTTTGAGTGCATGTGCTTGTATGCCTCAAGAGTATGAATGTGAGGAGAGTGAGACAGGCAGCGACAGTGATGATGATGACTGTGCGTCTGGCCTTGGAGGGATGGATGTGTGACAATACGGTGTGACTCCTTCCAGATTCTTTAACAAAGACTGAGGCTGTAAAGAAGGAAACGGACACTGCGAGTCACCTTCAGGCAACCAGACTACGGAAAAAAAACCTTTTAACTATACACGGACACACAAATCTGCTTTGTGATTGCACGCAAGGATTCTTCTGACCATAGATGCATATGCATATGTGCATGTTCAGATACACGCAAAAATGTACATGCACATGCAACACACATGCACACACACAGATAATTAATGGTGGTGGCGAATCCCCCTCAGCTGTGGGAGAGTAAATTGCTTTTTCACCCTCCACAGATTTCAGCCCGCTCGTTATGTTGATGATGCCAGAGCCGCTCACAGAAGCACAAACTGCCTGCTATCACCTCCCATCCCCCCGCTCCCCTTCCTCCCCACATCTCCAAATACACACACAAGTGCCCACATCTTTACAAAGCATAACTGTAAATTGGTTTATACACACACACAATGGATGAGCACACAAACAATTCTGAATATTTCTATGGAGCATGACTATGTGACAGATTTGTTTTTGTACATGTGATGATGCTGGTGTTTTGCTAGTGTCTGCAGAAAAAAAAAAATTCTGTCTTCATCAGCACAGTTTGTCTAAGTGCATTATTGTTAGTTTACGTTTCTCTGTGTATTTATGTGTACTTTTGTTATTATAATCCACATGGGTTAAAGAGTCAGTGGGTGAAGCCACTCTATTACAACCACTTCAGTTCAAATTATTATAGTAATTTTGCTGGTACAACTTTATTGTAAAGCTCCCTGTTATATGTTTTATTTCAAGCCAACCTATATTTGTTATCCAAGCAATAATACTTTTTATTTTTCCTTCCGTCCTCATGTGCACTTTAGAGAAACATTACAATTTAGCTCTATCAAACTAAAACCTACATTTCACCCAGCATCAGTTTCAAAACTTCCTTCAATTTAGCATTTGGCATTCATGAAGTGAAAGTCATCCTTGCAACCATCTACTTCAACCCAGAACCGCTTGTGAATTTGTTTACACCGTCATTATTTCCTCATCCTTGGCCCATCTACAGACAGAGAAAATTCTGCTGCACGACTTTTGGCTTTTGTCTGGTTTCAGTAAAAGAGATATCAGTACCTTCATATTTGTTTGCTCTTTCTGGCCATGATTTGCTTGGAAAATAGAGTTGAATTTTTGTGTTTTGTCTTTGAAGCTGTGGTTTAGATATGTCAGCAGCCTCCCAAGTTGCAACTTGACCTTTTATGTACTGCACTCTTAACGCTCTTAATAAGCTTCCCTTTTATTCTAAACTACAAACAACACATTGAAATCAGGGATGCAAGGAAATCACTCAGCATTATTTTAGATAAATGCACAAATATGAAAACAGAGGGCAGTTTATTAAGTATTCTGACTATTGTGCTATAATGTCAAAGTGTATATTTTACATACATTAATCTGCAAATTATCAAGATATGTGTGAAAAAACCTTGAAGTGTTTAATTTAATATAAGTTTTATGAACACATGGTTGTGTAGTAAGGGCTGCCTTTCTAATGTTGGATCAGTGAGACCAGCAGGATGAAAAATGTTAAGCTTCAGGTCATCTGAAACCTTTTGGTTGTTCTGCAGTATCAGCTCAGTAGCAAATTAACTTGACTTAACATGCCATAGCAAAAGCCTGAAGGAATCAAATAAATGAGCAGAGTGTGTTGGGTCCATACCCTGAAGAACTCCTTCGTAGAGCCTGAGTCCAGTGTCCCGTAGGCTATCTCTGTCTGCTTGGCCAAGTCCTCTGCACTTTCTATGGGTGAGACCATTCTCTCCACAGTGAGGAAGGCAGCCAGGTTGGCTGTGTAAGAGGAGATGATGATAAGGGTGAAGAACCACCACACACCTCCAACAATACGTCCAGACAGAGACCTGGAGAGACAACAGAGAGAAGCAAAGTAGGATGATGAAGGACAGGAGAAAGTGAGGATTTTGGATAAATCAGCAAGAAGGAGCGAAGAAAACAATAAGGAAGGGAAAGAGGTGAGAAAACCAGCAGGATAAAGTAGAACAACGAATTGGATATAAGAAAGGATTATAAATTATGAAAGAAAACATGGTGAAGGTTAATTACACAAAAAAAAATGTAAGAAAGGACAGAGTGATAAGGATTAGCAGAGGAAAATAAACAGAAAAGGAAGCATTATTAGAGTTAGTTCACACACAGCCACCAATTATTTTGCAAATAATTTCTAACACCACCACGTGCATGCCAGTGAAAGTGAAGATACAGACATAATGGTCTTTAACCCTCGAAGAAATCTGGCATAAACAATAAAGGCTGCATCAAACAAACTGTAATCTGAGTGTTTCTCTCATCTATATTCCCTATTTTGCCCATTTTCTTCATGTTTAGTCTCCTTATCTATCACTTGTGAGAAGAAGCATTGAAGTAAGTGGCTACTCATTATGTGTTTTTACTGAGTAAACAGAAAGAGCGTAAATAAGAGTGGGAGAATTTAAGAAAAAGAGAGAAAGGTGGGAAAAGTAACAAAATGTAAAGTTTCCTTAAAAATGCATCAGTCCTTGAAATGCTACTTTGCACAAGCAGCAAAATAAAACATTCATGCTTTAGAAAAAGTGAGAAAGAATGCAAAGAAGGTATTTTTTATTCATTTTCTTTACATTATATAGATGTAATACAACCCTCAAATTCAAAAAAGAAAAAAAAAAACAATATTTATTTTTGCAATTTCAACCCAAACTAATATATAAATAATATATTACTACCTTTTTTTTTTTTCTTTTTTAGTTTTTTTTTTGTCATTTGTGATATATTGTGATAGTGGGCAGAGGAAACAGAGGAGACGACATGCAGCAAAAGGTCTGGACTGGATTCAAGCCCAGGTCGCTGCAGTGAGGACTCAACCTTGCATGTGGTAAACACTCAGTGGAAGCGCCCTCTACCTGCTCACATTAATTATATACAAATCCTGACAGAATTATAGAATAAATGTCCAAATGGACAAAAAGCTGGGGCTGTGTTAGTGCGCACAATCTGAAAAGGCCCTTCATTTCTCGGACATGCAGTGTAGCTGTTCAAAGTAATATATGTGTTATTTTTGGGTGGGCTGTGTTTAAAGGAGTGCAGGTTGGGAAGAAAAAGAAGGAGAGAGATAGCTGAAAGGTGCAGTGACGCCTGACTCGGCATAAATTGTCGCCTTTTGGAGCAACTCTGCATTCTGCTGCTGCTCAAGCCAGCGCACCTATTAATCCTCTCTCTAACAAACACACACACACACACACACACGCACACACACGCAAACACACACACACACACCTATGCACGCAAATATGAATTGATAGCGTGTGTCCTTGAGGCATTGATCTGTTTACCTGAATTAATGAAACTGCTGTATTCTGTGAAAGATTCCTGTGGGGAAGTGCCATTAAGTTCTGTTTTATAAAGACAGTTAATGTTTTTGCAAACGGGGGAAATTTGTGAATAATTGACAAGCAAGAGCTTAAAAGCTTAACATGAACTTTTGATGAAAATGAGGCCTCTAATATAGACACAACCACTTGACTAGGTGTTTGTTAAAGTGTTCTTATTGGACTAGATGAAGCCACTGTAACAACAATGATATAATATGATGAGGAATTTCAATAATTCGCCTCATGCCTGCATCTATGACCAGAATAATAATTAAAAAAATACAATAGTGTTGTCAATGAGGAGGAAGAGAAATAGACGCAGATGATGAGTATTTAGAAACTTATTTTCATACATTTTCTACAGTTTCCTACAGAGACCAACAGGTGGCGTGCGATCTGATTGGTTAGCTGGTAAATGAGCTGTGGCACCGTTTTAATCCGACCTGATGGAGTATGAGTGTAATTTAAGTGGGCATCTAAACAACGGGAGAGGGATGAATAAAAACAAAGCAAATGTGGATGAAAAGAGTGCAGACAGAAAAAAAGAAGATATAAAAACAAACAGGAAAGACAATATAAGAATGTATTTATGTGCTGCTAATTTGTATGTAAAAAAATAAAAAAAACATTGCATTGCATTGCACTGTTGGAATATAATTCTTAAAACATGACCAGATATGTTGTTTTGCACATAATCTTCACCCATGAAGCTCGAAAGCAGCATCGATTTGTGCGCAGTGGGGGTGTTGCTTTAAGTGACTACAATATGTAAGGAATCAGCTGAAGCAGAAGTTACCATATTGATCTTTAAGGGGCAATTCATCCTCTGTGTTTGATCTACTCTCAATACAGGAGCAGCTCAGCGCCACGGTGCAAATCAGAGGCTGATACTACAGATTTTAGTGACGCTAGTATTCACACCATATGAATGTGTGATGATGTGTCCGGGCTTCAAGACAAAGCCCATGTAACTGTGAACAAGAAACTACAAGCTGAAGTAATAGTTTTCTTTAGTCTGTTAGGCATTTAGATGGACGCCGGTAGAGATTTGTGATAGGAAAGAGAATATAATTTTACAAATAGCCATCTGTTCGGCTGTGAAAATTATCTTATTAAATGCTCCTAATTTCATACTGCCAGAGTGAATCTGAATTTTAGACCAGCTACAACAACACAAAGCTCCAGGTTGTTCTTTGATTGTACAGGTGCAAAGTACCCAATGCAATCAAGAAGAAAAATATCCTCTCTTAAAGGGGTTATATCAGTGTTTTTCAACCTTGGGGTCATGACTCCACATGGGGTCACCTGAAATTTCTAGTAATTGATAAAAAAAAAAATGTAGCTGAAGCTGAAGCACTGTGGTACTGTTTATCAGTCAAATGTTTATTGTGGTCAGTTCCAGATCCTGCAGCTCTTTCATAATTCATAGTTTGAGTTATTGTTTGTTCAGTATTAATTGTCAACCTTGTAAATACAAGCTGGACTGACTGTACATATCCTGACCAAGGAAAATCAAATTCTCACTTTGTGCAGTAATCTACACCTGGCTTTTCTGCCTCCATTCATAATAACATACATTATTTAGCCTAAATGTCATCTAAAACTAACATTTATTTGCAAAATAGTATAACAAACTATTATATGATCAAAAACAAATTAATTTTAGCAAAAAAATGTCTCAGTTTTGAATGTCTAGAGTCACAAGAAATTTGTGATGTTAAAATGGGATCACGAGCCAAAAAAGGTTGGGAACCACTGGGTTAGATGTTGTGTTTATGTTCCACACTCTCCACAGCAGGAAGAAGTTGTGAACCAGAAGACTCTTCTAACCACCCAAACAATCAGTGAATCAACACTTTGTATCCACAGACTGTCACTCACTGAATACCATATAAACCGCATTGTTTACACACATCTGTTTTATGGTATCATTAAGTTTTCTTCTTCAAACAAAAAAGTCATAGCTGGTTATTTTGACAGCATAACACTTTGTCGGCTGATAGTTTACATTATAGTTCTGTGAAGCGAGGTACACACATAAGAATTTTCTAAATGTAAAGAGATTTTTGTATCTGTTACAGACCCCACACGTGACGATAAAAAAATCAGGCATTAAACAGTTTTGATCGCACTGTGTGTGGTGTGATCTAATAAACTCAACACACCACACCACACACATAAGGATTCTGTCCCACCACTGATCTAGAATCTAGTCCTCCAAGTCAGAAATCTCACATGATCAAACAAAAATGAAGAAGAAGAAACATAGCAACAACCGGAAAACACAATACACAACATGGAAGAGGACATATGAGAGGAAGGAATGATGGCGTTCTTTGGACTATTTTTGACGGATAAATCCCTAATTTCTGAGGTTCTACCAAACCTTATGTTTCAGGTCAGCCATGCTCGTTTTTATTTATGCCTACTTCCTTGTTCCTTCGTCAGCTTGCTTCTTGTTTGGCTACATTCTGTTTCGTGTCACAATTCACAGAGTCATGACTCAGGAGTCGTTGGCTTTCCCCACACACACGAAAATTTTTGATTATAAATATTGAACAACTTTAATATTTACGATTGTTGGCCCTGATCTGTTTTGGAGCTGATTATCGGGATTAATTCACTCTTAACACACCTCAGACCACATGATAATCTAATACGATAATCTTATAAAACATAAAATAATCTGGCAGTTGCCGTTCTTGGTCGGGAGGGGGGGAAATCGGGACAAAAACAGCCTGATTATCTTTATGTGTGTACCCTACATTAGCTTCATTGTTTTTAGACAGAAAACCACAAACATCTCATTCTTCTTGGTAGTTCTTCTGGATTCAACCAGTCCAGCTGAACCCAGAAGAACTACCAAGAACAATGATGACCTGGGCAGATGAGAACCTACACAGACACAAACATTTCAGTTTTCTGTACAGTTTGTGTTGTCAGTTGCTGCACAAAAGATCTGATTAGAATCATCAAATCAAGGTCAGAACCGTCGCTTTAGTCTGGATCGACAAATGTCAACCTAGTCAACATACCATCACATAATAACTTTATGCCTTCATAAGCCTCATAATCAAACTCACTCATGTAGATGAAACACTGTAATTTCACCAGCTCCATTCTTTTCATTAAGAGCTGTGTCCAGTGGAGAAATCAACAACAGTACTTCTAGGTTTTATCAGTTTGTCACTTTCTTTAACTCTAAAAGTTGCTTCCTAATCTTCCTTTTCAAAGACCCTGTTGTATTAGTTTTCCTCACCATGGGACACCAGTAGAGACTCCCTACTCCCTCTATTGGTCACATAAATTCACTGGACTGTCAGTACGAATAAATTCAGTTCATATCTTTACAATCCAATACATTAGCATCTTTGGCAGAACTTCAGAGTACTTTGGTTTCAATATACTAATGATAAATGGTCGTTTTTGAATAGTTGAAAGTATAAATACTACGTGAAGCCTCTTTAAAACTCATCACACAATTCAAATGCATTTCCACAAATATGGTTTACTGCTTAACTTATAGTAACCTGAAAGCCATGAACCGTGTAATGCAACCGCAGTCTCAGATCTACATCAGTTCACTTAAGTTTTTATCCTTAAATCAACTTCACAACAAGAGAAGCTGCATTTGTCAATACCAGCTTTTTGTGTGTGTTTGCGTTGTTGTATAATGTTTGTCTGACAGATGAATCAGTTCATTCGAGTCACCTGCAGACAAATGCATACGGTGCATTTTTAGATTTCATTTGTCTACAACAGCGACAGGACTGCATTAGATGCAGCATGTGGTTTTTCCAAATGAATCATCCTTGACATGCATGTAAAATGAATATGTAGTCTATGTAGTCACAATAAATGTTTTACAGCCACTCTCTTAATATTTCAAAGTGTAAACTGTTCAGCTCACAGGTTAAAAAAGCTACTTGAGATGCCAGTTCATATTTAAAGGAATTAAATGGCTGACTGATTGAAGCTTGTACGTGGAACAGGAAAACCTAGAATGGTTCAGGAGCAGCATAAGTGAATACAAAGTAGATGTATTGAGAAGATATGATTAACAGCATGTCTACTTCCCAATGTGTTGTCCTTGATGTTGTTTGTATGCATGTGTGTATCTGAATGAAGAGAGTGGGAGGCATAAACCACTGTTTGGCCTTGGTTAAAGTTGAGGAACACGTTTACCTCCTCAGGGCTGATGGAGCATGCTGTAATCAGATGACGCTATGTGTGAGTGCACATGGAGGTGTTCACATGTGCATGTCGCTCTACATTTGTGTACGTGGGTGAGCTTTCAGAGTGATGCCCTTGATTCTTTCTATGATGCGTCTTTGTGAACGTGAGTGGTTTTTTTTTTTGGTGGCAGTGTGAACGTGTGTGTCTCCTGTCTTTGCAGCTGTGCCGTGTGTGTTGGTATGCAACAGGCGAGTCGCTCTATAGCGGGTCATGTATCATCTATGATAGCCAACAGATTGCCTCCCCAATCCTCTGTGTGAAAGATTAATGGCATGCTGTTCCTCTCTCTCTTTCTCTCTTTTTCACACACATAGTTCTGAGCAACTCATTTCTTTTTATCCTGTGCATGTGGATTTTCTTACCCGATAGAAAAGGCGACAGTTTTAGCTACTGTGTGTGTGTGTGTGTGTTTGCATGCCTATCATCTAAAATGTTTCATCATCTATATGATAATTAATGGGGAACAAAGATCATCTCATTGTTCAACAACATATCATTGCTTCAAGTGCAAGAATAATCTTAATTGTGGGGATTAAAAAACTTCCAAATTCACATAGTATAGGCATTAAAAGATAAAAGCATAGAAATACATGGTCAGCCATAACTTTATGACCACTGAGAGGAGAAAGTGCTAATAATACTGGTTTGTCCAACACCTCCCACAGATGCTCATTTCTCCTCAGATTGGGATGTCCTTCCTTAGTCCATTTTTGGTCAGTACTAACCGCTGCAGACCAGGAACACCCAATAAGACCAGCAGTTGTGGAGATGCTCTGACCCAGTCATCACCATTACAACATGGACCTGGTCAAAGTTACTGAGTTCCTTATTACCCCGCCCCCCCGTAGAGGAGGCAAGGGTATTGTTTTTGGTTCGGTTTGTTTGTTTGTTAACACTTTAGCAGCAAAATAGATCTGACTGCATTTTGGGAAAAGTTTGTCAAAATTAAAATTTTCAATGATTTTTTTGTTTTTTTTTTCCTCCCATTTATTTATAATGGGCAACATTTCAAATGTCTGTAAAAACATCAATGCTGTTTCAATTTATTTCAAACTTGCCACATATATAGAGGCAATTGATATGCTGACATCAGAACATGCATAGACATGATGACATCGGCTGGATCAATGCCAAAATAAGCTACAATACGTGCGAGGGGTGGGGTTTGTTGTGCCTGGAACCACTTGTGTTGATCATGTTTCTGCCTCCAACACATCAGCTTCAAGGACTAAATGTTCACCTATTGCCTTATACATCCAATCAAAAATGGTAAATGGACTGCACTTCTATATCACATTTTCTACACCTTCATGGTGCCCAAAGCACTTCACAAGAGCTCACATTCACCCATTCATGCACACACTCATACACCAATAGGCGGCTGCTGCCATGCAAGGCGCTGCCAGGCCCTACTGGGAGCAATTTAGGGTTCAGTGTCTTGCCCAAGAACACTTTGACATGTGGACAGTCAGAGCCAGGATTCAAACCACTGATCCGCTCTACCAACTGAACCACAGCCACCCCATGGCATTCTAGTGAAGAATGCCACTGTAATGAAATAATCAGTATTATTACAACTTCTCCTGTCAGAGGTCAGAATGTTGTGGTTGATGTGTGTACACTATATGGGCAAAGTATTGGGACATATTGAATTTAGATGTTTCACTGTTAACAGGGAGCTGGGCTACAAAACAAAAATAACAAAAGTCACAATATACTTATACATTAACATAAATATCATTGCAAGAAGCATTTTTATTCTGTCTTTAGGGTTAATTTTGTGTACATTGTTATCTCAAATGTTTACAAAGGGCTTTTGAGTCTGTATGTAATTTTTTTTGGTTGTTTTAAATCATTGTAATGAATTTAACACAAAAAAGTTTTAAATGTTTAACCGTTAGATTTCTGAAACCTTTGTCATGTTCTGAACATAAATAATACTTTAAAACAACAAGTAACCATCATGTTTCTTTAACTCTCACGCAGCAAGAAGAACCAACCTTTAAACTTAAAAAAAAAAAATACTGATTTTGACAAAAAATATGACAATTATCAGCGACTGATATGAACATTTTTATCACAATAATTTTTCAAATCAGCTGGAATGGGAATTCCTACCAGCCCCATATGTTTGTCCATACAGTGTAAATCTGACACGTCCAAACCTTATAGACTATATATAGATGGATGATGCACTGTGGAGTTGTGAATAGCAGTTCCAGAAGCTGACTCAATGACACATTTCTATCACTCATTAGACATGACATCTTGTCAGCTGTTGAAGTCACTTCCTGTCTTGTTACAGACAGAGTTTTGACAGCATTCAGTTTTTATAGCTATCAATTACCCTCAGCCACACATCTTATTATATAATAGAATCAGATAACTCAGTAAATTTTATCAAAAAGATATTAGCGAGATACAAAACATCTAATGATATCAACCTGAATGGACAGAAATCACCTTTTGAGGAACAAAAAAAAGGTGTTTTGTACTGATTCTGTTCTGGACTCTTGTAACTTTGGTTAAATCTAGTGAACCAACCCATGTTTCCACAGGTACTGAGTGCAACTATTCTAATCAAAAAGCCTCAGTAACAGAGGTGGTCCACAATATGGTAACACGATACTGTATCCCATTGAGCTTTGCTTTTTTTTTGGTCTTAATTCTAGTTTGTTTAGTATTTGTTCTTGTGTTCAAGTGGAACCCTCCTGTTTATTCTTGTAATCTGCTCTAGTTTTCAACTCAACAGGTACAAAATCACCACCAAACACTGTGTTTAGTTATTGCACATTCTTTCTTCCACTTATTTCTCAGACTTAGTCATTGCTGTTGTTGTCGTCTCTATCATCTCTTACCGACTTATAGAAAACAAAACAGTACAATATAAAATGGCAACAACTTTAAATCAGCGGAAAAGCTTGGAAACAAACTTTCAGCTTCTGAACCAATTTCATTTTGGTTGAAATGCTCTGAATTGTTGAAAATTAGGTTTGCAGACTGAAGGGGCTCCATGGTAGTTTGAAATAGCTATATGTGGACTTGGGGTTTATGATTTACACTGAAACTAGTTACCAGGGTGTGACCTTTAGTTTATTTTTGGAGATTTTCTTTACACAATCCTATGTCCAATTATACAACATACAGAGACACACTTCAAGTCCATAAATGTTCTCTTCACTGTGTTTTTGTGTGTCTCACAGCATTTGTATATGTATATTTAAACCAGGTCAAAGTCATTTACAAAGTTATTTTATTACAGTTATCACAGATTATGAATTCACTTTTTTTCTTTAAAAAGCAAATGAGGATCAGTACAAATGCATGAAAGAGAACTGCACTTACAACAGGGAAATTACACCCAATTAAAATGGTCTCAGCTTGAGAATGATGTGTTTATTTAAATTATATGCTTAGAAAAACTCCCTTGCTTTTTGTCAAAGACCTGTGGATGGGGAAAAGGGTTGGACATCAGGGTGCAGACTTTCTTTTCAAGTGACATTGACAGACATGTTATGTTGACTCTGTATCTCAGTGTCACCGGAGAGCCAGAGCTTTATGGTCAGCTGATACATATCTTTGTCCTTCTGCTTTTCAAAGAAAATAAGAACATTAAGGAATGCAGATAGACGGAAGGGTAGCCGTGCTTTTTTTCCACGTGTTTTTCATCTCATCTTTTATCTCGGTTAGCTGTCTCTTACATGGGCTACAGGTGTGAAATAAAGTGAATCAACTGATTGATTGAAACAGGGAGAAAGACGCTACAGCACATTGAGTCAGAAGAAAGAGCAAGAAGGCAACACATCAAAGAAAATCTGATTAATAGATTAAAGATAAGGAGCAGCAGGCAGATAATGAAAGGCATAATGAAATAAAATAATAACATGGATAATAAAAGTGAAGCAGAACAGATGTGAGATATCCAGAGAGAGAGAGAGAGAAGAACAAAAGATAAGTCACAAAGGGTTTATAAACACTATTGGTGGTAATTTTCAGATTCGCAGCCACTCAATATGATTGGATGCTAATCAGTGACCTTGAGACTAATCATTAATTAGTCAGTAAGCTTCAGTGCTCCACTGTTGTTTGTTAGTCATGCCATTAGCTGGATCTGTTGCTACCATTAACTATTCAACACACCCACAGCCATTTACTCAATAGTTACACATGACACTCAGTCTCACACACACACTAACACACACACGCAAACACACAAGCTAAATGCAGAGTGCACCCACCCAGGCGCATCCACACATGCACGCCCACACAAACAAGAGAGGAGAGCTGTAATTTCAGATGTTTATTGACAGAGACAGATCCAATCCCTCTGAGATGTTCACTGCTGATCAGTTTACCTCCATTTCTCTCTTGCACTTGCTCTTGGTCTTTTTCAGCATACACTCTGTCACACTCCTGCCATCAATTCATCGCCACCTTTCAAAAATAATCCCAATTTGTAAGTGTCCATCACTTTTTCCTCTCACCTTTCGTCCTGTGATATACAGTACATGCCAGTCACTGACATTAAAGCCCCATGGCAGATCTGTGGTGCAAATGCTGCCTCAAGGTCACTCTGATGTGTATGAGTGTGAAAACATACTCATGTCCAGCCATTACCTTCTGGTTGATTGGAAAGGTGAGTGAGCTGCAAATCAATGCATTTGCAGGAGAGGGTTCATGTCTGCATCTCAAAGAAAGTGTCAAGGGTTTGCAAGATGATTGTGAAGAGGCTATGCTCTAATTTCTGCCTGTGGACATGTCTGTGAAGATAGCTGATGTTGACACTACAAAGCAGCAGTAATCGGCAAGAATATGTCCAGAGAAAGATACGGATTCGTAAGAAAGAAGGGAGGAAAAGAAAAGAAAGTTGGGGAAAAAAGAGGGAAGATATGGCGATTAAGATATAGAGAAGATAAGTTGATAGCTGGTTCAGTCCGGATAGACAGACAGACGGAAAGAAGGAGAGAGTGGGAGAGTTGGATGTGTGTTGTACTGTGTCTCCCAGACTGCAGAGATGACTGCAGCAGGGAGAGAGGGACCCACACAGAATACCAATGGATCTACTCTGGCAGCTCAATACACAATGCAAACACACACAGTCTCATACACACACACACATGCAGAATATAAAGTCAAACACCCAGTGTTTAACACATAGGCTGTTTGACCGACAGACGACCATAACAGTTCTAAGACAGACAAGAGAGCAACCACAATACAAGATGTGTACAGAAACACAAATACAAAGCAGATAGCCAAACAGGCAAAATGCAAAGAATATGCACACCCTCACAGTGTGAAATAAACATACACTGACAATAGAGAGAAAGGCATTCGGCTAGACTGTAACAATATCTTCTTGTGCAGAGGTGGCCTCTGTCCCTTTATTCCCGGCTTCACAGTAAATGCCAACCTCAATATTCTGATCCCTGCTGAGTATCCAGGGAAGATGCAAGTGATGGATGGAGGGGAGGAAGGACAAACCCAAAACCAAAGCGGTCAGGGGGAAGTC
>JAPQRP010000006.1:19744416-19756534 GCA_037367295.1 Apogon hyalosoma | reverse complement strand
CTATCTCTTATCATTGCGAAAACACATTTTTGGTGACCTTGACCTTTGACCTACATTCACCAAAATTTAATGGGATCAATTCTGGATGACTTTGTACCTTTCCTGAAAATTTCATGGAAACTGGTCCAGTACTTTTTGTGTAAAGTTGCTGACAAACAGACAAAAAAAAAAAAAAAAACTAACCAACTGAACCCTTCAGGGGGCGGGGTAATAATCTAAACACTTTTGAACCACTAATCTTATCAACACATTTAAGTAAATAAGGTAAAATGCAGTTTCTTAGCTTTTCAGTGGCATCAGATATGACATATTTGGACCTTTAGAGGCTCTGTGGTGAATAACAGAACACAGTTGCATTCCAGAGCATTGATCCACCAGTAAAGCCCATGTAGTTTAATAAATAGGAGTGGTTGCGGACATTTATTTTGATGTACAGTTGATGATATATTTTTTTGACAAAGTGACATTTGCTTTATTTTTCTCTTTGCTGATATAGTAACCTTTTGTATTTACTCTGCGCTTTTATGAACATTTGCCTGATCAGTAAATTAAATATATGACATTTTTTTTTACATGCTTTTCACTGAAATAGTGGGGCATAAAGTAGTATTTACTGATAGATGACATAAAAATAGCTCTAGGTCTTTAAAGGTTAATCATCATCTTGTGCTGGAACATTTGGCTTTTTTAGTGGAGCTTTGGAGTTTTGGTTTTAACAGGAAAATCAAATGTCACTGTGATAAAGCTGTGACGAGTATATTTCATTGTTCTCGTTCTTACCCCATACACGAGCTCTCCCACCATCCCGTTCCATATTTTCGTCTCTGGATCTCTGGCTCCATATTTCCCATCCGGCACAATGGAGATCTTGTATTTGATGCCGATGTGTTTGGCGATCTCTGAGGCCAGGTCCACACAGTATCCCTCGTACTGGTCGTTGCCTTCGTAAAGCTCCCAGTTCTTCTTCAGCATCACGTAGGGACCCTCCTACAGAAGCATCATACGGGGAGAAAGACACAACTGTTTGGAAGAACATGACAGCAGCAACTCTTACATCAAGCAAAACAAAAGCTTATCACGAGGAGCCAGCAGCGTGGTTGTAAACGATGTGGCAGAGGAAAACACATGGAAGAAAAGTGATATAAATGAAAATGATTTATGAGGGAAGTACAGGTAATATGTTGTCTAGATAATGTTAGCGTTTTACAATCATATCCAGAGGGAAGCAGCTGTGAACACTAATGTGATGTTGTAAACATGAATTCAGCAAAAACAAATTAAAACTAAAAAACAACATTTAACATAAAAGAAAAACATGCACACATCATTATGTTAATTTTAACCTACACATTTTCATCTAAATTTATAATCTTGCTTGGAAAACCTCCATAAGCAATTGGTAAAAAAAAAAAAAAACTAACTAAAGCTGATATTTAAAGGCTATGTCAGTTGGTGCATGTTTTCTATCTTCTCTGACTTCCAGTGTCTTGTTTTATGCCTTTGTCTGACTGCGTGCCTCCACTGGGACCTGCACCTGACTGTGCAGCACAAATGCTGAGAGAAGAGACACGGAACTTACAGGAAAAAAAAGAACAAAAAAAAAGATAAAACTGCAGCTTTGGTAAGGTGCCTTAAGCAGCGGAATGATAATTGTTCATGGAGTTAGCAAAGATGAAAGAAAAGAGCGTGCCTGATATGTCTACAAAGATGCAAAGGTACAAAGAAACACAACACAAACAAGACGGCAAATGGTCACGGAGAAGCACGTGCACACATTTCCACATCTAGGGTATCCACACAGAAAAGAAACACACACACATACACAGTTGTTTGAGTGACAGCGCATCCATCAGGAAGGCTGAGTTCTACTATATTACACCCGAGGCAGCTCAGCCTGTAATCCAACTGAAACGAGCCTATTAAAATGCTATCAAACCTTTTTTAATCAAAGACTAATCTCATCTAATTAATCAAACAAAGCTTTTATAATACTTCACACTCCCAAGCTATGAAGCAGTAAATGCAGATCATAAAACACAATAAAAATTACAGCATACATTTGAATGGAATCATCATTTAGGAAATGATTAGAACTGAGAACAAGTACTTTAATCAGAGAGGACTTTCACCAGACATGTTTTAACAGAGGTTAAACGGGCAGTAGATGAAATGACAAAACAATCTTTAATTCAGGGAACATCAGAGAAGCTAAACAAATGAAAAGAAATCTTAAAGTAGAAAATAATCAACAAACAGCCCAACACAAGGAAGATGAAAGTATTGTTTCTTCCTCTCTCTGGAGTAAACAAAGTTCCTAAAATAAGAGCATTTAATTTTGTGCTTGTGTATGACAACAAAGAAACATAATTTCCATATGAACACTGATTAGGATAAAGATAAATATAAAGTCAAGTAGGTTTTTACTGCTACATAATGTCTGTCTCTGTAAAAGTTTTAGCAACATAAAAGTGTCTTGTTCTGTTAAGTGTTTATTTACTTCGGATTATCAACTGGAAATTTACTGCAACAACTCTCACATTAAAATACTTTCAAAAATGGAAATAAATTTAATGAAAACAAATAATGATTTACACATACAGTTACAAAAGTTAAGAGACAATCATTAAAAAATATATATATTGTCATGTTGTTTTACAAACCCTTAATCAAGCATCAGGGGAACAAAAAAAAACAACATGAACAACCATTTATTCCAAAACCAACCATCCAAATGATCTGAACACATAACAATTTTGTCAACATAACCATTACCACAAAATACAAAAAAAAAAAAAAAAAAAAGAAAAGAAAAACAAATGTGCCATTGTGTTCAGTGTCAGAAAATACAAAAGCAGTTCTTCTGAAATGTCATTATCACAGACATTAGCTGGCCCCCAGGCTCTAACTGCATTGACTCAGCATGAATCATAATGCTAATGAACAGCAAAACAGTTTTCAATTCACTCTATTATCAACAGCCATCAAGTTAGTCGCACTGACAGAGGTTGAGAAATGCACATTTTAACTGAAAAATACATATTAAAGAACTATACCAGTCTATTGTACATTTGAACCACATTTCTACTCCAGCTGGCTTACAGTGTTTACAATACAGTATATTTTCAGGACCACATGACATTTCCAGAAACATCTTATTGAAAAGTCCAATAATGTCTGTAATCAAATGACTCACTTACATCAAATACAAATTATTTAGTTGATGTAAAAATGTAAGATTTGGTTTCTGCTGCTACATGAGGTTCATCTGAAATGAATACATCGAAGCCACTTGAAATTGAGAATTTTAAGCATTTATGAGTAGAGATATCTGCAAATGCACAAAAATCTCCCATGCAGTGCATCATGAAAAAAACTAGTGTTTCATCATTAAACCCCTAGACCGAATTTGGCCCCATTTTAACATTTGACACCACTAACAAATAAAATGAATAGAAAAATAAATAAGTAGATCAACATTTAAAATAAATTAAGTTTAATGAAGTTTCCCAAAGGGGCCAAAAAGTTTCAAAAGGGAAACAATAATAAAAGAAATGCATACCTTGAGTCTTGTTGGGGTGAAATTGGATCAAACCTTAAGAAGGTCTTTTCTTTTCAGTTTTAATAAAACATAATTAAATCATCATGGGTTTTTTTGTTTGTTTTTATGTCTTAAATTAAAATAGCACAGGATACTGTGTGATAATAGATGATTTTCTCCATAGTCAAGGCTTACAAACCATATTCTTCCTCCTCTAAAACACTCATGAAGGATTAATCATCCATTTATTACTGTCAGATTTTCTATATTTTGTTTTGAGGGTGTCATTGGACACAGGACATATAGTGTTGGGAAAAAAAGTTTTCAGACACCCTTAAAATTTTACACAATCTCAAATATTATCAATAAATAAATATTTTTTTGTGTTTCAAAAGGTGTGACTCCATCAGACAGACACAAACTAATGTAAATTATTTTTTTTAAAATAACAAAACTGAATTATTGACAGTTTCAACATGTCATTCCCTGGATGTGTTTCATGATCTTGTTGAAAAATCCAGTTCTGACCTTGATGAAGCAGTGCACCTGCAGAAGGGAAGCATGTGTGTTTGGAGAATGGAAGAATATTTGGAGTTCAATAACTTGAGAATGATTCTTAATGCATTATATCACAAATGCATGGGGTGTACAAAAGCTTTTTCCACCGCTGTATGTTGAAGGTAGGAAAAGTACATGAAGATCGAGAAAATAATAAGAAACACATAGAGGTGTTTGATTATTTACACCCAATGTCAGACAAGTTTCCTCATTTGAGATCCTCTGTTGAGTGAAGTAAAATGCTTCAATCTCTGCCTTTTCATCCTAAACCACTGATCTCTCAAGAGGAATCATTTGCTTCACTTTTGTTAACAGGGACATTTAATCTCAGCTCCTCCATCAAATTAACCTGAAGCTTATGATGTTAGAAGGTCAAATGTTCGAAATAAAAGCAGGCTGTTTGGTTGGGTTAATTAAGTATTATGTGAGCAACTATACACACACACACACTCAGCGACACACATATCAGAGGGAGCTTTGCCAACAGTGTTTCACTTTAAAACCTCCTTAAGGTTTGTTATCAGTTTGCCCCAGATGCCTTTGTCTCAGTGTGAAGGTAGTAATGCCAATACCATGCGTGAGTGTGTTTGTTTTTATTCTGGGTGTTAATACCTGTATTTACTGCTGAGAAGGAAGCATCATGTTTGGGTGTTGCTTAATGTGGCTTTATGAGTCATACTGGGACATGGCAAGGAAGGGGAGGTGAAAAGAGCATGGAAAAGAAAGGGAGAGGGAAGATATGGAAGCAAAGATCAGGAAGGGTGATAGGAAAATAGAGGGAGAATACAAGAGGGGTGGGAGGATGCGTGGTTTATTGGATGGAAAGATGAGAGAGCAGATCAGAATACAAACAGAGATCGCTACGGGGGGAACGAGGATAGATAGATAGAAGCAGAAAGAGGGAAAGCGGGATCAAGCAAAGGAGTGAATATGAAAAAGTAGAAAAGAGGAAGAAAAACAGAGGGGATGGGGCTGAATAGACAGACATAAAGACTGAAAATGGGTGGGCAAAAAGAGGGAGAAAGGCTTTGTAGAAGCAAATGGTTTGAGCTGATAAGACATGAAACACTTCCCACTGGAGCCAAAAAAGGCAGAAAAGACTTATGATGTTAGCCAGTTAGCTAGCCAGTGAAAAAGACAAGCACCCAACTGGACCGTCACCTAACTGTCCAGTCATTCATTTAGTCTGGCATCCGGAGGCTCAATCAGTTCAGCATTTAAAAAGCCAGACTGTCACATAACAAGTTAGCCAACCACGGCAACATTTAATCAGCCTGTGAGCCATTCTTTCAGACGGGCGCACAGGCACGCCAGGCAATCAGTTAGTCACAGCCTGTTTCAGCCAGTCACTTGGTCATTCACTTGTTTATTCATTAATTACTAAAATTTCCAAGATAATCATCTCTTCACCCGCATTTATGACCGGTGAGTCAGCAGGATTATCTCAGCATTTCTGCCACAAAAGGAGTCAGGCATCCAGGCAGTCGAACAGTGACCATCTGCTGGACGCCACATCAACCTGCGAGTTTACACCCGGTCCATCTTGTCACTGATTCTGACTCATTTCACCAGGTTACGAACCAGACAGCTACAACCATGTCCATCAGCAAGGAGTCTAAACAATCATACCAGTAGGAAGCAATTCACTGTAGACCTGCCAACATTTTCATCATCTAGTATTTCCTCATTGGTGTATGTTGTCTCATGGTTTCTACCGTATTTTTTACTAAATGTCACATTTCTCCTCAACCTGGCTCATGTCAGTTTCTCATCTGCATCAACTCCCCCGATGTCTCATTATTCAAACAGACCACGGTGCAGAAGATCTTTGTATATCATTTGCAAAAATCCATCCATTACACTAAAGCAACAAATGTCACGGTTTAGAGTTAAGTTTTTGACTGCAACGAACAAAGCAAAAACAGCAAAGATTGTCATATTAGTAGTGAGGGCAAATGACATTAGGCATAACAACTGATCCTCATCAGTGCACTTCTTACATTTTTCACATTCAGACTGTTCATCATGTTTACAAGTAAGACATGTACGTTTACACATGTGCTATTTTTCTGATCCTTTAAGTCAGGGGTGTCAAACTCATTTTAGTTCAGGGGCCACATTCAGCCCAACATGATCTGAAGTGGGCCTGACCAGTTACATAATATAATAAGGTCATGGCTCAGGAGGTAGAGCAGGTCATCCAATAACCAAAGGGTTGGTGGTTCGAATCCCGCTCTGTCCCAGTCATGTGCTGTTGTGTCCTTGGGCAGACACTTCTCCCTACTTGCCTCCAGTGCTGCTACTCACACTGGTGTATGAATGCGTATGAATGTTCGGTGGTGGCTGGAGGGGCCGTAGGCGCAAAATGGCATCCACACCTCTGTCAGTCTGCCCCAGGGCAGCTGTGGTTACATATGTAGTTTACCACCACCAGAGTGGGAATGTGTGAGTGAATGAATAATGGATCCAATGTACGCACTTTGAGTATGCATTCATAGAAAAGCATTATATAAATCTAATCCATTATTATTATTATTAAATTACAATATGAAAGTGTCCATATCTACAAAGTTTCCTTTAAAATGTGGATAACATGAACAACCTGAAATTTCTGAAGAAAAATAAGTGCAATTTTGACTATATTATGCCTCAGTTTATCATTTACACATGCACATTACAACTTACATATTTCAGTGGATCTACAAACACACAAAACATTTACTAACAGGCAGAATAATGTTAAAATTGCTTTTACTTCTCTTAAGACATTTCAGGTTGTTCATATTTGTTCAGATTCTTCACATTTTGTGTGAAAGCATAGTTTGTAAATGTAAACATTTTTGTATGGAATTGTACTTTTTACACTGAAACAAAGAGGAAAATTAGGAGCTGTAATTATTTATAGGCTATTATGGTGGGATTTTACTGGTCTGACCTACTTTAGATCATCTGTATGTGGAACCTGAACTAAAAAGATTTTAAAACTACTGATTGTTAATATCTTCGGTGTCATTTTTGCATTTTACAGATTCATCCCACGGGCCGGATTGGACCCTTTGGCGGGCCAGTTTTGGCCCACAGTCTGCATGTTTGACATCTGTGCTGATGTGAAGACCTCATCCTTTAGAGCAGCAAAAATATTTCACTTTTTAATAATATATTGGATTGTAATGTTTCCAGTGCCTGTGTATGGTGTTTTTAAGTGGAAAGTGGGAGTATTTCTCCTACATTTCACTTCTAACAATATAATATCACTGTTGAAATAATAGAAAAAAAAATCAAAACATGTACTATCCAGTGTCTAACAAAACAGAGAAAAAGAGGTTAACAGATTATCTTAATTTTGCCCTTTAAGTTCAATGCAGTGCCTCAGACACCCCAATGGAACTGAAACAGGAAAGTTGACGGACTTAGCATGACTGAGTAGATTTACAAAGTGACAGCGTAGAAAGGTGACGATGAAGGGCTGAGGTATCAAAGATGCTGCTACAAAGTGCACAACAGTCTGTGAATCCACTCTCCCCTCTTACTTTTTTCTTGAAACAAAAAGAAAAAAAACTTTTGAAAAAGGCAAAAACAAAAGTACAAAGACTGCATTCCTCAGGAGTGAAAAATGTGGATTAAAGATGCTGGCAGTTTCATGTGGCTGAAGGTCAAATCTTGACACAGACTCCCTCGAAGAACTTTCATCCAAATATGAAAGAGATACGACCACAGTCAATGCTTTTAAATTTCCATTTTAGATAGAAATTTTTGGTCTTCTTTGCCTTATTTATGTGCTTTAGCAGAGCAAAAAAATTAAACACACTTCGTCCATTGTTACAAAATGAAATGATGATGCCCAGAGTTTTAGAGACACTCTGTCTATCAGTCTGTCGTCTGTGTTTCCCGAGGGTCTGCGATTGAGGCGAGTCTCTGTTGCTCTGTCTGCAGACCAGGCATCAGTGTCGCAGCAGAGGCTTCCTCATCATCAGAGGCTGTAAAGAGGAGGAGGTGGCTGAGCTAACATTAGCTAAGGTCTGCTGAGGTCACCATCCACAGAGAAATATGTGTGTGTGTGTGTGTGTGTGGTGTGGTGGGGGGTCATGGGGGTAAAAAACAAAGGACGTGGGTGGGGGAATCGAGGGACGTGTTGAGATAAAGGAAGACAGAATGACAAAGAGAAAGACGGAGAGAGCGAAACTATAGTGGCATTGGAAAATAATAAACAGACATGGATGGAGGGAAAAAAAGGGAAAGAGCAAACTTCGAAAAGACACAACAGTAAAGCCAAACTTATTTTACACACTCATCTCTTTTACACACAAAATGAATAGAATTAGAAACGCCACAGGAACAACAACAGACTGTGATATATTGCAGCAGTAATGGCATATTAACATAATAAACACATATTCATAATTTTGCCACAGAAAAACAACTTTTATTAATTTCTTTGTGTTGATGTTTTTGTATTTGCCTTGTCTTGGGCCTGGCTGGAGGCGCAGCACCACCGCCTGCACTGGGGTTTAATATATTGCCAGTTGACTGCATTTCTGGAGGTGCGTTGTCACAAGGGACATTTAGTCTGGCTGAATTCATTTTTCTGAACTGTTTCCTACAGCAGGTGTTGTTTTCCTCTGTGTAGACCTAACTGGTAATTACCACTATTGGCCACTGGAGGCACTCAAGACTTTCACTGAATTATCAAGACAATATCTTTGAAGAGTCCCCACTTTTAGGCATTTGATTGCAATGATAAGTACAACTACAGATATTTTGGACATACTTATGGATGTGGTGTATGAGGGAGTGTGTCATGGAACAAAATTGCCCAAGCGTAAGCATCTGGGGCTTGTTTTATCTGTGGGCTGAAATTAGACTTTTGAGTTGCTTTCACTTGCATCATTTTGCATGCTTAATTGAATTAGACTGATTGCATTTACAGGAAGGGGATAGCCACCATAAAAAGGCTGCAGATGGGTGAAGTGAAATCAAATGTAAGCGCAGGATGTGCACAAATCCACCGATTAGTCCTCCTTTATCCTTGTTTGTAGAAGAAAGTGGAATAATTAAACTGGCTGTGGACTGGTGTCTATGTGAAAGCCATTAGAAGTGGCTGGACTGAGGTCACTTTTAAATGGGATCTGAGGTCAGTTTTAGATTTGCCTACTAATGAGATATTAGTGTAATCTTCCAGCTGGACAAGTGCCACTCCCTGCTGGCCATGCTCTGAGTGCTCTCTTCAACTCATACAGCTCATCCAGATTTTTCTTCAGCCTTTTAAAACTCATGACTCAAGCGATGCACTCAGCAAAGGACAGCCAACAAGTAAGGTACTTCTCTTGTATTTTTACTGATACTGGATGAAAATAACTAAAGTTCTGGTCCGTAGTTCAACCTGTACCTTTGTTTTTTATGGCTTATGCTTAAAGCGAAGCATAAACACAAACAAGTAAATTCTCTTGTACTAACATGTTTCCTCTCTCCCTTCCCTCCCTTTTCCTGTTCATGTATGTAACATAAATGTAAAACAATATGTGTGTTTCAATCTACCTCCTGCTACAAAGGACAGTAATAACATGATGCAGCAGAGCGCTACATCAAGGTTTTGTTTTGGAATTAGACGGACAAATTGTTGGTGTTATAGCTTCTCCTAAACCTCTAACAGCACCCAGTGAACCCCTAAAGACAAATAGAAGTATTCAGAGGGTACATTACCATGATGGTTGTCACGACTACAGTGCGGTTCTCCATCGCTGAGCTGTCATTAGACAGAGCATTTTCATTCTGGACCAACACAAGTTTGTCTATATCGTTCCAGTAGCCAATCTGACAGAAACAGAAGATAAAAAACGACAAAATGAGATAAAAAAAATAAAATAAAATACAATTTGAACATTAGTGGAATTCAAAATCTCTCAATCAGTTGTCTTTTAAACACAATTCATTGTCAAAAATTACATTTAAAAAAAAAATCAACAATACAAATAAAATATAGAAAGGCAAGAAAGAGAACCTATGTGAGATGGAAAATAATGGGGGGAAAAAGAGTCAACAGAATGAGCCCACTCCAGCAAATTTCCCATTGGAACTGTAGAAGATATTAAGAGATACTGAGTATGAGCCAAGAACTTTCAATAAACACACATCGCTGTCAAAGGAACACTTGAAAAGCTGGTGTTAGCATGGTGATATTTCTTTATTATACTGCAGGTGCTACATGCCTTTTGGCAGTAAAGAGAAATTATGAGTACTTTCAACCTGCCTTGTGTCATTATAGAGAAGGATTATGTTCAAAGTACAGTATCCCTTTCTGTAATCAGAGCTTTCAGACTCAGCTGCAGTTTCTGAAGGCTTTTATGACAGTAATAAGACATTTCTTAAATAATATATATGATTATAAAGATGTATTTTGGAATTGTGTTAACATTCAATAATCATGAGGGATAAAAACAGAAAAAAACATGACATGTTCAGTTACAGGCAACAACAGTAGGCCTGTGTGCCAATGTCAGTAGTGATTAAAAAGGACATTTCGTGCCTATTTTTCAGTTCATGAAACATTGACCTGTTAGTCTGTAATACTGTTTTGCAAAATATATCACAAAAATGAAGTAAGTTAACATCACAGTTTGTGTTTATGAAAATCACAAAGAGGGTCTACCTTTCGTGGTCCGTTACTCTTCAGTTCAAACACATCCATGGTATAGTTGACCCTTCGACCGTAATGATCAAACTGAATGTTCCCCGTCAAGCCTTGAATTCGCACCTTGTTAAAATGACAAAGACATTTTTCTCAAAAAGTCAGAAAAAATAGGTCCAGAAACAAAAATGTTATGTCAGACATTCTGGAAATTACACGTGTGCATTGTTGAAGCCTAAATCATATTAAATGCATGTATTTCCATATCAAATAAATAACAATAATAATTCTTGATAATGATTTGTTGTTTATTGTACGAATCTGAAGCAATTGTTCTTTATATGCATTTATAGATATTCTTTTTGTGTTGCCTTGTGCTGTATTTTAAGCAGAGGTACATAAACTCAAACTCTTCCTAACCTGCTTCAGTGCTCGTTCCATGTCTATTCCTTGATTCCAGGGGGCAGCGGGGTTTGCCAAACAGTCACCAGCGTTGCCACGACGACTGATATCAATTTTCTGACGGCGAAGAGTGCGGAAGGCTTCAGCCATTACTAGGACGCCATCATAGGTAAGGGAAGAAGTATACTGATGGATGCAAGAAAAGGTAGAAAAAAGAGCAAAGTGATTAAAATGTAGTCTTTTATTTTTCATTATCCTCCAGCGAGAAGCAAATAAAACTTTATTTCAAGTGCACAGTTTGAAATACAATGAATAAATAATAGTGCCATTCAGGAAATTTTAGCTACTTTCAATAGTAGCTATGCATTTCTCCATAGAGTAGATTTTATTATGATTATAATAAATGTATAAAGAGGAAGGTTCTGGCACAACTTCACCTACTGTCATGGAAAAAAATATTAGACCACCCTTGTTTTCTCTAATTTCTTGTTTCTTTTAATGCCTGGTATAGCTAAAGGTACATTTGTTTGGACAAATATAATGATCACAACAAAAATAGCTCATAGTAGTTTAATTTCAGAGCTGAGATCTAGTCATTTTCCATATTTTCTTGATAATAATCAAAATCACTTCAGTTCTTACATCAATATCTATGTCATTGTGCTGACAAAAACAGTGCTTTTAGGCATTCCATGTTTTCTTTTCCCTGTTTTAGTCCCATGATACACACTGGAGTTAGTACTTGATTGCATAACCATTGTTTTTGATGATTTTTGATGGTGTAATAACTTTTTCTGTGACTGTAATTCCAAGGAGCATGGAAAAGGATATACAAGTAATGAAGTAGGTCATAAACGCTGGTATTACTTATATTATAGGACAACTTTATTATGCTAGTCCAATATGTTTTGGGTTGTGGGTCTAGATTGGGCTCATCAGCAAATACACAACCAGCTGTATTAAAATTAAAAAAAAACCAAAACATATATCTATAT
>JAPQRP010000006.1:19723103-19734033 GCA_037367295.1 Apogon hyalosoma | reverse complement strand
CAGTGTTTAAGTCCAGGCTGAAAACAGCTCTGTTCAACTGGGCATAGAACAACTGAAAGGGTTCTATCTGCACTCTGCTCCTTTATTTTATTTCAATTGAATTACCTTATATTAATTGATTGTTATTTATGTTTTATTGATTATGTTTTTACTATAATTGTGTTTTTAACTTGTCTCTTTTCCATTTTTGTAAATCACTGTGAATTGCCCTGTGTATGAATTGCGCTATACAAATAAACTTTGCCTTGCCAAAATATTATAAACTGACCACATTTGAAAGAAATCAACAAGGTGCTGTCGAGAATCATAAGAATGGGTAGGCGTGAGGTCACAGTAGCTCTGACCTTAGAAATAATAAAGTGTATGACATCTGTACATCACCTACTGGCACATTATTCCACATTAAGAGGTGAATTAAAAGTTAATTATAAGTTTATATGGGCACCCATCTGTCAGAGATCATAAAATACAGCGGTACATTATACTAAATAATGGACAGCTGTTATACATGTTAGATTTAACTGACGTCTATTTAAAATAACAACTCTGAGGTCAGGATGGCACATGTTGGTAACTGCCTGTTGACTCGACTCCTCTGTCCTCGAAGCTTTGATAATATACTTTTTTTTTTTAACAGAGGTGATTATATTGTGTGTCATTAACCCATTAAGACCCAGTGTAACTTTTGTAGTAGTTCCCAAATGATTTTTTCCCCTCTATTTAACCTTTCTTAAGTGAATTATCACAATTTACTGTAATATTATCCTCTGTATTCTGTGAATTGTCAGTGAAAATCAAGTGCTTTCTTATATTTTCTTATATTTATTTTCTTATATTTATCTTTATATTTATTTTTATATATTTACTGATCATGTAGAATGTTCATGAAAGCTCAGATTAAAGTTGAAGTTTATTATATGTGAAACAGAGAAAACTGAAGAAAAATGTACTTTTTCAGCATGACATCAGTAAACCAAGTGCCTGCATCCGCTATCATTGATCCAACTCCATGGGTTTTACTGGTAAATCAATGTTGTAGAAGATGACGGTGTTTCCATATTAACTATGGAGCCTCTAAACATCCAAATGGGTCATATCTGATGACCATGAAAAGATGACAAATTGCATTTTACACCAATTATTTACATGGATTGATAGGATTAATGGATATTAGTAGATATAAAACAGTTTAGATCATTTGATGATTTTGGTCGACGGCGGATGCTTGGGTCTTTATGGGTTAAAAAGATCCCTCATTATGTTAAAACCATCCAAAAAAAAACCTGGCAGAACACATTGCACCAGTGTGTGATTTTAGACAGCATGTCAGCATTACACATTAGGAGGTGTGACAATGTCTGTATCTTAAAATTCATCTTAAGCAGGCAATACCCCCACAGTGTGTCTATACTTTTTATACAGAAGGCCGAGGCGGAATAAATATGCAACATTCCAGCTTTGAAGAGGCTGTGTAAAAGCAGCTACTGACTCCAACTGTTATACAATTATCTCAGAAGCTAAATTAAATTGCAAATACAACAAAATCACAACATACTCATATGCATCTTAGTCACTGAGTGTTTCTGTTCTGTTTTTCAATTACAGTATCTGTCCCACATTTAACGTATAGTGTGGCATCCATTAAAGAGTTTAGATGTAGAATTAACATTCAACACTATCGATTTAAGGGGGACGTTGTGTACCAAAACACACTCATGGATTAAAAAAGAAAAAAAAAAGTCTGAAACACATTGTTAACATGGACCTTTATCACGACATTATAAAAAATTCTCCTTAAAAAAAAAAAAAAGCAGATGCAGCACTGTGTCTTATAATCTTCATATAGGTTGCTGCATCTGCTGATAGTTTACATTATAGCTCTGTTAGAAATCACTTTGTTTTATGAACGGTTTGTACTGTCAGTAGCTGAACTCCAGATCTGTTTGGAGTCATCTAAACAAGGTCAGAACTGTCTGGATCAACAAATGGTGAACTTAGCAAACGCAACTAGAAAAGCACTTGGAGAGCGCAGACATCCACCAAGGCAGATCAGTCCCCCCCAGGATTAATTTACATCTAAAATGAATTCCTGGATCTTGAAAACCTATGGGGTGAGTAGCTGGTAACAATGCAGCGTTTCCACTGGTAAGGTTTTGTCATGGAACGTCCTGCCCCCTCAAATGAAAGTTTGCAAAGCTTCAGGAGGTAGGGAAAAGATAAATGAGCGTTAGGTCTCACTTTCACTTCTGTGAGCGGTTAGGGTATCAGCGGTCCGCCCCGCCCCCGACCTAGCAACAGAAACATGCACATGCCCCAATCACCACCAAAATTTAATTATTTGTTCCTTGTGCCAGTATCAACATTTCCTGAAAATTTCATCCAAATCCAACCATAACTTTTTGAGTTATCTTGCTAACAGACAAACCCCGATGAAAACATAATAGCGGAGGTAATAACACAGCATAGTAATTTTATAACTTTATAAGGTCATAATGAAACTGACCAATGTAGAAAAAATTTTTGTGATTTCAGGATAATTTTTTTATAGAAGGCCAGAAAAGATAGTTAGAAATTCTACATATGTCTCCTTTAACCCTTTATTGGGCAAGTGACTATTTTTGGCAATTTCCACAAACATTAAATATGGGGCCAATCCCGTGCCTCAGTGACATCAAGAAGCATGTTGGTTTTTTATGACACTATTCAGTGATTCAGAGAGATTTTATAGAAATTTTGAAGCCGTAGTTATTTTATTGCATGTGTTAACTTTTTAGCAAGTGCTGCTTGAATGCTTTATGGCAAGAGGAGGTAGATGACGAAGTCCAATAACACACTAAGGCTGAAATTTGACTTTCAGAGTATTTCAATGAGTGCCCAATGAAGGGTTAAAGCAGTATCAAGGGGAACGCACGCTGTTATTTTGCTTAAAAATAAGTTATGTTGTAAGTTATGATGAAATGGCATGCGCATACTGACTCCAGTACAAGTGCATTCTTATACTCTGGATGCTTGACACAAAGATATTCATATTACCTGTTCTAGTATGTTCTGTAGTCTCTCAGGCTCCAGGTCAATGACGTATTTTCTCTCCTGGCGTCGATCCAGGTCCTCCAGTAGTCGGCGATATGCTGCCTCATTGAAACTCTCCACACAAATGGCACTCACCTGGGTTAACACACAAGAAGATATATGAATACAAAAAACATATATTAATAAGCAAATACACACAAATTACATGTGAATAAATAATGGTGCTAATTAAAAATAAATGTAGGTTTATATTATGTGTTGTCATATGAGTTACATATTGTGTATGTGCACTGCATGATGTCATGAGTGTTATTGTGTGTGTGTTTATTTGGCCTGTGTCCAGGAATATGTGTTGCCTGACCTGCCAACCGTTCTGCCCTGCTCTTTCCATAATTGCCTGCAGTATTGCATAACCTAGACAACAGAGAGAAAGAGAAAGAAAAAAAGGCAAAACATTTTACCAGACAGAAGGTGCACTTGAGACATTGTGTAATGATATTTTGCAGAATTGCAGGTAATGTTTAAACCCAAAAACCTACACCAGCATTAAAAAAAAAAACAAAACTCTTAGCACAATGTATCTGCACAAAATGCTGAAATCAGCAGAGTGATACAAGGTGTAGCGTAGTGTCGGCTGAGGGTCATCTGACCATCTCATTTACCAAACCAATACCTTAATGTCTTATCATCCAAAGTGCACACACCTTTCTTGAATGTCACAATTTCTAACCAACCAACATTTGATAAAATATACACAAAAACTGCTTTATCAAAAGAAAGAATTATAAAATAAAACAGCAGAGAGTGTTAGACATTCAGCATGACACTGTTAATAATGATATTCTATTGAAATTAAGAGTCATTGTTACTTCAACTTCACTTCTTACTCATCTGAGTATGCACCATGGGTTATGAATTTATGTCAGATGAAAAAAAATGATGGAGAGCAGATTTTAATCAGACAAGAAGGATGGATGGAGTTTCAAAGTTAATATAATGTTATGAACAGCAGGTGGCAAGATGAGTGACAGTTACTGGCAGAAAATTGAACAGCTGTTGAACTAGGTAAAAAAGAGAAGAATGGCAATGTTAACAGACGATGACGAATATATCACAGTATTTGTGAATAATATTGCATTATGTCATCATAGCTGTAGTACATGTGTTTGTATGAAGAACATCAGTAAAAAAATATACACAAGCACACAAGCAGAGACACAGCAGCACGATATGTCTGAAATCTCAATAATCATTTGAGCTGAGGTTGGAGGTTTACATATACTTTGGTTAAATCCATTAAATTAATTAATTCATTATATATTTGCTCTGTTACTTCAGTTGGCCCTATTACTTTCTTTTGATTTTGTGAAACTTCAGAATAAGAGTCAGCTTTTATTCATTTAATCACAATTTAAGAGGTTAAAAAATGCTTCCAGAAACTGGCATTATGACATCAGCTCATTGGGAGTTAACAGGAGGCATATCTATGACTGCGTCTCCAAAAGTCAGCCAAGATCTAACGTGGATATTTTGAAACTTCCCCAGAAAGTGAATGCTTAGATGTAAATAGGTCTTTGACAAACCTCCAGAATGGTAACAACATGGATTTAGGCCAACAAAGCAAACATTTTGGAGCAGCATCACACAGCCCTGACCTTAGGAAGCCCACGAACCTGGCTCAGGTGCACAAGTTCTGCAGGAGTAATGGGATAAAAGTCCTGCAGAGTTTTTGTAGATGCTTATGGAAGGTTGCCCAAAGCATTTCAGATTACACAGTTTAAAAGCAATGGCACCAAAAATATAAAAAAAAAAATGTAGAAATGTAGAGCTGAAATGTAGGGCTGAAACTACAGTTGATGATTCATTAACAAATAATTGTCATTAATGATTTGTCACTTTACATTCACTTTATGCTACCAGTATAGTATAAGTAAAACAAAAACTTTTAGGCTTTATATCAAAAGTCCATAGGGCAAATTTCCCATTAAAAATATACACTAATCCTATTACTGAAATGTGATAATAAGACCGTATAGCTTTGAGATAAGGGGGGGCATAACATGAAGGCCTCTTTCAAAGAGCAGCAAACACACCTCACATGCCAGAAACTAGATGTAGGCGGAATGATAAAATATATAATTTCTGTAACTTTCATCCAGCTGTTTTTATGCAGCTGAATGGAGAAGATTACCGTGATTATGCAAAATAACTGTGGTGAGTTTAAAACTGTATGTCGACTTGTGACAGATTTAATCATCAAAATAAATTAGACTAAATGACTGTAGAGATGGAATTCATATCGAAATGCAATGATTGGAATTGTGATAGTTCATATGGTTGAATGTGCGCTTTGAGTTTCTGTATATGTGATTTATGTTTCCAGATTCACATCTCATTTAAGTGTAAGTACTTCAATCCATAAGCTTGTGTTTAAATGGATGATTTTTTAAATATTTTGGTATGTGACATTTTTGTTTTTATCATTTCCGCATACATAAACATTATTTCACTGTCTGCCCAGATGTGTGCACATTATTCTATCACATTTGAATCACACATACATGTATTTATGTCTGTGTTTCTGTGCGTGAGTGTGTGTGTTGAGTGTGTGTCGGCAGTCAGCAGCTGTCTGTGGAGCAGAACAGACCAGGGAGCATAAAACAGATCACAGCATTACTGCCCATTTTCCAGCACATTACCAGCAGCAGGGCCTGATGGGAGCCTATAATGAAGGGCCCTGCCTTGGCCAAGTCACGGGTGAGCACAGCCCAAACTCCACGCATCCATCCTGCTCTCCATTTCCCCATTCTCTCACTCTTTACCCCCCCCCCTTCTATATGCTACAGCTTGTGGTCCTGTGTCCTCCTTCCTTCCTTCCTTCCTTCCTTCAGTTTCTCCTTGTCTCCTTGTTTGCCTCCTTCTTCCTCACCTCACTGTTTTTGTTCCTACTGCCTCCTGGCTTTTCTTTTTTTTTTTCGCCGTTCTAACAGCTCAACTCTCCTAACCTGTCTCTCCTGCTCCCTTCCTCACCCTGCCTTCCTCTTCCTCCGTCTGCCCTCCTGGGTAGTCACCTAGACAACCTGGACCAGAGGGAGGCTGGCGGAGACACAGACAGAGCACCTACAGTTACACACTGTGTGTCAGACACACAGCGCAGCTCACTGATTCCCTAACATGCCACTACACTGTGATCTGTGGCTTCATGTTTGACCTGTGTTTCTCTGTCTGTGGCAGGGAATTAGTCTTTGTGTGTGTGTGTGAGAAAGAGAGAGGAAAAGAAAGCATTTCATGAAGGTGTTCAAGGATGTAAGCTGTGTCTGCTCTACTAGCTTACTATACGTGAACTGCATGATAGGATATTTTAATAAAAGCCAGGTGAACACTGCAAGAGTTGCAGTCAAATACCAGCTTCTGTCAATAAAGTGCCAAATTGCACCTTATGTACTTTCATTACATCAATTCGGCTCCAGTGGCAAAGCCTTTGCAGCTTTTTCCACAACCTCTAAATGGAAGCCAAATAAGTCTAGCCAGGCAGACTTTTAACAAAATGATTACGACTTTATGAAATTACAACATTGTTCTCAATATGCACTTCCAAACTGAACCCAAATTAACAGAAAATTCTTCATGCATAAATGGTTTGGGAGCAGATTAATTTGGAAATCTTTTTTAATCTTCCATAACCGAGTATTGAATTGAGGCCTAGAGATAGAGCACCACAGATCTACCCACTTAGCCCTTGTTATCACAGCAAAGCTTATAAATTTCTGTTGGTGCCATAGGGTACAACGCTGCTCCAGTTACAGTCCACTGGTCCGATGTTGCAACTGTAGTCCTTAACACTGAGTTACAGCCCTTTTTAGGCCAACGTCCTGCGGGGACCCATGGACTACTGGTATCAGTTGACGTCCATCCACCGTCTGTTCGACTGTCTATCTGTAAATAATTTTTCAAGAATCTTTTTCTCCAAAACCATCAGCCAAAATGACTTGATATTTGTTGTGGAAAATCTTTGTGGTAAGGTCTACCAAGTTTGTTCAAATAATGGGGAAATATAAACTTTTTATGTTTTTTATGAATTTTTTAAATTGTAAAATTCCCCATTGGTATATAATGGGACACATTTCAAAGTGCTGTAACTTGAAAACAGTTGAAGATATTGATATAATTACTATTGGCAATAGATAGGAAGTCACATATGGACTTTCATTTGGTGCCATGACCTTTGACCTTGAGTGACCCTGAAAGGTCAAACAAATGTGAATTCATGTCTTAAATATGCCGTTGGCCTACAGGAACCTTGGTCCTATTTTTTTGTTATTGTTTAATCCATTTTGACCTTCTCAGAAAAAAAGAACAGAGAAAGTAAAAATGAAATGGTACGACTCTTGAACTTTATGCAAAAATTATCTCACACATGGTTACGTAACACCACCCGCTGTTTTCTGATATGTTGTTTTCTCTGTTTTTATGCTGCTAGGCCTGTCCAATCTCTTACAATGGCACAATTTTATTTTATGTGTTTATTATCCGGAGGTTTTTTTTTTGTATGTATATCTTTTATTCTCATCTTGGCATTGTATTTTTTTTTTTTTTTTTTTTTTTTTTTACTGGAACCCAGTGTTCCTCTCATGCACTACGTACTTGTACGGAGTGATAATAATTTCTTCTTGAACCCTCAAATCCTGCAGTTATCACAGTTTGATGGACACTGGTTAAATTCTTGTCTGACAGAAGCATTGTCATTCTGGAATAGGAGGAAAACACTCTGGTTTGTTTGTATTTTTTATTTATTTATTTATTTTTAAACCAATCCTCTTTAAAACCAGATTCTTTAAAACAATCATCTTGAGCAGCATTAAGCTGCAATGAAGCAATGGATCAACCACTTACTGGGGAAGCAAGCCCCTGCATTTAAATGGTCAAAAAGAAAATGTGAAGTGCCGAGCAGGTCTGCATAATTCCAGAATTCAGATCTTCAGCCATTCTTCAAAGTTGTTCATAACAAGTTGCAAGGAGGAATTAGAAAACACTTACAGGCAGATAGCAGGAAGCAGAATACCCGTTGTCAGGATTACTCTAACTGATTTCCTGTGAGCTTCCTGAATTTTAACCCATAAAGGCTCAGTGATACTTTTGTGTCAGTTCCCAAATGCATTTTTCTCTATATTTAACCTTTCTTAAGTGATTTATCACCATTTATTATAATATTAGCCTCTGTATTTTGCATTTTTTCAGTGGAAATCAGGTATTCTCCTATATTCGCTGATCATGCACAAAGCTCAGATTAAAGTTGAGGGTTATTATATCAAAAACTGAGAAAACTGAAGAAAAAGTAACTTTTTCCGTAAAATATATCATTAACTGAACACAAACTATGTGTCTCCATCTACTGTCATTGATCCAACTCTGTGGGTTTTACTGGTGAATCAATCTTGTAGCAGATGACATGTTTCCATGTTCACAACAGAGCCTCTGAACATCCAAATGTGTCATATCTGATGACCATGAAAAGATGACAAACTGTATTTTACACCAATTATTTATATGTATTGGTAGGATCAACAAGTATTAAACATTTCACATCACTGTTTGAGTTTGGTCGCTGGTGGCTGTTTGGGAGTTAAAACTCAACATGGTGCTAATAAATTCTTTCTATGTAGTGTTAGTGTATTAGTGAGTTGCATGTACCTCTGTCTGTATCGTACAGGAAGACAAAGCGGTTCCAGTCATAGTGATCCAACAGCGAGAGCAGAGCCCCTCTAATGGAGGGCCGCAGCTGCAGGGTGAACTGGCCCTCTCCTTCAGTGGGGAAGCTGGGTGTCACTAGGCTGATATGCAGGGCCCCACAGAATGATGTCAGCGTGTTGACCGAGCGCTTATCATAAAGGCCGAAAATGGCGAAGACCCCTCTTGAATACTGAGAACAGACTGATGAGAGGAGAGAAGAGTAAAAGGTTAGACGGCATAGGTCAAATGGGGAAGATTAAGGTATGTCTGTAGACAAAAAAAAAAAAAAGCATAGTGACATTCAATGTGTTAATAAGACAGCAGCGAAAGACAGAATATGTGAGACTGTTTTTAGTGAAATCTGCACAGTGCATTCCAGTTAAACATGTCAAAGATTTTAAGGTGAAGCTGCTTCAGCCTGTGTCAAATTTTCTGACTAGTACAGAATCATTTCCAGGAGCTAAAATTAGGATGGCTGCTTGTATGGTTGTTAAGGAATTTGCAGTGAAATAACCCTACCTGCTTACAGCTAAAAATTCTCAAGATCTATCCATGCTCACACGCACACACACACACACACACACACACACACGCACACACACACACACACACTCTCACACAGAAAACTCTTGACCGAGCCACAAGCTCACTTCAAATGTGAAGTCATTTTCCACTACAACACACCAACTCAGTCTTCAAACACCCTGAAGCTTTCAACCATGACAGAGAGCAGAGTGAAAAGCACTGGCGTCCTCCACTATCTCCCTTCCACAAAAATCTTCGCCCTGTACTGCCCGACCAGAGCCCGTGTTTGAACAAAAAAGCACTTGGGCTACGAAACACAGTCTTGCATGTTTAGACAAATCAGCTGAAATGTGCACACAAATATATTCCATACCTCCTAAGAATGAAGCAAATTAACCCAGCAGCTCAATGTCTCATTTTTACTCTTTATACCCTTTAATGTTTCTCTTTGTCTGGCCCAATTCTCTTTCATCCTCTTAGTCACTCCATTTCTCACTCTTCAGCTCCATTCATCCTTTCAGCTAGATTCTTTCAGGCAGGCATGATTTGAGCTTGAGCTCTATCCTGCGTCATAATTCACTCTCCACCCTGTAGTACGTCACTTTGGAGTAAACAGTACGACAGGAAGACTGCAGAGTTTGCTTTTGGCAATAACCAGCCACCACTGTAACCTTTTCTATGTCCCTGCTCTGTTGATCTCCATGTGTGCGCTCCTTATTTTCTTTTTACGTCATCTCATACCTCCTCTCTTCTGTTTTCAGTGCAGACCTTGACTCCATCCTCTCTCTTTTAGCTTCCACTTTTTCTCATCTCTTCTCCCTTTACCCCTCACTCCCTCCTCTTGCGACTCAGAGTAATTCCATTATCAGCTATAAGCCTCAGTGGGGGTAAACACTGAGGGAGATGCAGCTCTGACGGTTCGGTTTGTGGCAATTAAACAAAGCTGAGGCCGCTGCACCCAGGAGGCGATAAGGCAGGGATTTAGTCTCCGATTATGACAGGAGCTAAATGTCTTCAATTCAGAGAACTAGCATGCTATGTACTTAGCATGCGTCATTCAGCAAGAGCTGAGTCATGGTGTTTCAAAGTCAATGTACTTAGTGTCTTCAAAGATGATTTTTACAGCATTTCTAGGTTTTATTTTGTAATTCGGAGACCATAGCGACATAAAAGATGGTTTAGGAGATGAGACTGTGTTTGATAAACAACTAAATAACGGGTCATATTTTACTGAGACATTGCATCGTACATTGTAATGAAGCACTCAGACCATAAGAGTAAAAGCTCGTCTGTGTGACTGGTCAGATAACTGCATGTTTTCAAACTAAAAGAAATTATGCTTCATTCACGACAGGGGCTGATGGGTGAAATATGGCTCTTGGCTGCGAGAAATTGTCCTCACTCAGTCAAATGACAAAAGAGATCAACATATGACAGAATTCACAAATGAAACAGTTGAATGACAAATGGCATCTTCTTCCTTTTAAATAAATCTGTGTTTTGGTGGAACAGTTGTCTTTTACTCTGTTCAGTGGATAACTCAGTTGATAACTGTTTCTGAAACTTGACTTCAACTGTTGGCCTAGACCAGTGTTTCTCAAACTGTGGGGTAGGTCCCCTAGGGGGGGCCCAAAGGTTTGCCGGG
>JAPQRP010000006.1:19636662-19650016 GCA_037367295.1 Apogon hyalosoma | reverse complement strand
TATATGTGTGTGTGTGTGTGTGTGTGTGTGTGTGTGTGTGTGTGTGTGTGTGTGTATGTATATATCACTAAAACTTTAGACTAACCAGGTTTTTATGTATGAAATTTTGCATGTTACATATTTAAACACACTTATTAATATAGACTGATCCTTAAAACCAATGTCATGAGCACAGATGTTTGTAGTTTGAAAGAAAGCTTTAAAATATGTAAATGATGTTGGACAAGACAAAAAATTTAATCAAAAGAAAAGCTTGGACTTAGAGTTTGGTTAAAATAAGCTCTTCTTCTCCTGTCTCTGTCAGGTTTTAAATTATTCCAGACTTGGGATTTACTTACTTGATAATACATTTGCATGTCACTCCACTTGCTCTCTCTCATTAGTTTTAATGTGAAATATAAGCTGTTTATAAGTCAAACTTTAAGAGAATGGCAAAATTAGTTTAGTAATTCCCTCTTCACAGTTACGTTTCTGTCCTCATGCAGAACCATATCTGCTGATGACGCACATACACACACACACACACGCGCACACACACACACACACACACACACACACACACACACGCACACACACCATGCTTAATTAGTTATTTCCGGAGGTAGTGTGGAGTGAAATGCCAACCATCCGTCAGTGGTCTCCTGTTTGAACCCCTCTCTTTTTGCATTTTCATTTAAATAGCTTTATGTCTCCTCTTTTTTTTTTCCTGCTCAGGTCCCTTTTCTTGCTCTACATTAAATTACCTGCTCTCCTATTTCTAATACCTAATCATCATTTGTTTGCACATCAACCTCTAACCTCCATATTCCTTATTTCTTTAGGGTTGCATTACCTTCACCCTCATATGTTCCTTTCCTCATCCTCTCCCTCTATTGTCTTCCCTCACTTCTTCCATGTTCCTTATCTCCTCGTCTCAGTCTCTGTGACTGACTGCTGACTGTGAGCTGTGGGAGAAGTCACTAACCTTTCATGACCTTTATCTGCAGCACTGAGAGTTCTGAGTGTGAGAGTGTATCTGTCTGTATGTAGGTGTGTATGTATGCCCACACAGGTATTTATTTTAAAAAATGAATAACATATATTACTTTTCATTGATGTAAATCTCCTCTTACTGCTTTTAAGCTCATTTAATTTTAGATTTCGTGATGATGCATGCACACATAGAGTTCTGGGTGGTTGTAGAATCCTCCTCTCTCTATGTGATGTACACTGTCGCCTATAAAGAGGGAAGAATTCTGTTTTCTCTTGTTATTCCTTTTCATACAAATCAGTAATCACCTTTGACCAGATGCAATGATTATATATTAAGTCCCAGCTGCATTTTATGTATCAAAAATAAATCACACTGTAACAATCACTTAATGAGAAGAGGTAAAAATGTTATATTACAACTTAATGGGCAACAGTGTGTGTTAATATTATTTACTAAGGTTTAATTGCTTCAATAATGGATTTATAAATAGTAATGACAACAACAACAGCAGCAGCAATAATAATAATAATAATAATAATAATAATAATGCTAATAGGAAGAAGAAGAAGAAGACTGAGAAACTGATAAATTCTGCTCTCTGAGATGTTCCTTGATTTCTTAGTTCATAATAGCATAGCTTGGAACAAAATCACACAAAACACTAGTTGTAATCAGAAAACTTCTAAGTAAAACATATTAAAAATGATTTTGTAGGTTTTCTGTCACTGCATTAATGGAAAAATTGGACATAATTCATATGGACCTCTGTTTTAGCAGATTTCTCTGATCTATAGGCAAATTGTTTCCAGATTAAAAAGAGCAAAACCTTACCAAATTTGGTTCCCTAATGAAGAAAAGATAAGCAACAAGTGCTAGTTGGCTAGTTGGCTATTGATTTCCAGATACAGTACTGAGTCTAAATGTGAGATTCTATATATAAATAAAAGAAAAGAGAGGAATGTTTGACTAAGAGGTAGTTCTATTGCAAAACACTGTGCAAAGTATGACACATCCACTTAGATTATGTCTAGTGTAAGATTTGCAAATGTATAATATAAATGTACATAAAATTATATGCAAGATAAATGTACTAACACTTCATCATATATCTGGAAACCATTAGCCAAATAGTACTTTTGTTGTAATTTTCATCTTTTCAAACCAGGTGAAATTTAACACATTTTATTTCAGAAACTGATCGTAAATTGTAGACCAGTGAATTTCACCTGTGGACACATAAACCATGAGACCCTTTGATTCCAGCTGATGTTATTAATTATTCATTCAAGTAATCTATTAATTATTGTACACCCACTCTCATGCAACTGTGATGTACAATAGACTTTCACTAGGCCATGTGATAAAGACTCTTCTGTGCTATTATATGCACTTTTGACCTTGAGTCAAGCATTTCAGGTCGATACTTGAGTACCACAACAACAGCAATGTCATCATGTTCAGCAAATAATCCTTTAAACAAATTCACCTCAACTAATGTTCTATCATTTAAGAGAAACTGAAAAAGAGAAAAGGCCATCTGAAGCACTCGGTCAGTGTTTGTTGATGCTTTTGGATTGGTGGGCATCCCCAAACAGATCTAAAAAATGTTCCCTGAAGCAAATTTTTTTCCTTAAATTGCAGTGGAACACAGCACAGCATATATTTTTTTTTTTACATCAAAACCATCATAGTTACCATGTGGAGAAATATGCATGTGGATTTATGTTTGTATTCCTGCTTGGCTTTAATTCTACTTGTGACAGATTAATAAACTCAGGTCACAAATGGATTGCAGGAAATCCTGAAATAGGTTAAATATGTAGTGGTTGCTATATATTTGGTCAACATTGATACATTCAGTACGTTTTTTTCCTCATTACTACTGTTTGTGCCTTCCTTCAGTCATTAATCTCCAACTGAATCATAGGAAATCTATTTTTTGATATAAAGAAATAATGTTTCTCAATGAGATAAAATGTGGATAAAATGCTGTGAATTATTCAACTCCTTATGAAATTCATTTGTCACAGGAAGGTATAATGTCATAGATTTTCTAAACTAATTCCTCATTATTGAAAGCAAGCCACTAGATAAATAGCAGCATAGTTTATAGTGTCAGGATGAGCTTTGTTAACACTATGGCAGCAGCTCCCCTTATCTAATGTGGCTTTGTCTAAATCCACATGTCAATCCATTTCAGAGATAGTTATGTTTCCACACAGCTGGTGCTTTGCTCCTTCCACATCTAATCTTGAGCCCGGTGGTGAGGATCAGGCAGCAGCAGTTAGATAGGAAGAGGAAGACAAATGAGAAGATGGCAGTCACCTTGGCCATCCTTTTGCCCTGGGAGACATTTACTCAGATGTAAGGAGCAATAGGCCAGATGTCGAGCAAGTTACAGTATGATTTGTGACAGATTTTTGGGTTATTTCCCTTTAGGTGATTTGAAATAACCATCACTTCTACCTTATCCCGTAAAGAACCAGTGCTACTTTTGTGGCCATTTCCCAAATACATTTTTCTCTGTATTGAACCTTTCTTACGTGAATTATCGCCATTTATTGTAATATTATCCTCTGTATTTATTCATTTTTTTCTGTAAAAATCAGTTTTTTTTCCTTTATTTAATTCACTGATCATATAAATGTTTATTAAAGCTCATATTGAAATTAAGGGTTATTATATCAGAAACAGATAAAACTGAAGAAAAAGTGACTTTTTCTGTAAAATACATCATTAACTGAACATAAAAGTGTCTCCGTCCACTGTCATTTGTCAAACTCCAGGGGTTTTACTGGTGGATCAATGTTGTAGAAGATGAAGGGTTGCTATATACACAGTACATACACATGTTATATCCTTGTTATGTTCCTGCTTGCTTTGTTTACAGAACATACTGTGCATTCTGGTCATATTTCACAACACAATATAAACTTTAATCTTAATTAACCCTGAGGCTTAGATATAAACGTCCCATTCCAAAAAGTAGCAAGACAATCAGATAGCAAAGAGGTCGGCCAGTTAGCCAACTAAGATTGAGCTCAATAGGTAACGTTTCAGACTGCAACACGGGAGATTGAGATTCGATTCCCGGTCATAGCAGCGATATTTTCTGCAGATTTTCAAATGGTATGTAAAGCTGCCATTGATGTGTATGCATTCTATCTTTCTTTGTGACGCCTTAGCAGTTGTTTTGGCACTAGGTCTATGATACATTCTGCCACTTTCTCTACATGTTTCCTCCCTGGAGTGAAAGCAAAAGCAATCATGTGTGCTTAACAGCCCCTCTGTGGGAGTTTCCGGCGGAACTTGAAGCTCTTTGATGTAATCTTGTGGCAATTCAAGGAGATTGTATTTACAGTCCCCCCTGTCCTATGCGTCAAGACACCTTTCCCCCTGGCTTTGACTGCCGCTACAAGGTGAGACATTTGTACAGTCTATCAGGAGCAAAAAGACAGAGTGCTAGTGTGACCCACAAAAAAGCAAAGTTAGTCACTGAATCAAATGTAAAAGAAATCTACTCCATAACTTTTAAGAGAAGAACAGCAGATGTTTATTACACAACACAACAGTTTAGAGTGTGAGAGAGTTTAGAGGTGTCACTTCAAACACTGATCATAAACCGTAAGCTGGACTGGACTCTAAAGACCTTAGTTAAGCTTACACAAGGATTTCAGCTACTCTCAATTATTGTTACGGTTAATTACTGAATAAAATGTCAAGTACTTGATTAGCACATCCATATTTTGGAGTTAAGACACTCAAGAATGTACAAGGAATTTGCAGCTGAATCAAGTACACACAAAGACTATCTGATGTAAAGTGGATTTGATATCTTTCGGTTTCTTTCACCATTCTCATCAACAAAACTGCTTGTAAGTGCAGAGGGAGAGTTAAAGTGTACCTGTACTGGTCTTACTTATGACATTAATTATGCTTTGTGTATTACTTTTAAGCAAGAGAAGTGCAAATTCAGTAAAAAAAAAAAAAAAAAAAAGTGCCATAAATGCACCACACTGGACCTTTTTATTATGTGAATTTTGCATGGGGGCAGGACTTATGGGGAGTAGCCATTGCCGGCCAAAAATAACATACCATCGCTGATTCCAGGTGATCAAGTGCAAGTAAACAAGCAGCAGTCAGTGAGCGAGATTGAGTTGATTTCAAATTTGTTGTTTGTGCAGCTTTGCACTTTGCCATTGAACTAGGGATGCAACCCAGCATTGGACAATACTGTGTCAGCTTAGACTGGTGTCTGCTGCATGGGGTTAGTGACCAGTCCATCACAGCCCAGGTAAATGGACAAAACAACATTACTGCATCACTACCAGTGCTGGAACAGCCTGTGAAGGAGGCAACATGTCTCTGACCATGACTGACTGATGGAGCAGTGACTTAGTATTCAGATGTACTTGCACTTGACAATGGGCTATGACCTAAGTTACCGGATGAAACCGCTAATATTATACATCATCTTTTGGAATAGCTAGCAATGAAAATTCACTACAGGTACCCTTTACAGGGGTCATATTTTGCTAAACCCACTTTTATTAGTCTTTGGTTACTTTATTTGTGTATTTGGACCCTAATAGTTCCAAAAGTTTGAATTTGAACCCTCCAGGTGCTGCAAAGGTATCTTTATATTCATTCTGGCAAAAATCAAGTGGATTTCTTCAACCCCTTTTAATTCCTTCTTAATTTGTTATAACTAGTTGTGTCACAACGTTTGCACATATAAGGTCAAGACTTCCGACAAACATTTCTCTGAGTACAACATAATTGTTTGTCAGCAGCAGTGGTTGTAGTCCATGCTGAAAATATGTCCAAACTTTGAGTCAATTACCTAAAATGTTCAGTTGTTGGTCGTATTAATGAACACAAGTGGCTGAACAGGGCAGAGCAGCACAGTCAACAACCTGGAGGGGGTGGGGTGTGAAGTTGCTCATTTGCATTTAAAGGGCCAGCGCTCAAAACGATCTTTCTGGTGTCGTTACTCAGAAACAGGGTTGAAGATGGACCTGTGGAGTTGAATTAATGAAGAATTCAGACCCAAGCAGAGCATTTATGATTTATGTAGACCACAGGGAAATGTTTAAAAATGCATAATTCCATTTAAAAAAGCAAAATATCACTCCTTAAAGAGCTTTATGAGGATCCCAACAGATCCAATCCTGGTCCTTTGGTACACAAAAAAAAAAGACCAATATGAATCATCTGACAATCCCAAAGCACACATGTTCTATAAAGTATTTGCCTCACATTTCCCACAAATTAAAACAAAAAAAGGAGAAACATCCACAGGTATTCATTAGATTGCTGCTGCGTATTCCAAATAAAGAAAAAACTGTTGGAGTACGTGCTCAGTTTACAGTGATCTGGCCCTTCAAGGCAAAATCACTGAGGTATGTGTGTGTGAGGGAGCGAGAAGAACAGACTAACAATGCATGTAGCCAAACTGGCAGGTGTACAACAATGTTTAATGTTATGTAATTTAGCATGCCTTCTTGTGACCTGGAAAAAAAACAATACTCATGTTACATCTCCACAAAGAATATAAGCTGCAGCTCACCGCAGTGTGTTTGTGTGTGTGTCTGTATGAGTGTGAGTCTGTGTTGTTCGCTGCCACAAAGTAACTAAGCCAACTCAGAGAGAGAGCAACGAGGAGCAGGGGAATGCAGTGAACGAGATAAATGTTTTTTCTTCAAAGGAATCCAGCCTGTGGCACCGTGCTCCTTCTCTTTTTTCCTCTCGTTTAATTAAGAAAGCAATCCCTCCTTCCCCTGAGCTCCCTCACTCCAAGTCTCACTCATTCTGGCAGAAGCCTTGTTTAATAAATGATCATGATGATAATGGGGGGTGACAGAGAGTGGTGTGAGGGTTTATTCATCGTATGTCGATGTACATGCATTTATGTGGATTTGTGCATGTGTGGCTGTCAACACCACTCTAACACACACCGTAGTCTTGCTACAATAACATAGAATTAAGATTTCACATGTGACACGGTGAATTAATTATGTTAACACAACAGCGTGGTAGATGAACCTTACAATAACAAGCGAAGCTGATGCTCAAACATTTTTCAAGCAATCGCAGACATTTAAATGCTCATCGTTTGTTTCCTTTTGGCTCGCTGCCTGGTGACACCCTGTAATTACCACATTGTGTCATATATTTTATTAAAACAAAATTAACCCAAAGTGTGTAGAGTGCAACACATTAACCTGTAAGATGGAGACTTTTAAATGATCAGCTATAGACTGTTTATACCATTAATCCACCAGATATGGAAGATGGTGGAGAAAAAAAAAAAGCCTCCTGTCAATTTTATTTAGGGCATTAATTATCATTAGCATCCCTTTTGTGAAAACATGGGCGTGAAGGTCAGCTGATGCCCCATAAATACATGAATTTCTGTCAGTTATTGCTGATGTTTCACTTTCTATAATCGCTTGTCAATAAAATGTAGGTAATGAAGCTGGTGCACTTAAAGCTACAGGAGCTGAAGTCAGAGGAAGAACAGTAGTATCTGACCCTTGTTTAAAATAAAGGATGGATGGATGGATGGATGGATGGATGGATGGATGGATGGATGGATACGGTGCTTCAGTATTTCACATTTACATCAGTAGCAAACATGATGTGACTGATACCTTAACCAACACTGTTTGGTTAATGATACTTACTTAATAATGCCAACATGCTCTTTCCTGTAATATAACTGTTTTTGTGGTAGATCTTGTCATATATGAGAAGAATATGTTTTAAAATATGTGTTTTAATTACCAAGAAAAATAAATATTTTAGCAAAGAAAAAAAAAATCCTTCAATAAAATTTGAAAGATCTGATGTGCTTCAGTGTAAATATAAGTCTTGCCAAAACTGTTCTGAAGCACAAACAGTTTTTTTTAAACAATTTTCAACAAGCTCTAATTTGGCAAATATGCAACTTTAACTTCTTTTATAGAAGTTAAAGACATCTTGTACTTCAGAAGGACTCTAATATTTGTATGTATCCATCAAGACAATTTTAAGGACTTCTTGAATTTAGCATCTTTTTCTGTATTACTCAATTTTACAGTCACCCATTTTCACAGTATCTCAAAAACCAGTGAATAGACAAGACTGAAGTTTTGTACGGTGTTTACCTGGATTGATAACATTATTTTCTGAAAGGATGAAGCAAATCGGTGATAGTCTGGAATATTTACTGAAATCTTGTGGTTTGAGGTGGATTTACCTACTTGTAAACCTGTCACACCTGTCTCAAAACCTCCCATGCAGAGAGGTAACAATCTCCAACTGATGCCAAAAAGCTACAGCACACTGAACCTTTAATTGCAGCTCTGAACACATGTTGGACCAGCCGTGACATCCTCTCAATTTGCTTTGCTCTCGCAATCTCAGTAAGCTATGAATGAAATCTGGACACCATAAAATGGCTTAGATATGAGTTATTACATGAAGTGAAAGAAATAAATCTGTCTCTATTATGGTACAACATATCAATACACAGCCAGGCCAGTGCCGGAGGCAGCTGGCAGCGAGTTGGAATTAACGTTTAAAAATGATCACAAGTTAGCCTGAGGTGTTTTGCTCTACTGCACTATAGGCCTCCTTATGTAAAAGAAACATGGTTGTGGTGGGTTTGGTTTAGAATGAAGGCATCAAGGAGGAACAGGCAGAGTACAGCTTCCCTGCAAATGATTCATACTGACATTTGTTGGGGGTGGAGCAATAGTAGCAATGGTTCATGACAGGGGAGGAAGGGATACAAGATGAAAGGAGAAGTCAGGAATGGTGAGGGAAATGAGTGGTGTAAATAGAAAAGGAGTAAGCATGATGCATAGGCATGAAAGGGAAACAGGCAGAAATGAGAGGAGAAAGTAGGCGGAGAAAGCGGAATGGGTCAGAGAAGACAAAATATGACATGGGAGAATGGGAATAAGGAAAGATAAGATGAAAGGAGAGGGTGGCTTAAAAGCAGCAAGAGAGACAAAGAAGAGAGAAAAGAAGGGAATACAGAGAACAAATATGCAGAGAGGAGAAGAGCAAGGGTAATGAAGGCAAAAGTAGACCAGGGAGTTGGAGAGCAGAAAAGAGAATGGGAAAGCAAAAAGCTTAAGGACAAGTGAGTAGTGAGACAAAAGTAAAGTTATGTCACGCAGAGGTTAAAAAATACATGTATTAAAAAAGGCGAGAATTTTAAGACAAAACTGCAAAACTCCAATGATGTCACATCAGGAAACGAGAGGATGAAACGAAAAAGAGACAAACGGGTGAAGAAAAACCAATGAGAGACAAGACACAGACAAGTGGAGAGAAGGATTCTGTTCTGCAAAGCTCAAAGACAGAGAGCGGGAGTAAATGATGGTGGGACAAAGATAAGCAGGACAGAGATGGACAGAGGGACATCCCTGGATCGCAGTGCCCCACTTCTGATGAGTGTTCTTTGCAGAAACATGTTTAATTCATCCACTCCTTCACTTCCCTCCTCCTTTCATTTTCTCTCTCTTGCTTATCATCTTCCTCTTGTTTTCATCATTGCTTGCAGGATTACAGGCAGTAATGTACTTCTTTGGCATCAGATTTTTGCAGCATTTGCACTCAGTCTCTCTTTTTTCTGCTCGTGTGCCTCTTTTTTACTCCTTTACAGTGTTCCTTGCCTCATCTTTTATTTTTTTCCACCCTATACACATATTGCTACCAATTACTTTAATTTCAGCGTTCATGTCACAGCAACATATATCAAACCACCTCACATATAGAAAACAAGATGTATTAACAGTAAATAGAGCAGGATAGATGTGCTACTGTGCAGTGGAATGGGCTTTTGAGTGCATTCATGTAAACATGTGGTCACAAACATGCTTAAACACATCAACAACTGAACAGGAACACAGCATTTTTGTCTCCTTCTGTAGTGACATGCTCTGTGGAGGTCTCCTTCATATAAACCGAGCACTGGCAGAAACAAATCGTGGACAGAACAGGACAAATTCTCCAACAGGGACATTCAATGGCATGAAATTGATCTCAAAAGCGACATGAGGCTGCTGTTTTTTTTTTTTTTTTGTTTTTTTTTTGACAAGCTGTAATAATGAAGAGTAGTTTTTTAAAGGTTGATGAAAGTCAAACCACTGCTGTACATCAACCTTTTCTGGAGACTGTAGAACTCCAAAGATTTGTGGTTCCAATTAAGAACAAAAAAATGAAATAGAGGGGAAAAAGCATTGTAAAAAACTGAAGAATGTCTGTCATGTACTGTAGTCCTGCCTGTGATGTTAAATTTGGGGCAATTAATATGAGTGCTGGGATGAGTCAGGAGAGATGATTCACATTTTTGTACCAGTGCACACACAGCTGTGCACTGCTATCCGAGCCAGTTCTGAGTAAGTGACTTGCTTGATTACTTACAAAAACAAGTGAAATGAAATGAAAGATTTTCTCATTTTACTGAAAGAGCATGAAGGAGCTATCTCCCTGGGGGAGGACCAATCACTGCTGCAGACTCTTGGCAATTTCTGACTGACATTAGAGCCAATTGTGACCAAGAAGAGGACAATAGACTGTCTGTGAAACGGAGACCTGCAGTAAAGCATCACTGTAGTTCATTTTTATAGTCACTCAGAAGTAGGAGGTTGTTGGCTAATGCTCCAAAAAGAGTTTGACTATGAGTGACCACTTTTTTTTTCTTTTTTTTTTGGTTGATTTTGGCTTTGCAGCAGTCAATAAAACACAAATCAGCTTCTGATTGGTCTCAATGGGACTTGCTTTTAATGGCCGTATGAACAGCAGTGAACAGAAATAGCGTAGTAGGAGTCATTTAATACCGATAACACGATGATGTTCAAAGAAAACCAGAGAAAGTGCCGTGATTGTCAATTAGAAACCAACCCACAGAAACGTACATTCATCAATAATTCCACTAAATTATTCAAACCTCTGTCCGTCGCTCTCTCTGTCCCTGTCTCTCCCTCTGAATCTTGTACAATGTCGCCCTGTGGGCTTCCTGTGCTGACAGGAAGACAGCGGCTTTTCACAGCCGGCCAAGACACACAGCTGAGCGGAAGACGAGACCCCTCTGTGAGCTCGTCTCTGCCCGCTGCACACCCGCCCCTTCCCTATCTCTTTCTGGATCACACTTACTCTCATTTTTTCCCCCTGTCTGGACGATCCTCACAAGTGTCTCTCTCCCAGTTCTCTCTGAATGAACTCACCCCAGCTCACTATCTGGCCATTACTTAATAGCTCTTGTCCTGCTCATTTTCATTTGCTCCTTCACTGTTCACTAAATCTCTCCTCCCTCAGTCACACACTGCATGTTCTTTCAGATTCTTCCTCTGTCTCCCTCCAAAGAATCTTCCCTATAGAATTCCTTGTCATTCTTTTATTGATCATCATTGCATTTCCCAAGCACTATTTTGTCCTCTTCTCATCCATAAATTCCTTTATCGTTCATATTTCTTCTTGCTTCATCCCTATTTCTGTTTTGTCTCTCCTGATTATTTTATGCACTTTCCTTTTTTTTGGCCTATTTCTGCAGTTCTGTTGCTGTTTCTGTTACATTTCTTCTCTCAACCTCTTTAACACAAATGTTAAAGTCAATATTTTGAAAGAAGGGCATTTGCTCTTTATCATCAAAGAATGTAAAAACAGACTGCATCTCAGCAAAAGGATTGAAGTCACTGGCTGTTTTATTTCACAACTTGTTTAGACAATGATGTCTCTGAGAAATTAAGTTTATGTAATTAAATTGCAAATGCAGTTATCCTCTTCAGGGCAACATAGCGGCACATTATGTCCCATGGCAACACAGTTTGCATAATTTTTTATCATTAACCAGAGTTGGAAGGAGGATGAGCAGACAAACTTCACAGGAGACCAGAGTTCTCATGCAGAGCCCTGTCTGTGCTGAGGTTTAAGAAATAAAAGTGGTTTGGTTAAGACTGGAATATTAAGAGATCATAAACGTGTAATTTTTACATATCAGGTAATGCCGGTAATGTAGAATCTGATCTTTTCACTTATAAGGTTGGCCATCTTCACACTGCAAGGAACAGTCATTGAAATCTGAAAATTTCCCTCATTTCATTCAGATCTGTGTTATTACCCCACCCCCCAAAGGGGAGGCAAGGGGTATTGTTTTTGGTTTGGATTGTTTGTTTGTTCGTTTGTTAACACTCAAGCAGCAAAACTCTTGGTTGAATTCATATCAAATTGGGTTTATAGATCGCCAGAGATTTGTCACAACTCTGCACTGGAGGGAACCATTCATATGCTTTCAAGTAAATGCAACAATTTGATTTCTAAGTCATCTGACAGAGACATTTTTACTGCACAGTGAATATTGATGTATACTTGCATCTTTTGGCTTAAAAATCTGTTTTCGAATGCATGATCTTTATTTTTATTTGAGTATTTTTGGTGAGTGTATCGGTACTAATACCGAAGAGAATGATCTGAACACTTGTAACTCCACAGCTTTTGAGCAAGTTGTTCAATTCGGGACTTCGATCAATCCGTTCTGGAATCTGATATTGGCCATGTTTGAAAAAATAATGAACACGCAAAGAAAAAAAAACTTAGATCTGAGAAGTAAATCAGAATTGAGCACTTAGCTGGCAGAATGAATGTGACCTTTCATATGCAATCTTTAATCCGATGTAGATGTGATCAACATAGTGGTTGTGTTGTCCCTTTAAAAAAAAAAAACATGTTTAATAAGAAACAATGATGAGTGCTTCTATGAAACTGGTCCCTAAAAACAGGACATAGGGGCTAAAAATTCAAACCAGATGTAAACTAATGTTATGAAGCAAGTTTAGAAGCTGTTTGGGTCTATTTTAAAAATGAATATTTACTAAAATAAAAGAGAAACTGTTTTTCAGATAAAACACATTTTTATATTATTGCTTATACAAAAATCCACATGTAACAGCAAAAAGGATACAAAAATTACACACTACCTTTTTTTTAATATCTTTTTATTCTCTCACAGGTACATTTCGGGAATCTAAGTAAATATGCAAGGCAGAGTGTTTCTGATGGCTGTTGCAAAATCACTTGTGATTTATATATTTAAATGGGCAGGTTCTGCATGTAATGTGAGTGGACACGATGGGTTACACACGAAACCTGGAATGAGACTGCTAATTTATGAAAAACCTGCATGTCTGGATTAGAAAAACCACTAGGACTGTCAAGTTTAACACAGTGTCTTATTTATAGTGGTATATAAGACCATTTCAAGCCATGTTTTCCGGATCAAATACACTGACACCTATGTAGCTTTTCATGTGCTAATTTTGGTCCTATTTTTGGCCCTAATATTTTATTAAAAATGCATTAATTTTGGGATGACTCAGAGCAAGAGTATAT
>JAPQRP010000006.1:19614047-19632301 GCA_037367295.1 Apogon hyalosoma | reverse complement strand
TATTTATTTTTTTTTTTTTTTTCTCAGAAACAACAGAACAGTAAGAAAACAATTTTTCCCAAACATTGTCATGTCTGGAATTTTTTTTTCTTAAATTAACAAATTAAAGCAAATTATTTTTTTCAGGTAGTGTTCAGAAAATCCAATACAAAAATTAAATCAAAATTATCTGTACCTTACAGCCTTTTTACAAATTATTCAGCTTGTTGTTGTCTCATTTTCGGCCTGAAAATAAAACCATATGGCATTGCTCTTCCATGCCATTCTTCTGCTCCATGTCTCAGTCTGTGCAGACATTGTGTGTGTGCTGGTGGGCGGGCGCACCTGAGCTGGCCACTTGTTTGTTTGCTTTCATGATGTCACAACATCAAAACACAAGAGGGGGGAGGAGAGGCAAAGTGTGCCTGCTAAGACGGAAGTGACGAGTCCGGCAACCTGGCTGTTGCCTTTTTGACAAAACCGCAGCAATGTGTACAAGAGAAAAAGTGAAATTAAAGTATTGATCTCACCACACAAGTATTGATCTGATACTGATCCCGACTTGGTATCGATACTATCGATACTTGGATCGATCCGCCCACCACTACTTCACGAGACAATGCAAGGGGTACATGGGGGGGGGCATTTCATAACTGCCATAGCAACTGTAACTGGTGTAAACCAAAAGTGAAACTTAACATGCTTTGAATGTCCGACTCCCTGTTTCTATGCCTCTGTTAAACGCCAGAACTGAAACGGTTCACACCGTACTCTTCAGTAACCTGGTCGCCCGAGTTCTTGGTCAGATTTTCACCCAAGGGAACACTCATTCTCTCCCGCTGCAGCCCAAACATTAGCGTGTACGCTGCTACTGCTTTTATGCCTGTGCTGTGTGCGTCAACCTAATTTGACATGGCTCTAGTGCTACTTAATTATGATTGGCTGTTCTTATGTCTGTCAAAACATGGATGGTTGAATTCTATCGAAATTGTATCGAGCATGTCTCATATTTCTATCAAGGAAAAGTTATATTGTGATATATATCATTTTATCCCCCAGCCCTAATTAAATATCAATATAGATAATAAATTTTAGTTTTCTGACTTGGACATAGAGGAGAAAACTGCAGAAATGATGCCTGTATACTCAATATGAATTGGTTTCATGAGTTAAATGACTGTCAGTTGCGTGACACATGTAACCGTTTAACCCTCATTTTGTAGCATTACAGCAGCTACACAAAGAGACACACGTAGTCCAAATATTGTTTGTACTGACAGATGTTACCAGGGGAGCATGTGGACATAAAACAGATACGAAAAGCATAAAAAAACATGAGCAGGGGCTGAGAGACGTGATACCTATTAGGAGCAAGTGTGAATGGGAGGAGCAGAAATTAGAGTGATTGAGTGAACGGATGTGTGTGATGTCAGGGGTGCAATGGAAGTGAGAGATGGAGAAAGATATTGGTAAACGGGATATTAAGAGAAAGGGAAGAGATGAACGAGCAGAGGAAAAGAAAAGGCGAGTTTTAAATGAGAAAGACCGGATGGAAATATGTGATGTGTAGGGAATGTTAATGGACGTAGGAGGGAAAAAAGGGAAATCTGGTAGTGAAGAAGTGAGGAATGAAGGGTCTAAGGAGACTTGAGTGGGAGGAGGGACGAAGACGATGTGATGTGTAAAAAGAGAGTGGACACAGAGGAGGGGTGGTCACCAATGATTTTTTTTTCCCTTTTCAGACTGAAGTGTTTCTGAGTCTCTCGAGGGTTACACACATACAGTATATACACATAAACACACATACGCACACTCTCCCTGAATGTTTCATGGCTTCCATTTGCAAGATTACATCTTTCAATTAAGACTGTGATGGTTGTCTCCAGGTCCCTGTGAGTCTTCATGCCTCTATGTGTGCGCACACTGGATAAAAGGTGCTAAAGGAGAAATTCTCTATAATTCTCTATAATATACATTTATATTTCTTTAGACTTCTAACCAAAGATTCACAAATATTCATCTAAAATGGAGTTTGTTAAGATTAAATACAGTAAGTGTTTCTGGTCATCACGCTAAAAAAACATTAGCATAATGAATAGATGGTAATTCATTTGTAGGCATTATTCAGTACATTAAGATATTTTATCATGCAGCTCACCCTGGTGATGATTAGAAGCAACAGGAAATCATCAAGCAATCAAGTCAATTAATGTTGAGAGAATTTGTCTGATCCATGTGTGGCTGACATAGCAAATTAGAGATCAGCCAAACCGGTTTCTTGTTTCTAGTTGAAATCATTTCGATGTAACTAAAACTACAAATCAGCCGACAGCAGAAGATTCATTCATATAAGGAGTTATGACCAGAAAACAGCAAAGTTAAGACAGTTTCGTGATCATTGCCTCATTAGGTGATCTTTATTTTTTGCTTTTCTTTGGCTCAGTCATTGAGTTTTAGTGGTAGAGGAATAATACTTGTACTGCTTGATTTGCTTAGTGTTAGCTTAGCGATGCAAAGTTTGTCACATTGGCCTTTTGTCTTATGAAATTATTCATGACATACGTTCGTCTCGGACTGTTAGCTTGCTGTTTTGAATTGTATAGCATATGTATATTTCTGCAAGTATCACCATGGCAACACGTGACGGTAGCGACGTTGCCAGGGGGAGCCAGGCTTAAGAGGCCACAGAGTTGTATATATGTACTAGTGATATTCACAACTTTCAACAGCAGAAGGGAATCACATATCAGGACACACACATGAATGCCACTAACACATTAACGCTACATCCGCACAGACTTTAGTGATATTTGTACAATAACCAGATAGTCTTCTAATTTTCATGTGCGCTGCCAGCTGCCAGTTTATATCCAGCTTTCTTAATTGGTGGGCCGTGACCCAAAAGTGGGTTGCATACTTGTTCTGAGTGGGTTGTGAAGTGCAATTATAAAGAAAAAAATACTTCTAATACTCCTTGATGTCTCTGATGACAGATATGTCAAAGTTGTGCAGAAGGTGGGTTGTTGCCATGGTAAAGCAGACAGATTAAAAGATGAAGGTAAACTTTCTGAGTATCACCGTTGTCTGTAAGGCAAGATGCAGCACAAAATAGGACTGTAAATGTGTTAAGTATGAGTTTATAATCAACAACAATAAAAAGACAAAAACCAGTGTGACACATTATAGCTAAAATATAAAAACAAAACCAATATTTCACTTAAAGCTGCATATGACTTTCATCTCCAGTTTTTCATCAGATCTGTAAAACTTGAGTCATAGCCTAAGTGTCACAAATCCATAAGCCTCTTCCCTCACGTGAACAATTTTGAAGTGAACTCCACCGTAAACAGTCCATTCAGTAGGTCAGTCGTGCATTTTCAGAAATTTGTAGTGACGTGCATTGTGGAAAACGGAGCTCCACGCAGCCGCATTATGGCCACAGCGGCACAAACATGGAAACGGCTTCATTGCCTCTTGCTACGAAGGCTCCGCTCCCCACAATCCACGTCGCGACAAATTTCCGAAAATGCCCGAGTGACCTGCTAGCTCTATTTGAAAAACAAATGGATTGTTTATGGTGGAGTACACTTCAAAACTGTTCACCATGAGGGAAGAGGTTCAGGTGAGTACCTTAAGGATTCGTGTGTATACTCTAACTTTCAATGAAGCACATGTTTACGATGCTATTTTTATTAATACATTTGCATGGTTTGAATTCTATAAAAGTAGGCTGTAACTTGATGACCACAGGAAAAATATTGGTGTCAAGGTGATATTAGCTGTGAGGCATTGGTTTACATTATAGCCCTGTTAGCTTAGCTCTGTTCTTAGAAAACAGTAAAACCAAAAATCACCTCTGTTTTCCATCCAATTTGTGTTGTCAGTAGCTGCACCAAAGATCTGTTTGGAATCATCAAAACAAGGTCAGAACTGTCACAGTTATTTTAAACCATGGATTAACAAACAATGAATTTAACAAACATAACATAGTAGCTTTATATCTTCATAAGTATCATAATCAAACACACCCATATAGATGAAACACTGTTCAGTTCAGTTCACGTTTATTTACAAATCATTTAAAATACGTAACCAAGTTGTATTCATAATTTCCAGCAAGATATTATTTTGTAAAAAGGGTAACCTCAGAAGCTATCCATAGCTTATAAACAGGAGCCCCAAGACATTAAGCAAAAAAGTACAGTTTATTATGAAAACAATCCCTATTTCTAACAAAGCTAAAACCTAACCCTTGCTCTAAAAACAACCTAAGGTACGTGGTGATAATGCTGTGAAAATTCCTATATTACAGAACTGTGTCCAGTGGTGACCAGCAACATTTACACTATTTTTTTTTTTTTTATCACGTCACATTCTTTGCGGCTGAAAATGGTTTCTTAACCGCTACCCCTTGATGTTTTCATCATCATGTGAGGTAGTGATGTGAGGATCGATACTGAAATATCGATACCTCAGATACTGGATCTTTACACCCTAGAATCAATTCACAAATCAAAATATCGATACTTTTGATACTTCGGCCATTTGAGTTAATGTACATGAAGCGCACAGTGGAAAGTAGCTAAACTATTGGGATCTTGTCCAAATGATGTGTGACTGGTGGGAACTACTTCCTCTTCTGTGTGGGTAAGTGTGTACTGCGTCACGCTTCTCAGTCAGTCAACTCTGACTCAGTCTGTAATGAGCAAAAAACAGAACAGACTAAAGGGAAAACAGTAAATATGCTGTTGTTCCTGAACAAAAACTTGTGAATGAGGGAAAGTGTCAATGTTGGATGCTTTTGTTGAACTATTACATGTTCAGTATTTTCATATTTCATGTTAACACGTTCATGTACTGTGAATTAATATGCAAGTTTTCATTTTTATAATAGTTCTTACTAATTAAACAATAATTACTCTCATGCCTTGTATTCTTTATGAAGTTATGATTTGAAATACACTTTTTTTTTGGGGGGGGGTTCCCAGACATTAAGTGTATTTGTACAAAGTATCGTATCTGTATCACCGATATCAGCCTGAATTTTACTCGGTATCGGATCAAAATGAAACATTGCCAATGTGAGACCAGCACAGTGACTCACTACTCCCTCTAGTGGTCACATACATCCACAGCAATATGTTGACGCATGGCTGTGGATAAATTCAGGTCATATGTCTACAATCCACACAGAACTCTTTTATTTGACTTTTTCAAGTACTCTAATGATATTTTATTTGTGTTTGTTTTTTTTTTTTTGTTCATTTTATATTTTAAAATAGAAATACAATATCAAAACACATCAAGCCTTGTTGTTACAGAGGGTGACATATACATATATTCTTCACATAATGGCAAGTAACACATGGTTTCAAAATGCTGACAAACATTTTTAGTGGGTCTGAAAGATGATATTAAAGGAACTATTTGAAGTTGTCTTCTTTTCTTTATTTATTTTTTCATTCTACTGAGTGTGTGTTCATTAGGTGTTGTCATTTGGGACTTGCCCTTATGCTCTCCCCCTCTTTGCTATAAATAAATTATTGGCCCTCAGTTGGTGGGACCTCTGCTGTCTACTCAAAGGTTGAATTACTGTAGAATGAATTAACACCTGGTTCTGAAGTATTGGTATTCTTGTGAGCACCTTCTATAACCTCTAAATCCTTACATACAATACAAATTTTGGAGTCTGCAATCACTGCATGCAAATGCAATTTTTTGCTCTTTGACACTTATAAAGACACTTCTCATACATTACCATAAAGCTCAGTGGTTATTTGGTATGTGACGGTGTAACATAACAGTTTGACAGAGTGTGGGTAGATAATTGGTTGGAAAGCTTTACGCATCTACTGCAAACACCTATTATCAGTTGTCAGCTTGTTATCTACATATCCAGTAAATGGGTTACCATGTAATGGTGCCTAAATAAAATATATGAGATTGTTAAAGCACATGGTTGATACATACTGTATCAGCATCTGACGCAAGCCTTCACAACATACAAGCCATTAAATGACTCTGGATAAATGATACCTGGAAAAATACAGAATATATGTGACTATTATTGCAAGACACTTGTCTCATTTGACATTTTTCCTCTCCTTAATGTCATGCTGCCTATAAAGTATGTGCCCATCTGTCTTTAAAAAATAGTCACTTTTACAAAGAATGAAGTGTGTTTGCTTCTTCTCCATGAGGACAGATGCTATCGCATGAATGTCATTAAAATCTCAATCTGATAACTGCTCTGTCCCCATCATCTGAAGTTGCTGCTTAAGCTTTGTTTGTGTTTTGTATTCCGTGGGGTGCAGCTTTCACAATAGCCAAGGCATGCAGTACAGTGTGAGTGTCCCAGACCTTGAAAACAACACAAACAGCTTGTGTTTGCCAGTTAGTGTTGGCTGTCAAAAACTGTTCATTCCACAGGAAGCTCCGATTAGACGAAAAATTCATTAATTAGGTTTTGACAATGAAGCGATTACATAAGTACCTGTTCTGATCCTTTGATGAAGCAAAAAGGCCTTCAAATATGTTGATGTTACTTCTTGTTGGCCAAAAAATCCAGTGTTTGCTGATTTAAGTGACTTTTAATAAAACTGATTTTCATGTCATCACTAGCTTCTGTGGACACACACACATCATCAGTAGTTGTTTTGAGTAGATCTCTGTGTTGGCTTCTGTCTCTATGGGTGGTCTGCTCATTCATTATAAATATACACAGGTTTACTTCCCTCCTAACCTGCAGGACTTCCACTCTATTTATATCCGGACTGTCATTTATACACACACAAACTACAGTATATTACAAGAGTATGTCTACAGTTGCGCATCGATAAAGGTCAGGGTTAATTGACATTTGTGATATTTGACAATTTCTTCAGTGTTAATGTTATGTTCTTATACTGTCAGTAAAATCAGCATCGTGTACAATATTAAATCATCAAGCACTTTTACTCTGTGAAAATTTTAATTTATTCAAATTTACCATATCGTGCCATCTCTAACAGTTGGCCTGTCAAAGGCTATGTGATGTGACAGTTGTGTTGGTGAAATATGTATGCTTATCACTTCTCCTTGTCTGCCCTACTGCTTAACAATGCTATTTCAGCAAAAAAACAGAACAGATCGCGTTAGTATCCTCCTGCCAGTACAAACCATCTCCACAGCGATTTCTCTGTATTACTCTCATGGAGTCAGATGGAAACTGGGCACCATAAGACCCCGGGCTGAGGAGCTTTGGCCCCCAGACGAGCCTCACCAGCACATTAATACACCCTGGTGCTCATGCACTAAACCTCCATCTATCGATCTAAGTGCAGGGGAGGAGATTTTTAGTCTTAAGCCCCAAATACACTGTGTGATTTTGGACTATCCCAGGTGTAAGATGAGAAAACCAAGCATTCCTGGCTCGTGGCAAAAAAAAAAAAAAAAAAAAAGAAAAAGAAGCAGTTTCAAATTCACAGGAGGTCATTGCCTGGATCTTGTCAAAATTCTTAAAGTATCAGTGATAGAAAAAATCTGCAATATATGTTGAGACAAAAGACGGAGTCACTGGAGGATTTAGGATGTAGTCATCAGTCATCAGTGTGACTCCAGTGGCTCCAGCCTACATCTACTACAGTGGTGAAGGCATGTTTCTTTTTCTTTTTCTTCGAGCTTTTCTTGTGAAATTGCCCATCCCATTTTATCCTCTTTTTGCGAGTCACAGGTCCACACTCTCCTCCTTACCTGGATTTTTTTTATGTACACACAAACTTGCCATTATTGTTTACAACTACATCAACTTGCACCCATGATGATTAATTCTTGTATTTTCACTTGCATTTTAACCTGAAACACACATGATGCACCCAAGTTCATTAGATCCATGATGCACTGTGTAGCTGCCATTAAAATGATAAGTTTGAGCCTTTAGTTGACTATCCAGTTTAGAGATTATATCCTTTAAAGACACACTGAGTTTTAGTACTATAGGATTAAAATTGTTCTAAATGCATTTTGGCACCTTCTACATCATCACCAGACCCGAGTCAGCTTTGCCTTTTCCCTTGGGTTCAGTTGGAGATGAGGAGGCGTGGGACCTGTTGCCTGGGAAGCAACGCATCTAAAATAAACAGCACATACACATCCCTCTAGTGTCTCATCGAAGCAGTGATACCAACAGAAGGAGAGGCAGTTCGAGGTGATAAGCCTCAGTTCAGCTGACGAAAAGCGTAGGCATCGGGGTCAACTATTACCCAGTTAGGCAGTAAGGTGTTGTTGTACTTTTGTTCATCTGCCTCATTGAATATCTCAAGGGGCAAAATTAAGTAGGTTGACTGCAGTCATCATGCCAGATCAAATCTGAAGATTAAGCCTAAGATCATCTGCACTCAAGCTCAGTCAATCTGACAACATGATTGTCTTCTATGACAGTTCTTCATCAGAACCATTTGATTTCCACAAATGGCATTTTATTAACCATTCCCCCTAAACAGGCATTTTGTCAGTTCACCAAACAGATCTAGAGTGGCAAGAAGACGTATGTGAAGCCATTGAAAATTCATAGTTTCCTTCATGGGTTGGCAATAAAATGTGATCTGATCTGCAAACACTTACAGAATATGAACAAGACTGGAGCTTCTTCACATGGTGAATACAGCCTCCAGGGCACGCAGAGTATGATCATCAGTGCTGAAAAGACAAATGTTATGAACTAAGATGCAATCCCCCTCACTTCAAGTTCACAACCTTTTTTTGGCCAGGACTGAGCTCAGCAACCACAATGGAAAAGCTTCTACCACCATCACAAGATTTTTTTAAAAAAAAGGGTGTGTACAGAAAACAGCCTAATGATCCATGTCTCCCTAAGACATTGATATTCATGGTTCACCAGAAATTGTGAATCCATGGCTTTTATATGTGCTGACTTCATCAAATATGCTACATCTCTTTCAAGATAAGGTATCCAACAGGGAGCCTCTGCTCCAAGCGAAGATCACATCCATGTTCATACTCCTCAAGCAGAGGCTCCTACACTGGTTTGGTCGAGTGCACATTACAGAGGATGGTCGAATAACCAAAGACCTCCTTTATGGAAAGTCTACTTCAGGGAAAAAGCATCACAGTGGCCATAGTTACACTGAAAATACATGTGTAAGAGTCACCTGAAAGACATCACCACTGTTACCTATACTGTAAGAATAACCAGAATGAGACCAGTACTAAGCAGAAGAAAATGTCTAATTTTATATCCCATTTTTTATTGAAATGCAACGCATTTAATCCATTAATGGATGTAATGTACATTATGATTTACTATATATGTATAGCAAACAAGCAAGGTTTATTTGTATAGCACAGGGGTCAGCAACCCTGGTCTTAGAGAGCCACTATATTGCATGTGTTAGATGTTTCCCTCTTCCAGCACACCTGATGGTCATTATCAGGCTTCTGCTGAGTTTGATGATAGGCTTATCATTTGAATCAGGTGTGTTGGAAGAGGGATACATCTAAAACATCCAGGATAGTGGCTCTGTAGGACCAGGGTTGCTGACCCCTGGTATAGCACAATTCATACACAGGGCAATTCACAGGGCTTTACAAAAATGGAAAAGAGATAAGTTAAAAACACACAATTACAGTCAAAACATAATCAATAAAACATCAATAACAATCAATTAAAATAAAGTAAAGGTCAGAGTGCAGATAGAACCCTTTCAGTTGTTCTATGCCCAGTTGAACAGAACCGTTTTCAGCCTGGACTTAAACACTGTCAGAGTAGAGTCTGTCTGACGTCATCAGGAAGACTGTTCCAGAGTTTAGCTGCATGGAACTGAAACGCAGCTTTACCGTGTTTAGTCCTGACTCTGGACACCAGCAAAAGGCCTGTCCCTGAGGTTCTCAGGGTCTGAGATGGTTCATATGGGACCAACATGTCACAGATGTACTTTGGTGCTAGACCATGGACAGACTTATAGACTAGCAGAGCTGTTTTAAAGTCTATTCTCTGAGCGACAGGAAGCCAGTGCAGAGACCTGAGCCCATGTATATGCTGTGTTACTGTGTAGTACTGAAGGGTTTATTTCCTATGTTGCACTGTCAGTCAACAGTCAGTCTATGTTGTCATGAAACAATGATAGACACATATTCATGACCTCATACTTTTACAGGCATGAACATAGTACACACAGTCATGTATAGGGCAAGGCTACATGGCCCTCTGAAGTATAACACATTGTGTTACAGCTGGAAGGAATGGGCTTATTAATTATTCATGACAAGAACTGTTTATGTTTAATCTTGTTTTTGTTTTTAGTACAACTGATTGGAAAGAGCATTCAAAGGACAAAGTGCCCTACAGAATAAATTAACAGTTTGTGTTTTGCACTATGGAGTGCAACTATAGAACTTCCTCTGTGTTGTTTAAAGTTAAATATAAGTCTGTCTAAATGAGAGCTGAATGAAACTCCCTGTGGGAGTGGGTAGTTCTCGGGCTGGGTCACAGTGGCAAACTCTACTCAGTGTAGTATCAGTACATAGCAGCTGTAGATTAGCAGTAATGTCAGCCAGTCAGTGGAGATGAGGGGAATTGAAGGGAAATGAATCACACTATTAATAACGACATTTAATGACAGACGTGACTTCTCTAAGATGAAACCAGAAACTGTCTCTGCACAGTTAGAACGTGTAATGCAAAACAGTAGTGATTAAACTTGAGGTACATTTGAGCTGCATTGTTTTCTCATATTTGGTCTACCCTCAACAGTACATGCAATGAAAATTAGTGTTGATATTGATATTATAATCATCAATATACTGTCAGTTTTGGTACTATCAATACAAATACCACTGTTGTCATGCAGTGGACATGTTCTGCTTTCTACATCATACAATGCATCGTTCTTTCCACATACATGAAAAACACAAATGTACACATTTATATGGTTCTTCTATAGTAAGTAAGGAATTGTGTCATCTTACAGTGACTATATAAAAAAAAGAACATCTGATGTACTTGACTCAGTACATTTTTCAGTGTTTTAGAGCCACATCTTTCTCAACATTTAACTGAATATTACTGATACTTTTAAGTATGATGGAATCCAGAAAGCACCACCACTAACTGGAGCATCATTAAATACCAGGGGTTTAGAATTTCCCAGTCTCAGCAAGAAGTGGGAATAATAATAACTCCATAAATTTACCCAGGAGGTTCTCATTTCTATGAAATGTGTGAGAAGTGTAACTGTTTTTCTGACTTTACTTTGGCTATGCTCCATTGAAACAAATATACAGTTTTTGACATCCATCTGCAACTTGCACCACCTCGGCAACTAAAAGCAACCGAGATGCCACATATTGCAAAAACGTGATTCACATGTTCCCTACCTCAGTATTCTTCTCCAAAGTAGTTATTTAATTACTAAATTGTTGTTATTACTTATTTTCGTGACTCATTTTATGACTTTTTTATATACATTTACATTCTGGATGATACATTTCTAACTTTATGTTGGTGGTAAGAATAGATGCATCAAATAAAAAGCCTTTGTTGAATCAGAAAAAGAAAACCCTGCCGTGACCACCTTTCTGAAAATACAGAACCATACTGCTAAACATAGAGATTGTCATATTTCACACACACTTACACTAATGCACTAACCATGTTCTTTGTATTTCAAGGTTATTCCTGCATATTTAATCCTAAAAAATCAGTCTGAAAAAAAGCATTTCACTGAAGTCCATCTTTAACAGCAAACCCCTGAGCACATTTATATGTTAGAGATTAAATGGAATGTTTAGGAATGAGTGACTGTGACAAAAAGGAGTGATCATTGAACAGGGTCTTCTATATACTCAAGGCTTTTGCACATATTGTACTAGAAATGCTATAAATTCTTCTTGGAATTAGATGAGGAGTAAGTAGTCAGAAGAAGTAAGATGTTTTCTTTTAGAAAACAGAACCTAAAAAGGTTTTCTGGTTCAGTAATCATGAGAGTGTAAGTATGCTTTCACTGCTTCTGTATGCCTTGCATACATTAAATAATGTCTTTCACATATTTAACCTGAAGCTGATTTGTCGACCACTTGGGTCAAGGTTGGAGGAATAATAAGGGTACAATTTTACAAAATACCTGACGGTGTCAAAAAAGGTTTGATTTCTGCAGTGGAGTCCTGCTGTGCAATACAGTTGTCTTTATGCATTTATCATGTATGCAGTTGCCAAAATAAGATAATTTTATTTCTGAGATGCGGTCATGTTGAACACAAATATTATACATATATGGCAATGTCATAATGAATATTTATGCATATATTATATCTTGCATGACATGCTGTGTTTTTTTTTATTTATCTCCATATTTACTTTGATTTATTTCTTAATTACAACTACTATTCAAATAATATTACATGCTGATACTACACTCACCTAAACAAACAGACAACCAGAAACAGCCCTGACTGTTTGGCCCTGTATTTGAAACCAGTATAATGAGACCTTACAGTATATGATGTGATGTAGAATTACACTGAAGTCAACCACCGCCATATCAGACAGAATTAGCCTTTCCTTTCATGCATGCAGGCCTGCTTCATCCATTACCTGTCAAAACAAGGCTTAAAGGGTTGCTCCACACTCTTTCATTAGACAACTGTGTACAGATATAGGCACACATACAAACACAACTTTTTACTGCTGCAGGGAGCTTGATTATAGCAATTACCAGTGTGACAGCAGCGTCACAGTTAATGATATCTGTGTTATATACCGAGGAGGGCTTTGCAGTGAGTTATTAATACTAAGATGCATTGTCCTTTATGGCCTTATCAATACAGGCTGTTCTATCAGTCGATACAGCTGCTTCACGCCAATGACTATTCATCCACAACACGAATCGACCCAGTGTGGGGAGTCTGTTTGTGGTGGAAGTGTGGGACTATTTAAAAGCATATAAGTATTTTACTTTGCAGCACAGCATGCACATCCTTTACATACAGTCGCGGAAAAAATTATTAGACCACCCCTTGTTTTCTTCAATTTCTTGTTCATTTTAATGCTGGGAACAACTAAAGGTACATTTGTTTGGACAAATATAAAGATAACAACAAAAATAGCTCATAAGAGTTTCATTTAAGAGCTGATGTCTAGCCATTTTCCATGTTTTCTTGTACAGTTTTCTTGTTTTCTTGTACAATTTTCAGTACAATGCCATATATGGATGGCATTGTACTGCAAAAAAAACAGTGCTTTTAGGCATTCCATGTTTTCTTTTCTGTCTGTTTTAGTCACATGATACACACAGAAGTTAGTACTTGATTGCATATCCATTGTTTGTGATGACTTTTGATGGTCTAATCCTTTTTTCCATGACTGTAAATGTACCGTGGTAGCTTGGGAATTAATAGTTATATGTACAAAATATAGAAAAAGAAACAGTTTCAGACAATAAGAGAAATACTCACATAGCTATTATATCATATGCTATTTCACAGTGGATATAATATGGCTAAAATGGTTGGAAAAATATGGAAATTCAAGACAAAAATGCAAAACAAAAGAAAGCATTACACCTATTCATTTCTCCATCTGAATCTGTTTTAGCAGGCAGACGAATAATTTTTATGACAGCTTTAATCAGCGCAAAGTGGAAGTAGAATACATTTGTGTGCAAATGGAACAAATGGGCGGCCGTTATATCTGCAAGATGATGTGACCAAAAGAGCAGACAGTAACATGACACACGTTGAGAGCTGATGTCGGGAAGTCAAGCAGTCTAGAGGTGAGCAGTGGTGAGTTGAGTGATAAAGGAACAGGACGGGGTTGTGGGTGACTTTGTGGTTCCTAACATGGATTAAGATGGGCTAAACCATTGAACCATGAAGGATTCATTCTCATTAAATGGTAATCCAGACCCACTTATCTGTCAGTACTGTCACTGTATTCAACTTAGAGGGCTCATATTCTGTCTTTCTTTCCTTCTCTTCATATTTTGTGTCAGGTGGTAAACATAATCATGTGTACATACCGTGTATAGGTGCTTCTATGAAACGGGATTCATTTTGGTATCTGGCACTTTGCCAGCTTTTTTAGACCCAATAATAAAAGAGAAATTTAGACATATTTGCCCCCAGGATGTACCTAATGATGACCTCAGATAAATGCAAAAAAAATTATACTCTTGCTCTGAGCCATCCCAAAATTAATGAATTTTTAATTAAATATTGGGGCCAAAAGTAGGACCCAAATTGGGACGTGAAAAGCTACCTAGGTGTCAGTGTATTTGATCCGGAAAACATGGCTTGAAATGGTCTTACCGCTATAAATAAAGACACTGTGTTAAATTTGATGATCCTAAAGGTTTTTCTAATCCAGACATGTAGGTTTTTCATGAATTGGAAGTCTCATTCCAGGTTTTGTATGTAACTCATCATGTCCACTTTTGTTACACACATAACCTGCCCATTTAAACGCATATAAATCGCAAATGATTTTGCAACAGTGGTCGTTTTTGAGAAACACTCTGCCTTGCATAATTAGTTCAATTCCCAAAATGTACCTGTGAGATAATAAAGAGATATAAAAAAAAATAGTAGCGCACAATTTTTGTGTCCTTTTGACCATGTCACATGCAGATTTTTGTATTAAATATAATGTAAAATAATATAAAATGTGTTTTATCAAAAAATTGTTTGTGTTTTATTTCAGGAAGTATTTATTTTTTAAATAGACCCAAAGTGCTTCCAAACTTGCTTCATAATATTAGTCCACCTCTGGTTTGAATTTTTTGCCCCATGTCCTGTTTTTAGGGACCAGTTTCACAGAAGCACCTATATAAGAAAACTACATCTCCAGTCTCACCCCAAGTCCAGTATTAACACATAAAAACACCGTCCCCTCCTTCCCCATCTGTCTTCAATTTCCCCCTCACACACTGCCTGCATCATCCTATCAAACAACAAATGTACTAATTTAGCCAAAAACATATGTCTACACTACTTGACCTGAGTTCTCTGATAAAAGTCAGCGCCTCCACTGCTCTAGTATGGGTTGTGTACTTTCTTCTTCGCCCCTGCTACCTCCCACTCCCATTCCCACTCCAGCTCAAAGCTTTGATCTCCTACTTGACTCCAGAAACGTCTCCTTAAATATTTTATTGTTCTTTGATCAGCACTAAATATACTCACCTTTAGGCACTTCTGGCAAATTCTACTTCTTTCAAAACCTTGTAAAAGAAGCAAGTTTGTGGATGTACAATCAATTAGTTTTGTACAGTGACTAGTTTCGTGTTCACAGCTGAAATTTGCGTATTCCAAAATAATTAAAGTCTTCACTGCTTTCTAAACATTTCTGCTTGTAACACTGGTTGCTAATAAAGCTCCACATTTTTCACATCTACATATTTTTTTTTAGTTTAGTCTAACCCAGATCTCTAAATTCGAGGCTGTCAGAAAAAAAAAAACACATACTATGTCCACCTTTCTGATTTGCCTGTCCAGCCTTCTTTCTCTCATATTTCATTTGATTCTGTCTGATTCTAAGTGTGTTGATGCATGTAATGTTCAAGATTAGATTGTGTCCTCCCTTCCTCTAGTATGGGCACAGTGTATATTTACACATTTTTTATGTGCATGCAGGAATTTTCATATTTTCCATCCCTACAGCTTGTACTGATATAAATATCCCAGCTAATTAATAACTGCAAAGACCTGAGCAGCTCAGGGATTTCTACTGGGCTCATTCACTCTCACCTCCCATTGCAGGGGAGAAAAAGGTGTGGGGAAGGGGGGGGTGACTAAAGAAGAGGATGACAGTAATGGAAGGGTGGAATACCGAGTGAAATGAATGAGGAATAGAATGAAGGTTAAAATAGAGCAAAGGCAAGTAAGAAAAAAAAAGAAAAGAAATCCTCCATCCACAAGTCCATCAAATAAAATCCCTGCCATTTTGTATCTCATTCACACTAACAGATATTGTTCTACTGGCATTTTCCCCAGCCATTAAAAAAATGTATTCTGTCCAAACAACCTTCATTTTGAAAATATTTCTTATGCACACTCCAATGGTAAAATAACTACAACTGCAAATGATCAGAAAAACTATTATTCCTAGAGAAGTTTAATGTGTGGACACCCCAGACCTGCAGATAATATTGAACGCAGCATACATAGAAGCTTTTTTGTGTAATGATGCTGTGCAGCAATGTCAATGAACAATGTAAGTCACGTTACAACTTAGTGGTATATTAACCCTGTGAAGCCTGAACCATTAAATCATTGACAGAAAATTCCAGTTCTATGAAACCAGACCCTGTATTGATCCTTCTGAACAACCCTCCCAAAAAAAATAAAAAATAAAAAAATAAAAATTTAAATATCAATTCCCATGTATGAGTTTCAATTTTGTATCATATTTGATACATCGGGTCTCAATGCTCAAATAATATTATTTTTGAACAAACAAAAACATAATATAACACACACATATCTAACAAATTGGTAATTCCTTTTCAAAATTGGCAAACTTCTGCCTCCTGACAATCTTGTAGTGTCACTGGAAAGGCTTCTGGAGAACAAATTCCTCCCCCTGGTGGATTATCTGTGTATTGTATGTATCTTATTGTATACATCAGGTTTTACAAGAAAAAAAAAATCACACTGATCATGTAGAGGGCTTCAAAACTCATGTATCAAATATGATACGTTCGGTGTTATAGGTTATAAAATATGTTGGTTGTGTCTGTGTTGAAAGAGAAGAAAAATACTGATAGAAAGACTGATAGACCTATGACCTGTATTTGATTATTGATATTTGATTTTTCAGGTGCATGTTCATGACACTAATATATTCATTTATGAATTGGAGTGTGACACCATTATTTCTCTGCACATTAGCCAGAGTTTGAATTTTAAGAAAAAGTCTGTTTTATTGATGTAGCATGCTGTTTATGTGTGGATGTCAGGCCAAAATGTAGAGAAAATATCTATTAAATGGTGGAAAATACATTAGTGAGTTCTGTGATAATCTTCGGACTGGTCATCTTTAGGTGGAAGAGTGATAGAAGACAAAAAATTATAAAAGATAACGTTCTTGAAGTGCCATAAAATCATATATAACATGAGACTCTACATGTGGTTGCATAAATGAGCTTTACCTCAAAGGACTGCACTGTATAGTGAAACACCCCTAACACCTGTAAGAGTGTTGTTTAGGCTCTCCAGCCACTGAAAACAATCTGAAAGTGTAGAACGTCAGTATCACCGCACTCATCGAGTCGAGGTGAATGCTGTCTAAGATGAAGACAATGCTGAGTCCTGTCAGGGATTCAAACAGACTACAGAAGTATTCAGGATATAAAAACCAGGTCCCACACATTGAAAAAAGGACAACTTTCACTTACAGTCACATTCTTGAGGGTCAGTGTATGAAAGGAGGCAGCAGAATGTGTTAATATTCGTAAAACATTTACATAAAATATATTCTGTGTGCGCTGGGCAAACATGTCTTCTTGTGGGTCAGGTATGGGTGTGTCTCCCCAGCGAGGGTCAGAAACCACCGGCCACTCAGGTTCTATCTAGTAGTGGGCAGTTAGCATGATAGAAATGTCACTGAGCTTTCAAAGGTTTTCACTGCAGACAAAAGGCAGCGTTAGCCAAACATACAAGTCATACATGGAACTTACACTTTTAAATTAGTGTTCTGTATTGCATTCCCATGGTTTGGCTTGTGTGTGATACAACTCTTTCTTTATTTTGATATTATCTTATTATTATCAAATCAAGTCAACTAAGATTTATTTTTATGGCCCTTACCATGGAAACGTACGGTCCAAATTGCTTCACAAAACAGGTTTGATATGAAATAAGTAATAATAGACAAAAAAAATAAATAAATACAATTCAGGGCTTGCATGTGAAATGGTGCAATAGATGAACCCATTATGGTTGATGAGCAGATTCATTTGTGAACTAACTTTAGTGTGATTCTGATTCACCTCATTATTACCTCTCTCTGAACATAACCACACCCCTTTTATATTTATATTAGGCCTATCAAAATTAATGCGTTAACGTGGATTAATCATGATTAATCTGATAAAAATTGTAACACAATTAACCCATCTGTAGTGCACAATGACTCTGAATGCCTCTGCCAATGCATTTCGGGCAGGCCGTCCAAGTAAAGTTAGTGTCGCACAAATGTGCAGTTGATTTGGTAGTGACAGGCAGCAGAACCAACCCATAAAGATGGAAGACGCTAAACAGCACATTGGCCCTCTGGATGGAAATAT
>JAPQRP010000006.1:19559472-19570901 GCA_037367295.1 Apogon hyalosoma | reverse complement strand
AATAATAATAATAATGATAATAATAATAATAATAATAATAATAATAATAATAATAATAATAATAATAATAATAATAAAGTTTATTTATATAGCACTTTTTTCAGAAAGATTTCAAAAAGTGTTTTACAATAAAATCAGAAGTAAAATACATAAGGAAAAAATACATACAGCTGCATAGACAGGTATATATATATAAAAAAAACAAAAACACAGCTGCATAGATAGACACAGGCATAAAAACATAAAAGCAAATGGTCATAAAACCCACCCCTAACTAGAAGCCTGCATAAAAACAAGAGGGTCTTCAGTTACTTTTTAAAAGACTCAATCAAGTTTTAAAATAAATAATTTGAGGAAAGAACCCCCCAAACCCACCCCCTCCACACAGACACACATACTGTAGTAAAGGAAATGAAAGGGGAACAATTCTGCACAGTGGAGATGGAGCATGTGTGTGCAAGATGGCTGATGGATGGCATTCACTTATTTTAACATTATTTATAGACACACAAGCACATTTATGAATATACTATACACAGGGGACAGATCATTTATAATGTCAATATCAGTTAGAAACTTATTCTATTCAACTAAATTATTCACAGAATGTGCACTTTATAAATCATGGTAATAGACTAACAGAGCCAGGACAGACAAGTTAAACTTTTAATGGAACTAAATCCAGAGGGTCACACAAAACATGCGTTCTTCATCATACTTATGCCTGGCGTCCAAAGCTGCTGGTGATTTATCTTTGCCCAAGTAGGTGGTACTGAACCTCAAGCTCCTTTCAGCAAAAATATGGTTTGAGTAATGTTTCAGGTGGCTAAGCTCTTATCTCATGATCTATCTCCAGAAATCACTCACATTAGTCTCACATGTCAAGATTTTGGGCTGTAACTTCAGGTTTTTACGTTGCTGCAAGAACATTTTCATTGCCACACTCTTGTAAAATAATGAAGCCCATTATGCTGATAAACACCTTTTGTGTGTCATCCACTGTGTCCTAACTTTCATAGTCAGACGGTTAGTTTTACCTGTTGTCTCCACCTCAGCTACTCCCTCCTATGAATAGGAATATTTACCCGTTGGACTTCTATCAGCGCAGGATAAAAACTGGAATATTTTGTGTATGTAAATGTAGTGTCAGTCTGTCTTGTCTGTTTGCTGTCCTGATAAGTCTCCATCTTCAGGTTTCAGACCTTCAACCTGTGTCTGTTGCAGTTGCCTCACCTGCCTTATCCTTTTCAGTGTACTTCCTACCCGGTCTGTTTGCTCTGCTGCTTCTTCTGCCTGATATGGTTACCTGGTTTGTCTGCTCCACTGATCTGGCCTCATGGTTCTGATCAAAACCCCTCGATCTGGATCCCTACCCCAGTGTTGTATAAAGCACTGGAAAGTCACATATGAGTAGAAGTACAGGTACCAAAAAAAATTACTTTGGTAGAAGTTCAAGTCACCGACTGAAATTTATTCAAGTTAAAGTCTTTAAGTATCTTAGTATTTACTGTCCTTAAGTATATCAAGTAATCTACAATTAAATATACTCAAGTAATGAAAGGAAAGGTACAAGTAAATGTTAAAAACAACCAAAGGCGTCAGAATTTTGAATATTGCTCAAATCGACAGATCACCAACAGGTCGAGTGTGGGCCGTCATTTGCACTTGCGCATTACGCGATTAGGTCTGATGACAAACCAACTTCCTGACTTTATAGGAGTTACTAATCTCAGCGGTGAAAACATCAAATTTCCTGTAATTTATTATTTGTAAAGAGTAACAATCATGCGCATAAAAAAATGTATCAGAGTAGGGGTATGCAATTGAGTTAGGAAATATAGTGAAGTAAAATTGAAAGTAAACAGAATAAAAAATACTCAGTAAAGTACAAATTCTCCAAAAACATACTTGAGCACGGTAGTGAAGTATTATTATTTTGTTACTATACAACACTGCCCTGCCCTCAAGTCTGCTACATTAGACCAGATTTATGAACGCTTTGCACGAAGCCATGTTTGAGTAAAAATTGGTTTTATCCCAAATCTTAATGTTAAAGATCAGTGCAAGTAATAGGCAAGTAATGAAGTTACCGTTGGAAGGCTACCTCTGCACCTAGCATAAATGCATTTGTGGAGTTTTGCTCAGTATTTAAAACAGTCATGAAACATAATTAACTAAGGTTTACTGTTTTTGATTTACTGCTAATTGCGCCATTATTTTAATGCCAAAAAATGCATGTCTTGACCCATTTGCACTTGGCATCAGAACAGGTGATAAGAGAGATATTTTTTTTTCAAGTAATGTTAAATGAAATCATTAACATAGGTTGGGGAACAAAGAACACCCCTCACATAACCTACTTTCTTGTGTTTCTTTATTTTGGTGTGTCTAACACCCTTCTCTTCTGTTCTTCAGTTCTCAGATTCCTACCCCCCCATACCTTCTTCATGTTTCCTGTCCTCTCTCCTTTATTATAGGCACCATGGGGGCAATAAGCCTGAAGCTTCCAGAGACATACCCCATCCTGAGCCTCTCCCCACGAATGTCTTCCACCCTCCATTCAATCCATCGCCCTTGATCCCTCTCATCCTTTCCCCTTGACCCCTCATCCTTTCATACCTCATCCCTTAGATTCAGCAATTCAATAAAGAATAGCTCATACAATACAATGGCATGGTCTTTGTAAGTAGATTTACTTGTAATGACAGAGAAAGGTGTTATCAGATCAGATTTCAGATGGCCACCCCTTCACCTTCACTTTTTTTCTGCTGTAGCCAACGACAGGTCGACTTGGCCTAATGTTTTGAGTCATTGTCATATTGGAACATTCAAGATCATCCCATGTGCATTCTGTCAGGGTATGTAAACTTATGAGCACAACTGTAATGTCACTAAATGACCAAGAAGTTAAACAAGAAGTCAAGCAGAGGTCTAATAAAGCCCTAGAGCTCAGCTTTGACCATAAAGTGTTGTTTCACTGTCATATTTAGGAGTGTCCCTTTGTTTAAACCAAACTGAAAACTCCCTCTTTTCCTTTTATAGTCCCACTGAAACCATTCATTCAACAGCATGCTTTTAATTAACTAAGTCATCGGCCATTGTGCATCTGATTCCAACAATCAACCCCCACCTTTGAAACCACCACATGACCTCCATAGATTATCAGTAATGATGACCATGCTGGAGGCGTTTGTTGTTGAAAACTTGTGGGTTCATTACAGTAACTTGGCAGTATGCCCAGAAGAGGTCTGCAGCAAACATTCATTCCCTGTCATTCATTCATTTACATGATGTTGTACCTGTAGTTCATCTTCTTACTGAAGTACATGTATAATGTCTGCTGATGGTTGCACTATGACTGCACATATGATGTTTGTTATGTTTGGTTTAATGTGTTTTCAGTAATCAGGAATCACATCTGTAAATTGTTCAATCACAGGTGACAAGTCTTTTACCTGCACACATATGGTTTGGCTCTGTTTGTTGTTGTTTTTACATAAAATGTTAGGACGAAGTCTACGTGCCAACATGGCCATGACCTAACAGCAATGTTCCGCTTTTGCATCTGATTTGTAATCAGTGTATAATGACCTTGGCTCATGCCTGATCACATCTATTTCCTCTGTAGCAATGGCCACAGTTTCCTCTCTGCTCTAAGAACAAGACACGTTTTTTCTTATAAACACTTAGATATTTATTAAAGAAATATCTCATAGTGTTACAAACAGATGTTTTTAATCTACAAGACCAACAGTGACTTAATTTTGATTATAAAACAGACATTTCCAGTTTTTAAAGGTGGGATAGGAGATCTTGGAAAAACAGTTCGAGCAAGCTACATTTTGACATAATTCAAAAGTCCAAACCCCTTCCTTCAGACATCCAAAGGACGTTTTTCCTCACCACTGTCACCAGTCACAAGTGTTTGCTCCTGGAGGATTCCATTGGGTTTCTGTAAATTGGCTTCAGAGTCTGGTGTCAGTCGGCTCTACATGTCAAGTGTCATGAGATAACTTTTGTTATGATCTGGTGCTATATAAATAAAATTTGATTTGATTTGACCCCCCCCCCCCAAAAAAAAACAAAAAAACAAAAAAAAAAACACGCCTTCAGAGTACTGGCACATGCAATACTTGTTCCCAAGGGTTCACGAGTGTTGCACAGCATCAGTTCAGCCGGTACCAGCTCCGGCTTGCAGATCCATGCATACCTCCTTCAGTCTCCTCCAACACCCCCACTTTTACAGAACAGCCTCATTTCATGCCTATCTGGCTAACGTTACATTCCCTAGTGATTTATGTTAGTGACAAAACAGTTCTCTGGTGAACTTTACATCCTAATATTGCTAATATAGCTAGCCAAGCTCTGGCTTTGTTTCCTGTACCAGTGCTCCAAGCCTCTGAGAACGCATGATTAATGCACAAAGAGGGATATACGCAGAGGAGGGAGGGACAAATGGCAGTTGAGTTTGATAGACATATCACCGTTCAATCATTTCGACTGGGAGCTTAAAATGATTGGATGGTGTTTTTTCAAGCCTGTCCATTCCACAGGTGACTACATTTTTAGTTTTTATTTTTGTTTCAGAGGATTTAATTCGTTGGTTGTAATCAGAGCGTGAAGGGGATTTTAAGCAATATGGTAAAAAATGCTCCAGGAAAACATCTCCTACCCCACCTTTAAGTTATGTTTCTGCTTAGCTGAGTACTCACCTATGACCGCATTACATCAGTAACACTGCATCAAACAACATGTTCCAAAATGTCTGCTGTAGTTAATTGTGACTTACTGGGCGCACTAAGACTGGATGAGTGTTGGAGAGAGATAGACAGGGTAGAGGAGGAACATAAGAAAGAGAGGACACACACAGGAATTAATGAGGGGAGAAAAAAAAGTCTATGATGCTGGTTGAGAAATTGTGTGAGTGACGGGGCATAAATGTGAATCGTAAACAGCAATAAGAGAAGACACTGAAGGGTTATCCTCGTATCTGTCAGCACGCAATTAAAGTGTACCTTCCTCTGCACAATTAATGATGACATCCAGATAGGCATTAATTATCACCCCTATCTTTTTACCATATTACGCTGTATCTGTGTTGTACCATTCATCCTGCATGTCAGTGCTTGGAATAAGTATTAATGAAATTATTTGTTTTTTACCAATAAACTATATTGTTATATACTGCATTTTTTACTCGTTTATAATTTATGACATTTTTTCCAGGTATATAGTGACAGCTGCAAGGAATTGAACGTGATGCAAACCAAGGCCCATTTGAGTTTATCGCTTTATTTCAGTGATATTCATGCCATTATGCTCTCATGTAAGCAAGTAATATAGAAAATAACTGAAATATTGCAGTAGCTTAGATTCTATTGACACATGCAAAACAAGAAAACTTAATCATTTTATCATTATTAATATCTACTTTAATTTTATTGTGATATTATTATTATTTATACTGTGGCTCTACATGCACAAATTGAGTCTATGTTTTATCTGGTATTTAATGTTTAGGCGCTTAATAAAGTGTTTTATATTCCTGTAATGGCCTAAAAGGATTTAATTTCAAATTTTATGGCTCTGTTGTGTGCTTGATAATAAGGAGCTAAGGCAATTAAGTCTTATCAGCTCTGTCGGGAAGCATAGTGTATGCTTCGTCTTCTGTTTGTGCATGTTTTGTGTGCAAGCTTGTGAGAGAAAATGAGAATGTGTCCATGTTTTGGTTCGTTTAAGGTTGCATGTGTGTCTGTTTTTAAACATGCATGACGTGTAATTGTTTTTACATTTTAAATTATGCGTGTATTCATACATCACGTAGATATTTTTTTTTATTCCATAATGATCATTATGTCTAAATGACCTGTTTTGTGTTTACACTTACTTTTCTTGTTGTACTTATGCTAATCAGACCTGTGTGTGGTTGTCTGTGGACATGCTGATGATTGTATGTTGAAGTATGTCTATGTGCAGTGGTTGACTGCATACATAGCAAGTGTAGCATGTGCATATGTTTCTAAGCTAAAAACAGCTGTGTCAGTAGAGCGAAAAGAATCAGAAAACAGATTATCTGGCTTTAGTAATCCTCCTTTTTTAAACCAGTTTAATACACCTACCCAATAATAATCTGTCTGACGCATCACACATCAGGAAAAAATACACACAGTGTGGAACAAATGAATATATATCTGCAAAGACGAAATAGCTTATGCTGGGCACACACTTGAGGACTAGCACAAAGAAAGCATTCACCACAAAGCACTCAACCACTGAGTCACTCCACTACACAACACATTGCACGACTGGTTGTAACAAGTGGACATTCTCTGCTGCTTCCAACACATCAACTTTTGAGGACTAATTGTTTGCTTGCTGCATCACACTGAGTGAAAGGTGCCATTATAATGACATATTCAACATCATTACCACTTCACCTGTCAGTGGTCAGAATGTTGAGGCTAACTCGCATGTGAACCACATAAAGATACAATGAAATCCTGTTTATTTGACACAATGATTTTCTTAATTTGTAAAACTTTCCTTTAAAGAGGTTTATGTGTAATATTGATATTCTAAACTCTCATCAGTGAGGGAAAGTCACTTTCTAGAACACACTTTTAACTACCAAAACCATGAATGAATCAATGCCACACATCCACAGACTGTATCACTTACTGAATAAAGTTGTTGTTTACTTACATCTGTATTATGGTATCATTAAGTTTTCACTTTCAAATCAAAACTTATTGTCATTTATTCTGACAGTCAGTCAAAATCACACTGTCTTATAATCTTCACAAACTGCAACAACAGATAGTTTACGTTACAGCTCTGTTAGCTTAGCTCTGTTTTAAGACAGAAAGTAGTCAAACCACAAATCATCTCCATTTTATGTACAGTTTGTGTTGTCAGTAGCTGCACTAAAGATCTAACAAGGTCAGAACTGTCACAGTTTAGTCTGAACGGCGATCTTCAAAAAGATAATAACCTCACAATTACTTTATACCTTCATAAACCTCATAATCAAACTCACCCATGTAGACGCAACCCTGTAATTTCAGCATCAAACTCCATTCTTTTTATTCAGAGCTGTGCCCAGTGGTGAAACCAACAACAGTACTGATAGCTTTTATCAGTTTGTCACTTTCATTGACTCCAAGAGTTGTTTCTTAATGGCCCTCATCCCATCTCATCGCGTTCTGATGTTTTGGTCAAAGGCCCCGTGGTGTTAATTTTCCCCACCATGGCAGACCTGCCAAGTGACTCACTACTCCCTCTAGTGGTCATATAAACCCCTGGTCCATCAATGTCTCTACAGTCAAATACATCAGCATCTTTGGCAGAACTTATTCTAAACACTACAGATAACTGTAGGTATTTTTTTTAATATTTGAAGGCAGAAACATTACATAAAAATTGCCAAACTTTTTTGTTTCATATTTTTATTGATGTGTATATTAGAAGAACAAAAGCACTTACATATACCAGGGCACATGGATGTCAGCATTAAACATGTTTGTATACACCATTAGATTTAGATTTGCATATTTTTAAGAACAAATAACTATTACAAAAAATAAAACCAGATAGACAATACAATGAATAGAATACTTAAACATAGTTCATATAAGATCATTAAACTGGTCATAAACAAAAGAATAAATGAAAATAAATTTTAAAAAATGGTAAATTAAAAATAATAATAATAATAATAATAAAAACAAAAAGGGGGGGTTACATTGTCACAAAAAAATCCATAAACGGTTGCCATTTATTGTAGAATTTGTTCAAGTTTCCTGCTTTTGAATATCTCATTTTCTCTAGTTTTAAGAAGAACATAACCTCATTAATCCATTGTGTGCTGGAGGAAGCTGTTGTGGATTTCCAGTTAAGAAGGAGGTAACAATTACAAAGGTAAAAGCTATTACTAAACTGACAAACTTTATATGTGTAATTGATTCAAATGGGACCAAAAATGTTTGTTTCTTTTTTTTTTTTTTTTTTTGGGGGGGGGGCATCCAGAAAGGACGGGACTTCACTTCTCTACGTATGCAAATAAAACAGTATTTGCATGTATTTTTGTTGCCATTTCATTCTGTGATAAATGTGCCGTAAATGTCATATGTGTTTGTTGACAAAGGTTACATTTCACAGTGGAAGGTCATGTCTGTGTTTTCACGGTGAGTAATATGAATCATCGTCACATTGTCATGGGGTCACTTGCCTCCGTCGACAGGATGCCATAACTCTGCCTGGAGTTACAGAATCCCTAATTACTGAGAACTGGGAATGGAACACGGCTGAACGGAGCATGTCAGAACACACACACGGGACACACACATATTCCACAGACATGTACTCACCTTTCACCTCTACACACTTACACAATGCAAGCACAGCAAATACCCTTAAAAACTGCATGCCTCATTGCTCATATTAGCCTATGACACCCACACATGCACACACACGAGTAAGCACACACTTGCATGTTCATACACACAGATGTTGAGCTCATTAAGAGATTCCCAGAGGGCAGCCAAGAAAGGCAGGCTACTGTGGGAACCTGGAGGAACCTGCCACTCTGACCTGAACGACACACTTAACATGTAAATAGAATAAAACAATAGAAGGCGGAAATATTTTCTTTGCCCTCTCCAACTCCAAAGCCGAGTTGAAATGTTTATGCGGTGCAGGGATATAGACTGCAATTTAGCCTTAAAAATATCCAAACAGTTCAGGAAAATTAACTTACATCTGCATGTAGAGCAAGATCTGAGAGTTTAAAATATTCCACCCAGAGATATATGAATTTTTTGTGACTATATCATCACAGCATTACCCCACAGACATAAAAGTAAATGTTAAAAGGTACTTTCTTCCCTCCAAGTTGAAGTGAAAAGATCAATAGGAATATCTCCTAATGCTTAATCCTCTTGGATATCCGTACACACGATGTGGTCCAGTTTTAGAGAAGCAAAGATATTCACACAGCCTCATTCGGGCTCCACATATGGTGCACTGTTTAAACTAAACTGAGCAGAAATGTCTAATGGACATTCAGTGTGTACGCTAAAATGTTGTAGTTGCAGCTTTTTTTTTTTTTTAAGTTTTTCTTAGTTTTCAAACAGAGCACACATTCACACACACACACACACACACACACACACGCACACAAAAACAAAACACTGGTCACGTCTACCTCCGCCAAAGCTAATCCTCCTTCATCTGACATTAAGCCAGAGGATGGAGGGATGGAGCTCTGTATGAGACAAAGAGGACCAAAGAATAAGCAGAGAAAGGAAAAAAGAAAAAAAGATAACAATGCTCTTTGCCCTGTTCACCTTTGACTAGGGATGTCTGGCTCCCAGTGGATGAGCACATCTGATGTCAAGTGTCTGCAGAAACCTTGGCATTTTGAGTTAGACATTTCTACCTCCTCAAAGCATTAGCAGGCTTTTAAATTCCACATTTCTACCCACATATGCTAATTATATTTGAAAACATTTTTCATTCTTCAGTTTCTTGCATTAATAATGTCAGTTAAGCCCATCACAGTGCATGGATGTGTCCATGTCAGCAGTAAGGCTCAAATTTTATATCAAGGTAATTGTTCAGTACTATTTTCCTCATTTATTTGGAACTTTCATATAAACAAAAATAACTGAGTCACATGAGACAAAACAGCTTGGAGCTGTCATTATGATGTCATTTAAAACACCCTAAGTAGTCCTGCCTGCCCTGATTGTACAGCAGAGAAACTAATGGATAGTTCCTGCAGTGCAAATGGTATTGCCAAATCTCTACCAGGGGACACATTTCTACCGCTGCATGTTATACGTCATCATTTGGCCCAAACCTAACTACCTATGTGTGTAATTTCTCACCAACATTGAACCAAGGTTGCACAATTAATGAGCCCATATGCTTACACAGGCATGCATAAATACATGGTGTCTGAGGACGAACAATAAAGACATTAAAGACTTACTATATGCATACAGGATACACAGATTGAACAAATACACACTTTCACACACATGCTTTCTTTCTTTGTATATATTGTTTCTCAAATGATGTCGTGGAGGAGATATAAATAGCATGGAATATGAAGCATTTATTTCTTCTCCATCCTCATCTCCAAAAAGAACTGTTTGCCCTCAATCTCATTCCAGGATCTGTACTTCATTACCAGTTGTAACAATCATTTATTTTTTTCTCTTCCTCATTTCCCCGCCCTCACTTTCTTTTTGTTCTTTTTTGGCTTTTCATTCCTTCCTCCTTTTCTTACACCCCTTTATGTGTCTTCGCTGTGCCAAAGTCTCCATATCATGATGGATCAGACGCTGGCCTCAAAAGCACTAACCTGAAGAGGTCTGTTACTCATATAATAACAATGGCTTTTATCAGTCAATGCACACACACACACTTGTGCATGTCCATGCAGACACACACTAATGGATATATTATCAGGACCACACCAATTCTGGGAAACCAGCCTGGTTGGACCTAAACCAGAACCTCTATTATAACAATGTGTGTGAAACTGGGTGTATGTATAGAAAAGGAGAGAGTTGATGGCACCTACTGTACGTCTCTGAAATGAGCCTTGTTCGTCTGGAGTAGTTGATAACATTCTACTTCAAGGGTGTGTGAATTCTTGCCTAAAATACTTCGGTGTGTGTGCTGACAAAATCATACACACTTTGGTGTAAGAGCAAAAAGGTCAGCTCTAATTTAGTGCATTTATAGTGTATATGTCAGAGAAAGGCAGACAAGTAAAACCAAAGGGTAAGTGTGTTTTTCATTTCTATTTCTATTATTTATATAATAATATAAGTAAGTATGTTTGTGTATTGTGCCAAGTAATCAGAAAGTTCAACATTAAGGTGTTAAAAACAGCCATAATGGATCTAGAAAAATCCAATCCTGCGAATAAAGGTGTTATCTTAGATACTTTTATCTCATTTTCTTTTTCTGAGTTTTGGGAAAGTGTTTATTACCGTATTGTAGTTCCTAGTGGTGTAATATTCTAACCTAAAATAGGGTAGAGACTGATGTTGTGTAACATTTTCAAATTGTCAAATTGTGCTGTAAATTTTGCATTACAGGTTCACAAAAGCTGACATCCACACATACTTACATACATACAGTCACAGAAAAAAATATTAGATTATCAAAAGTCACCAGAAACAATGGTTATGCAATCAAGTATTAACACCTGTGTGTATCATGTGACTAAAACAGACAGAAAAAGAAAACATGGAATGAATAAAAGCACTGTTTTTGTCAGTGCAATGTCATAGCTATTGATGCAAGAACTGAGGTGATTTTAGTTATTATCAAGAAAATGTGGAAAATGGATAGATATCAGCTCTGAAATTAAACTACTATGAGCTATTTTTGTTGTTATCATTATATTTGTCCAA
>JAPQRP010000006.1:19500023-19535967 GCA_037367295.1 Apogon hyalosoma | reverse complement strand
TTCAAGCTATATTTTTATGTCTGAGGCATGGCAATGGTGTAAAAAGTACAATCGATAAAATTGGTTATAACTTTTTTCTACAAGTGGTATTTTAAAAGGGATAACAGTTCCATATAATAGAGATCTTTAGCTAAAAAATGAGCCCACTTGATAAGTGGTGTGCACATTTACTTTTTCATGTTGATGTTCACTTTTGCTCGATCGGACCCACATACTTGTAATTTAATTAAAAAACATTGACACTTTATGACCCTTTTTTTTGCTAAAGGGCCACACACTTTGTGCTGCATAGAAGTGTGATACATACAGGCTGCACTTAAAGCATCTGTCATATAGTTGCTCTATACGGTTGGAATTTTGAAATATTAACAGAGCAATTAATTTTTAAGACGTATGGGTGTGGATAATGAGGTGTTATGAGATTGATTCATAGCAACCAACGTGTGTATGTGTAAACAGAAAGAAAAGAGTCTCCTGACTCACAGCTCTTTCAGTCACTTAATGCAATCCTGTTGTAAGTTTGCAGAAACATACATGCTCTCGAATTCTACAGTGGAGAAGAATTACAGCAAGATTTGTCCGTTGTAGTCAGTGCTGTAGCTGACACGGTGGATGCCGATAACACAGTGGGTAAATGAGGTAAAATGAACAAAGTGGGTAGAGAGTGTAAGATAAGAGAGAAAGAAGAACCAGTGAAAACAATGATTAGGCCAGTGGATAAAACAGGAGCGAAGATAAAGAGGTGGTCAAGAAGGAAAGAGGTGTTTTGGGAGAGAGTGAAAGTAGAGAAAAACAGAACAAACAAATAAGGAAGAATGATAGGGAACGCATAAGAGGCTGAGCAGGGAATAGAGAGATGATGTAGTCTGCAACGTGAGCTTCACCAAAACAGCTGACGAGCAGGTGAAAGAAGGTGTCGTGGAGAGAGAAAGGGAGATGAAAATAGAGTGAGAGAGAATGATAGATGTGAAAACAGAAAGAGTAGAAGGTGTGAGGAGAGTGAGAGTGTAGCATCACAGAAAAGAAACATTAGCGGGATGGAGGGTGCTGAATAAGCACAGAAAGTGAAGGCATAAATGATGGAGGGTTGGAGAGAAAGAAAAGTTCAGAGATGGACAGGGAGTTTATATTCACCCAAGGAGGTGGGCTGCACTGCAAAAGAGAGAGAGTGATGAATTAGACTGAAGGATAATAAGAGGAAAATAGTGCATAATAGAGTGTGCAGCTTTAAAAAGGATGTAGATTAGTTGGATTGTGAGTTCGTCCCATGGTGGTTTCTCTGTTTCAGTCCTTGACAAACAAAGTTAACGTGACTTCAGTAGATGCATGAGGAAACTGCTGATCAGACTGTGTACATGTGTTAAAGAGAAAAAAAAGGATGTGTTTAGGGATGGGATGAATAAAAGCTCTGTGCCTTGGTGTGCAAAACCTAAGTCATTTTCTAGCTTTTTGCAGATAAGTCTGCTAATTAATTTATCCCAAACTTAAATGTATTAATGGTCTTATAAGATATGATAAGAATAGCATCTGAAAAGCTGCACTCAGCAAAAGTTTGCCATTTTCCCCAAATCCTGGATAGTAAACTATAAGAAAGTTGAGGCACTTCATAAATGCACCTTTTGTAATATAACCTTCACTGTTCTTCTCTACATGCAGCAACTCCTGCTGTTCCATAGCTCAAAATTACAAACTGCTGCACCGATGCACCAATCTTCAATTCTATCCACTTTAGTCCACTTTAGGTATCCTGAGAAGCATGTAGACACTGTGCTGAGTTTAGTGTATCCTTCAGGGAGTGATGAGGTCAACAGAGACACACTCCCCACATATTGTACTTTAATAAGATACACTATATTTTGCCTCTTCTAGGAAAATAAATTTCCTGTTTAATTTTGACTCACAAAGCCTTATCTTGTGTAGTACTTGTATATCTTGTATTTTTCCATCGTATTGTCTACCAAAAATAGAAGTAGCGTGATCAAACTCTATGAACCAGATCACGTTTATATAATAAAACACGATTATTACATACTTGGCTTATAATAATAATTTGAGCTGACCACCTTAGTTTTTACATAAGTCAGAGAAACCTATGTATTTATTCACATGCATGTAAAAATTCATCTTTCACTTCTGTACAGAAAGGAGCGTCAGGATCAACTGTCCAAGGCTAATTATACCCAATTTTATAATTCACTGTTCCATTTCAAACCTATTTTTTGTCAGCCTAGAACCTTTTCCTTGACTGGTCCATTTCAAACACCCTGTTTGAACATAGGGCCCCTCCTTCTACATTTACCTATAATTGGAATCTGTTGCTCTTTATCAGGAAATGACAAACACTGTAATAAAGAAAAAAACATATATATATAATAAGAAAAAATGGAAATTCTAATTGGATATCACTAGCCGTACACAGCTGCAAAATTGAGTGGAGTTCACATTTTGAACTCCATCCCCCCATTTTTTTCTCCTTTTGATAGGAAACACCTCTGATGCATACCTTTTTTGCTGTGCATGTGCCTATGTATCCCACTCTGCAGTCTTCTTCAGAATTTAAATAAAAGCAGTGGCTTGTTTTTCTGAGGCACCCTGTATTAGCACAGTTAATAGTAATGACAGTATGCACCTTTTTCAAGCACAGAATATGACAAAAAGGCATAAATGCAGTTTTTATTTATGCATTCTAATGCTCAGTGCCAATAAATGGCTCTTCTTTATCTTTAGGTGAACTACTTGTGTGAAAATGAATATTTATTATTATTTATCTATAATTTAGTTTAGAGTTATACGGTGAAATGAAAAAAGAAACAATTCATCAGTTATTTAACCCATAGAGACCCAAACAGCCAACTGGCAACACAAACTATCTGCAGGTATGAACTGTTTAATCCCTGTTAATCCATTAATCCTGTCAACCCATGTTAATAATTGGTGTAAAATACAGTTTGTCATCTTTTCATGGTCATCAGATATGACCCATTTGGACGTTTAGAGGCTTCGTAGTTACCGTGGAAACACTGTCATCTTCTACAACACTGATTCACCAGTAAAACCCATGGAGTTGGATCAGTGACAGTAGATGGACACACTTGTTTCTTACATTCTGTTAGCAATATCTTTGCTGAAAAAGTAAATTTTTCCTTATTTTTCTCTGTTTTGATATAATTAACTTTGAATTCTAAACGTTGAGTTTTCATAAACATCTACAGGATCTGTGAATTAAATATAGGAAAATACATGATTTACACACAAAAAAACCAAATACAGAGGGTAATATTATTTAAAAAAAATAAATTGGTGATAAATCAGTTAAAAAAGCTAGAAATGGAGAAAAATCCACAAAAGTAGCACTGGGTCTTCATAGGTTAAAATACCAGCTCAGCCTAAAGAAACCAGTGTTTGTTCATCCACTTTCTGAACTGGTCATGGGGTGCTGGGGCCAACCCTGGCTACCTATAGGTGAGGGCAGGGTGCACTGTGGATGTGTCGGCAGTTCACCACAGGGCTGTCGCAAACAGATGAACAACTATTCACTCCTACGGGTGGTTTAGATCGACCAATTAACCTATTAAAGTCCATGTCTTTGGGCAGTGGGAGGAAGCCAGAGCACCCATTGAGAACCCAAACAAACATGGAGAGAACATGCCAACTCCACACACAGCACTGGAGTCAAACTTAGGACCTTCTTGTTGTGAGGTGATAGTGTTAACCACTGCACAACCCTGATCCAAAGCCTGTGTTTGTAAAAAGTAAAATAGTAGTACACGTGTTTGTAAAAAAAAAAAAAAAAGAAAAAGAAAAGAAAGGGAACCACCAGGAAAGCAAATGCAGCGGATGTTTTCAACACCTGCTGAAATTTAAAAGAACAGGTTGCAGATACGGAAAAGAAAGGTTTGACACCAGTGGGTTTCTGCTATTGGGGCTACGTGAGGTTGAAAACATGACAAATGTCAGAAGTGACACTGCAGAAAGAGGAGAGCAGGAGCCGCTCTCACCCCAGGAGATTCGTCCCTGCTGAAGGAAAGAGATAAACACTGTGTATTTATGACGTGCGGTTTATATGTGTGTGTATGTGAGTGTTTGACAAATCCTCTAGTGCACTGTGAGAGCTATGTCTTTGTTACTCTAACAATGGTGCTCTGACACAAATGAAAAAGATTCTTTTTTTCCCCCTCTGTCACTTTTATCTTTGCCTCTCCAATTGTCAGCGTTTCTCCCCATATTTCCCCCTCACTCTCTGCGATTCTATGTTTGTGGATCTCAGCATTTCTCCATCTGTCTTGCTCCTTTTCCCTGTCTCCTCTTGTCTTCATTAGGTTCACCCTCTCCTGTTTTCATTTCATCATTAACTCTGTGAATTTGGCATCTGAACAGCAGAGTGAGAAAGGGAGAGGTGCAAGTGTGGAGAGAAGTAGAATACAAATACAGAGTGAGAGGGAGAACTGGGGCTAGGGGACATGGATAGGAGCGCAGAAGAAAAAAGGGCTATGTATTGTTAGAGCGATATTAGAAGGGAGAAAGGAGAGACGGACAGAAATAAAAGTTCAAAGGCAGAAAAATAAGCAGAAGAGGGAAAGAAAAGAAATGGCAGGAGGATGGTGTTATGTGCTACTGTGGAGCCTGCAGCAGGATAAGTGATCCCAGTGGTAGATAGAAGGTCAGATCCACACTGACAGCCAGACCGCTGCTTAACCCTGCTCTGTAACACACACACACACACACACACATATACAAAGGCTATGCTACGCTCGGCCGCAAGTGTGCATACACAAATGCACACTTATAAAATCGACAGTCACACACATACAGAACTGATGTGAGGCAGGCAGACTGAGAGCAGGATGGCTGTCAAAACATCAGCATCTGCTCAGCATCACACACATCGCTTAGAGCAAACACACATACAACCGTACGTCGAGCAAACAGCGTCCAAGCAGCCCTTAGAGGGATCAAGGCAGATATTTGATAAACTCATGCTACCCCAGCTGAGGCTTATCTAAAACACACACCCACATGCACACACGTCCCAGCAACAGCTAATCTCACCAAATTTTTGTGTAATTAAAACAAATAAATAAAGTCCATTTATGTGCATAGTTTGATATATTAAGTGTTCACTGATTGCACATGCTGTCCAGTGCTCTAGATGCGTTCTTTACTTTGTACACATCTTTACGTGCATATCAATGTGCGGCGGGTGTGTGTGAGATGCAGGGCTAATTGATTGTCCTCGTCAGCCCTGCTGTTCAGACTGCAGTAGCTGTCAGCAGGAGCCAACTGCTAGTCTAACAAGCAGCACAAACACACACATACATAACACTGGTATCCTCTCTGTGAAGCAAACACACACATGCGCGTTATCATATTAACCTTTAATGTAGAATCACAGTCACGTAGTCACAGAAATGAGCACAAAATTCCTCCAAACTGCATACATGCATGCAGGGATACAGCTCAAGAAATCCATAAAATGTGTGTGGTGTGAGTGTAGGCTGCATTCTTGACATTTGCCAGCGTGAATGACAGACGTTAGAAGTATGTGAAGAATCCCTTGGCATTTCTTAAAGACGTGACAAGTATAACAAAGGCCCAGCCCTTAATCCAACCCTAAGCCGCAGTTACACATAACAGAAATTCAATCTGTGTTTTGTTTACAGGAGTGATGATCAGAGGTTTTGGACCACTACACTTCAGATGCAGAATCTCTGATCTGTGCCTCAGATTCATGTACATTCGCCGCTACTGATACAGAACAAAGAGATGACATGAAAAATAATGTACACAACACTCTGCACCAAGCCACACATGCCGCCGCACTCACAGAGGGAGGATATTGCTGATGAAGTGTTGGTAAATACGCTCCATCACAGCGTAAGGGGGTTACGCAGGGACAAGCCCCTCTTATCCCTCATTCTGTGCGTCTCTCTGTCCTGCCCCTCCCTCAAAACCCTCCTCGCAATCTGTTGTTACAACTCCAGCTTGCATTCCAACCCACCTGTTTTCACCTCTGGTTTCCTCCGCTTTTTCAAATTTTTTCCTAACTGCCACTTTCATTTATTCATCTCCCTTTTCCTCTGTCATTTTCCTCCTCTCTCCCTGTCTTTTCCTCTTCCCTCCATCTGCTGTCACACTGTTTTTAGAATCTGTTTCTCTTGCTTCTCATTTAACAAGATGGATCTCTTGTCCTTTGGCACCTACTCCTTTCTTCCATGTCTGCAACACTGTAGGTGTGTGTGTGTGACACAGCATGCATCTATGTGGGCTGCAGCATGACCATGTGAGCACCAAGTTAATGTGGGTATGATTCTGACTGGAAGACACTTTATAGATATGGCTGTGTCACCACATTGTGAATTAAAGTAAGACAAATTTAGCATCCATGTCATAGCACTGGATAGCATGGGAAAAAGTGTGCGTATAAGAAATGCATTGATTATTATAGGGTTTGCTTGGTTCCACAAAATAATGCAATATACGAAGAAATTATATATTGTGCAAACTGCAACGTAGTAATGAGAGAATGTAAGAATAAATGGATGCCAAAAATGTTAACATTGCAGAAATGTACAGTACTATGCACAAGTTTTAGGCCATCATTTTGCTGAGCATACATAAGTAATTCTCAGGCTCTGTATTCATGATGCAAACAGAAAATACAGGGAATATGTGATAAACATGTTTAGTACAAAACGTTTGGTGTCAACTATTAGTGTGACCTTTTGCACACAACATGTCTTGATCTGGTTTATTCAGACATGTTTGTAAAAAAAAAAAAGAGTGAGATTCAGTGTGAGATTTACTGAACTAATCATTTAGTAATAATAATAATAATGGATTAGATGTATGTAGCACTTTCTATGAACACATAAAAAGCGTGTACAGTGGATCCATTATTCATTCACTCACACATTCACACCAGGATTCATTCGACACATATCAATCACTTGATATTGTTTGACTGTTTTTAGAGTCACTCAAATGACTGAGGTCACACCTGATAATGAATATTGATAGTGTAATGTTTTGTCTCTTAAATAAATATATACCATTTACAACGCTGCAAAAACAGCAAAGCTAAGTATGGCATAAGACGTTTGCACAGTAGTGTACAAAAACTAGCTACTGGTAAGGTTATTACATTTCAAAATAATGATCTATTTTATTTCTTAAACATAACATGAAAAAAAAAAAACAAGCAATTTTAGCGTCTAAATTTAAAAAAGAAAACAAAATGGAATTTAAAGAGAATGAATGGAAAAAGCCACAGGTGGGGATGGAACCCCTGAATCCTCCACTGTTCTCTAATGATGGAACCATTTGTTCACGCAGTGTTGGGTTTGGAGAGATTTACATTATATATAGAATTACACACTGTTTGTTCAGTGTCGTTGCATTAGCTTGTGTTGCCTGTAATGGTAATGGTGCCTTGTCTTCAATTTAAATAAGTATCTTTACAATGATGATGCTGTGTATAATATTTTGCTGCCAGCTCCTGTGGTTTGATCTCACACATAGTATGTGATGTACATAATTGTAGTGGCAGTGCTGTTATAGTGGTGGAAAGTATTCTAGAATTTGCTGTTGCTTTTTAAACTAACCAGCCTGTTTCTGGTTCCACTCCAACATCACATTGTATTCAATATGCTGAAGTACTGTGTCCCTGAGTCCATCAAACACCTGCATTTGTCATTCTACCACTTAACATGTATAATTAAGAGCAGAGGAAGTTGATAAGAAAAGTAACAATTCTTAAGCAACCGAGAAAAAAATGAAGTGTGTCACTTGCTAACATTACTTCCCACTGTATCTGCCAAACGGGATCTTAATGGATTCCTTTGATGTAGATTAAGGCTTTTATGAGGTATTTCTCATCTTCTCATGTGTTTCATTTGACCCATTGTCTGAACTGTCTATTTCAGGGAAAGGTTAAGTCTACACACACATTTGAACATAAAGAGAAGTGATGCACTGCTGTAAATGGACCAGCAGCTTAAACAGTATTTAAGACAAAAAAAAAGAAAAAGAAAAGTCAGTTTAATTGTATGACATATTCAGATAAATGTAATAATTTTAGTCAGCTTTAATTCAGTTGAGCCCCCTCTGAACCCTAAATTGTGCCTCAGTACAGAAAGAAGTTATACTAAACAAGTATACAGGCTCCACTAGTATTGGACCTGGAAGTTAGTTTCATGGCACAGTGATTTTACAACTGTTTTTTAGCCACACTACAGTAGGATAGTATATGAAATATTCATACCATAGAGGAAATTAAAACTGATATATTGGTTTATCTGGTATATTTTGCAGCACTAATGTGTTGTAACCTGCAGCCAACATGTGTATGTAGACATTTTATCGCAATATTTATCTTAGTACAAGAAAAATATTCAACATTTCCATAAAATACTTGATGAATTTCCTGCAGTTTTATATTTATTTTGATAACTGAGGCACAATTCTGTAGCAGTAAAAGAAATAGCTTTCTGAAAAATTAAAAAGAAAGATATTTGCAAGAATGTGTAAACCTGTGCTGTATTTATTTATTTATTTATTTATTTATTTATTGCAGCAGGTTAGCTGATCAGACAGTGACTGAGTAGTTCCACTGTAGCTAATCAGTGTGCCATTGTGCTGTGCAGGCAGATGAAACATGCTTTAATGTGCATTGATTATGCATTTTATCCCTATCTCTTACCTGCAGAGCTGTATGCCTTCTTTTGCAGGGCTCCCCCTCTCTGCCCCCTCACTCGTTATATGTGTCCTTGTACATGTGTATGTGCTCAGAAACTTAACTGCATCCATGTGCACGTATCGTTTGATGTCGATGTAAATGTCCAAGCACTCATGCATTTGTGTTCGCCTCTGCATTTGTGTATCGTGACTGCCAGAACCGTTCATCCACGGCATCTCCACTGACCTGTCCTCAGTGCTGACTCAGCTATAGTGTTAGTCCCCTCTGCATAATTCAGCAAGCCTAGCCAAGGTGTTAACCAGGAGCACATCACAGCAGAGGACAGGGGCATGCTAAACGGTCTGGCACAAGACAACAAGGATATGAAGATATCAGCTCAGTGCAATGTGAGGATAAACTGATCCAAACATGAATCAGTCCCTCCAGAAAATTGTAGGCAAAAATCCTTGATTATGTGATGGAATATGTTGAAGTTTTATGCAATTTTAGGCGGTGAAATTGCGGGAATTTGCAAAAAATGTGCAGAGTTGCAAAAATATGCGGGGACTGGAAAAAACAAGTGTTTCAATTTTAAAAAAAAAATTCTTCTCCCACACCCTGTTCTAACTAGGCTACTACTAAATGAAAAATGTCTAATTACATAATATAATAAGCACACATACAAGTAAGCATCCACTACATCCCAGAAAGAGCTGGTTCTGTTTTAGTTCTTTATTTTCTAAACCTGGCTCAAACCTGGCTAACATTCCTGAGTCACAAGTGTCAAAAATAAAAAACATTGCTTCCTGCTTCACAATAGTGAGAACAGGTCACTTCAACATCATTTTTTTTCTGATGTTCCAACATACAGTTGCATGGGTGTAAAACAGAATGACCCACTTTCTTGTAGGACATCAGGGTACTGGTTTGCTCTGTCTTTGCAGACATTTCTATCGGCAAATGAGCTGCATTTTTCATCATCTTGCAGGATTTTTTCAGAGGCTTTCGGTTAGTTTACCTTCTGTGGATGCATGAGCCGATGACATTGCACGTCGTATATTACATCACTATCTGTGTCAAATTGCAGTGCAATATTTTTTCAACTTTATGCGAAAAAATGCGGGGATTATGAAACCCTGCATATTTCATGGATTTTGTGAGGAAATATGCTATTATTGTGGTGAATATGTGCCCTTTTTGAAAAAATGTGGACCCCCGCATAATCTGCGCTATTTGCTTGATTATGCTTTGTATTATGCAATCGCATAATCGCTGTTTTCTGGAGGGACTGATGAATAAAACCACACCAAAGACCAAAGTAACAATACAGTTATATGTCATATTACCATAGTTATATTATAATATTGTTTACATCATGTGATAAAATCCTGCTAATTTGATATTTGACATCATTTTATTTTGATATTGAACAAACAGAAAGTTTATCATTACACTTGTTTTCAATGCTGTACCTGTAGATTTATGAAATATGGAGAGATATCATGGCTTGGCACTTATGATGATAATTATTGATATAAACTAATTTCTATCACAATATCATTTTTGAGCATATTGACCCACTGTGTCACATTTCCATGCATGCAAGATGTGAATAAGCTTGCAAAGATATCTCTCTGCAGTGTGTTTGCATATTTTCAAAAGAAAATGTAGAAGGGAATTTCTGTTGAACATAAATTGAAGATGAGCAAAAATGCGTGGGTATTAAGAGGAAGTAATATGTCGTTTGACACAAGAAACCCCAGTAGAAGAAAGTTTACTCACTGCAAACTTCATATTGAGTAAAATATTTTTTGAAGTTACTATATTGAAGTCCCCCAGTTTTTGACCTTTACTAAAATTATATCCCCCTTATGTTGTTAAGATATAATCAAATAAAATCAAATGAAAAACGTGGACATCTAGAGCTCCACGCACAATCTGGTAAAATGGACATCTATATAAAAATGCAGTCATATTTGCAGGGTTTGTGTTCACTAGAGCATCTGATCTGAAAACTACATCGACTTGTTCATAACGGCCATACAGTAAATGCATATGTGCTGTAGCGGGGCTGTGCGATCTGAAAATGACATCAACTCCTTCATACCAGCTGCCATAAATACATGAGTGCTGTGCTGGAGATGCATAAGTGAGAACATCCTGAAAAGGGACTTCATGTTTGGCCCAGGCTGCACATTAAAAGAGGCACTGTGTGTCTCAGGTTCCATGGTGATGTTGCCACTCGCACACACTAATGAAACGCTTAAACTAATAGTTGACATGGATAAATTGTGTGCTTGACTTTGTAAAACATTAATTCAGCCATATATGATGTGCTTACTGTTTCTCATTACGGCTCATTATTGTCCATTTGGGATATTTTGTATAGCTTGGACATTTAAATGACATGTGTGATCTCATTTTGCAATAAATGTGGTTTTATTATGCCAAAACATGTCTAATATTTTCTTCCAGTACCCATTTTTATTTTGTCATTTTAAACTGATTTAGACTAATAGCCGTGCAAAGGGAGTTTGCATGGCTAAGCAAGTATTAAACAGGACCAAAGTACAGGTGATGATCAAACAAACCCATTTTGTGACTTGATAATACCTTAGAACTTTAGTATACAATAGCTTTTTTAAATTATTACTCTCCAGAAAATTGCATAATTACCTTTTAGTGTAATGTAATTGAAGTGGTCTGAGTGGAAACTAGAGTTCTGCTCCTGACTCTGGACTCCTACCCTATGAGGTATTGGCTGTTCTTTATTTACTTATTTGTTTATTTATTTATTTATGTATTTTTCAGACTGTTAGAGGGGTTAATTATGTGATTGATGGTTGTGCTGATCACTTCCCATCAGTCAAAACCAAAGGGAATGGATCTCAGTTCTGAAATGAAGCTGGTGCAAAAGTATTTCAAAGTTGCAAAACCACTGATTGATGCTGGAATTGGCTCCAAAAAGCCCCGATAAGCCCTAATAAGTGATTTGAAGGTCCATCTTTAAAATTGTCTTCCGTTAATTAGATCTCTGGTCAAATAGAAGGCATTGATGTCTGCCATGTCGGCCTTTAATTAACAGCTCTGTTGAACATCTTGCTCACCGTCTGAGTTGGACTAAGAGAGTTGTGGTTTATTTAATAAAACACGCTTTTCTACTAAGACCATAAAATGACTTTGTTAACAATGTTTGATGAAGTTTACATTTTACTGAATCAGTAAGGTAGCACTTAGCATTAGCTCAACTGTAAGCCCTCAGGCTCTTGTAGTCCCACCCCTCCTGTCCATATACAGTCATGGGAAAAAAATATTAGACCACCCCTTGTTTTCTTCAATTTCTTGTTTATTTTAACGTCTGGTACAACTAAAGGTGCATTTGTTTGGACAAATATAATGATAACAACAAAAATAGCTCATAGTAGTTTAATTTCAGAGCTGATTATCCATTTTCCATGTTTTCTTGATAATAACCAAAATCACTTCAGTTCTTGCATCAATAGCTATGACATTGAACTGACAAAAACAGTGCTTTTAGGCATTCAATGTTTTCTTTTCTGTCTATTTTAGTCACATGATACACACAGGAGTTAACACTTGATTGCATAACCATTGTTTTTAATGACTATTGATGGTCTAATAATTTTTTCCGTGACTGTATGGTCACCTCTGGCTCCACAGAGCCAACATTGCAAAATCAGAAACTACTGGCTTCAAAATAGCAGTTCAGAAACCAATAGGTCACATCACAGTTACTCTGCTCACTAATTACAGTATTTCCTATTACTGATATGTGGTAATTCTTCTTCATCTATTCTGCTCTCACATGGTCTTAAAATGAACCAGAAATGTTGTGGTGAACAGTCACACTTACCCATGTTGCTAGTGATGTAAATTAGTTTAGGGACAAACATGGATCTTGATGTTATGTTATTAATTATATGCAGTCTACATACAATGTTCAGTAAACAACCTTTTACAACCTTTAACAATGTGTGCAAAACACTCTACCTACCCTGACTCAACCATCTGCCTCTGAAACCACGTGAACTGCAACTGCAAAACATCAACCAAACTAAATTAGATAAATATAAGCCTTAATAGCAGTCACAGTCAGTTTATTGTTCATTTGTTAACTATCAATGAGTATCCAACAGTTTTACAAAGTTTTACAGTCAACTGAGCAGCTCATCAGTACACAAACCCGGTAGCATCAGTAATGCTTTTCTTTGAAAACATGTGTTATTTTGACAAACAAATGTGACATCAGATAATCAGCATATATTTGTCAAACCGAGAGGTGCTCTGTGCGTGACTGTGTGTTTATTACAATGACAGGAACTGGTCCATGCTGACTTTGATTCCCTGCGTGTTCTTGTTTCAATGTAAAACAGAACAACCAATACTCAGAGCAAACACCATTTTCTCACAAGATGAAAAATAACTTCACGGTTACTATTCCTCTGCAAAGTTTGGAATGTTTGAACAGTGAAAATCAGGGCTGCAGCTAAGGACAATTTTCATAATCGATTAATCTGTAGATTATTTTAATAACTAATTGATTCATCGGATGAGCACAAAAGACTCAATTATCAAAGATTGGTTTTTAACCCAAAGCAATATAGGCTGCAGACGAGTCACTGATGATTACATCCCCACAATGGTTTCGGGTATAGTTAGCATTAGCCCGCTACCTAGAAACTAGCAAGATATAGTCGTCAACCAGCTCCGGTAGGTAACATTAGTCTGGTGGCCTGATAAACTGAGATGGATAAAAACACTATAATTATGACGACAATGTCTAACTAGCTAGCGGGCTAAAGTAATCACAATACGTAGACTTTCTTAAACTAGGTTTACGTTCACACCGTTTGCCCAAAATGTAGTGCACCATGGGATTTGCCATGGTGCCATTTTTTTCTCCATATTCAAGTTTTGTTACATTAATGGTACACTACGTTTTGGGTAAACAGGACTGCTGTGGTCAACAGGAAGATAATGTAAAGCTTTAAAAATCTGGCCCGGCATCCAAAGCCTCAGCCATGCTGCTCTGTGTTTTCCTCTGTTACACTACACAGGGTGCGGGCATGCCTCAATACATGCTCCAAACCCAATGAATCGACTGCCGAATTTGTTGCCAACTCTTTTAAGAATGATTTGGATCAATTTAATTGTTTTGTTGGTGCAACACTAGTGAAAATGTTTATAGAATGTTTTACATTTTTGGTAATTTTTGGTAAATATTGCACTCACGACAAACAAAGTTTTTCAGTGAGAAGTCTGTGGTTTTGTTTTTCCACAGAGATGTTAAACAGTATCAGATCATCTATCTTTACATTTAGGACTTTGAGATGAATAGAGAGCTGCACAAAGTGTTTTCAAGTCCTCATATTTTTCAACTTGAATTTGGTGTGTGCAGCTTTAGTGTAGTGGCAGAATACATTTTTATTAACTGTAAACAGGTACATTTTGCCTGTTGGTGGTTTTTAGTAAAGTGACTGAGGTGCTTAGTGTACATAGGTTTTCCACTGATAGTTTCAGTGATTACTTTAATACAGTAATTACACTGTAATCAAGATGTTGATAACAAATAACATCCTTCCTTGCCATTAATGGTTAGAGCCTAAAATAACAGCACTGACGTTTTTACTCCAGCTGTCAGAGTGCAGCTCATCCCTCTTTGTACACATTAGGCTAATTTAGCCTGTCGACAGGTTCTGAGTCATAGACACCTGAGAGCCACTCACAAAAGCAAAGTGGAGGCTAATGCTAATCAAACACTCGAAAGGACCATTGAGACCAGATAGAGAAGATATAAGGACCAGTTTAAAAGTTCCAGCTCTTAGCAAAATTGAAATGCTTTGTGAGTCACAGCTTTCCAGTGATGGTTTTTCCCTTTGAAACAGATGACAAATACCATGTAATGGTGCATTTGCAAAAATCACAGCTCATCACAACAAAGCATTGGACAAAAACAAGCATATAGTTTCACAGATGCACATAAAGTAGTTAGTATCTTTGCTTATTTATGAGTCTAACTCGTACATGCTCTTTGTTGTAGCCTATACAGTGTTTGATGTGTTGAGGGATTCTGGGACTTTGTGGACTTTCCTTGTTCTTTTTCTCCCTACAGTAGCTGTGGCAGTTTTTTTTTTCCAGCTTTCATTGCCATTCCTCCCTCTCTCAGCTCTGTTTCTAGATTTATTTTCTCTCGCTGTTTCCTTTTCACTCGCCTCTGTCCTTCTCTACTTCATTCAATCACTGTCTTAGTGTGTTTCTCTCTCATCCATCCCACTGTCCTTCATCTCTGTTCTGTCTCATTCTTGATTCTCAGCCTTCGTCACTTTCTTTTTGTTCTTCTCTGCTTGTCTCTCTGTGTCTGTGAGGTTGTCCACTTAGAATCCTGTGTAGTCCTCAGTGTATGAAGAGACTGTGTGAGCGTAGATGGGGTTTTGGTCATGTCTCCTGCTGTTTTTATAACCGCTTTTGTTCGTGTCACAGGACATGCCTTTGTGTCTGCTTCAAAAGGAACACAGACAGACAAACACACACACGGTAGGTTTCCATACATTCAAGGGACTTAACATTGACTTAAATTTAATCCATGGAGACTTTCCTTAACTATAACCGCAACCAAACAACATAACCTGTATCCTAACTATAACCAACATTAAAACAACCCTTATTCCTCAAATTTAATGAGTTTCATTGCTGTGATTTGCCTTATGCAATGGTGGAGAATCCCAGCTCCATAAAGTAAAAGTCCAGCCATGTATTTGTTCCAACCATTCACTGAAAAAGCCCATTTAGATGAACACGACTCCTCATACAGGTAGATGGGATAATTAGTGGAATCACCTGTGTTAAGTGAACAGGTAGTTTTACTTTTACTTTTACTTTATGGAGCTGGGATTCTCCACCACTGGCCTTATGTTCCCACACTGTGACTGCACAAATAGGTTCACATCTTAACCCTTTATAGGCCACTCATTGAGATATTCTGAAATTCAAACATTCAGCCTTAGTGTAGAGATGTAACTATTAGAGATTTTGGTGCTATGATGATTGTCAGAGAAATAATTGTGGTTTCACGATTATTTTGCGCAAATTCATTTCACAACAGTACTTATAAGGGCTGCCGCTGTTTATTCGAACTTGGAACATTCGTTTGAGCATGAGGTGAAAAGATCAAATTCGAACTGTAATTACCTGTTTGGATGTTGGCTGTAGTATCTACAGGCACACCAGACTATTTCATGCAGTTTGCCTTGTGATCAAACAGAGCTTGTTTACTACATCAGTTCACAAGTTAACCCTCGCGATTAATCGGAACACCATGAAATTGTTACAACCTTACCTTAGTGTGTAATTAGACATCATCATCTACCTCTTCGTCATTTGGTGTGACAACAGTCTCCCTCCTCTTGCTATGAAACATCAGAGCAGCACTTGCTAAAAGTAAACCCATGCAATGAAACAACTGTTATAAGGTCAAAAACAGACAAAACCCCTCATATTCACTATTTACGGCTTCAAAATTTCTCTAAAATCTCTCTGAATCACTGTATAGTGTTATAAAATCCAACATGCTTCTTGACCTCACTGAGGCACGGATTGGCCCCATATTTAATGTTTGCAGAAATTACCAAAAATAGTCACTTGCCCCATAAAGGGTTAAGAAGACATGAAGACATGGATACACAGATGTCACATATCTTCATAAGTATATGCTTACCTACCAGTGTTAAGACTGTAGTGGTGCAAGATAATATGAACTTAGGTGCAAAGCCAAATTTGGAATGTTTCAGTCAGACTGGAGGAAACCTGTGTGGGATAGAGAGAACAGGTAAACTCAAAACAGAAAGGCTGTGGTCCAACTGAGAACCCCATCCAGAACCTTGTAGCTGTAAGGAGTGTTAACCACCACCCAATCCCTGCACAGAAATGAAGTAAACACAGTTACAAACAGCCTCAGTAAATGGCATGTATTACAACCCACAGGGATAGTATTATATCATTATAACTTACATTTTTTTTTTTAATCCATCCATCCACTTTTTGAACCACTTATTCCTCATCAAAGTCAAGTTTTTTTTCATAGTTTTGTTTTGTTTTTGTTTGTTTTAATAGCGTTTCTTCCCCAAGTCATTTTATGAGTGGTGGTGCCCCTATGCCCCCTATGGACCAGCTGACACTGATGCCAAAACAGACAGCTGACAAAAAATACACTTTACAATGCATCTTCATACAGATGGACACACAAAATCCACCCACCTATGCAGACGGACACACACTGAGGGTGTAACCTCTGCTATGAGTGGAGAATGGAGTAAGCCAAAACACCCTACAGTGTTTTGGATTGTATTAAAATCGTCCCCAAGCAGGGGGTTACAGGGACAATAGAGGTCACGATGAACATGATGAACTTTTATTTCTACTGTTCCGATGAAGAGGAGTGAAGATAAGTATGTGTATGGACATCATCTGAAATTGTTATCGCAAAAGAGAAAATGACAGAAATGGAAGTGAAACAGCAAAGAGAGAAGGAGCGAGAATGACAGGCTTTTACAAATACTGTATGTTTGTTATTGTGATGTGTTTTCATGTAGAAACTCAAAGGTGTGTATGCGGAGGTGTTTGTGGAGGATTTAAGGCAGGTCATGAGTCATTAGTATCTACACAGTCCTGCCACTGAAGTCCCTGAGGCTAAATAAAAAACTTCAGTATGATAATGCCGCCCAGCAACTAAGATGTTTCCAAGCAGATGTTTCAAGTCAAACACTAAAATGTTACACAGTTCCAAAAGTTAGATAATTGGTATTGCAATAAGAAGAGAAACAGCTTCCAAATAAACACATTTGTCTGTTATTTGACACTTCTTTGCTAATTTAAAAAAAAGACCTCCAAGGAACAAATATTTTTATTTAATCAAACTAATGCAGCAGTTCTGTTGTGTCCAACTGAAGGAACATAAGACATGTAATTACACACTGCACAGTACAGTATATAGGCTCACTGTTCTCTATAATTCATGCTTTGTACACCCCAGATGCCAAGGCATGTATGCAACTCTCAGATGAATGCTTCTGTGGCCTCCTTAATGCACTGGACACTCCCACACATGCTGTCTTGAAATATTTCCCTTCTTTCCATCTCGATCATCCTTTACTTACTTAGCCTAGAGATTAACTGAAAGGTCCCTCTTGACTCTCATTCGTTTCTATATTCTGCTTTCTTACCATCACTTTACAATATCCCAATTCCCTACACTTTTACTGCAAAAAAGTGTGAAGTCTCTGCATAAAATAGACTGATATTGTGGAATTGTTTGGTTTAAACAGTAAAATTGGGAATGCACCAAAAAGCTTATCAGTGTAAGAAAGGTGTGATGTTAGAAAGGAAAATGACTGTAAATGGTGTTGTAGTGTGTTTTCACCATTTACAATGTTGGGTTTGTTTAGTCCCAGAGGCATGAATTACATTTAAATGTGATTTTTTTTTGTTATCTTTTTGTACAAGGAAGAAAAATAGGACTTTTATGTTTCTGTCAGAAAGAGAAGCAAACAGAGGTAGAGGAGATGGTGCAGGATGGAGGGAAGAGTGGAAGCATAGAAGAAGAGAGAGGAGGAGAGATGTGGGGCTAGAGTCGATGCTGACCAAAGCTGACACCCCTCGGCATGCAGTGTTCACCCCCAGGGTGTGTGTGTGTGTGTGTGTGTGTGTGTGTGTGTGTGTGTGTTTGTCTTTTTCATGCCTCTATGCTTGTGTGAGCGTGACTGAGAAACAAGGGAGAATATTTAAAGCTGATTTGTCATGAGAGAGTGGCAAAAGAGTGGAGCCAGCACAGGCTTTGATAAGCAGCATAGCAATGTGCACAAACAGACACAAACACACATATAGGCCTTGAGCTAACATTTAGCCAGATGGAAAAAGCTTTGGTTATTTCTCATGGGTGTAAATACTCTGAGGGTATAAGTATGGGTTCCTACATCAACAACCAACACACATATATGTACACATATGTGCACACAAATGCACACCCATGTACAGTGACAAACAGATGTGCACATGCTAACCCACTGTACACACTCAACCAATGACATAAACACACACACACACACACACGCACACACACACACACACTCACATGCATTTCCCGAGCAGTGTTTAGCAGCCGTTTTCCTGCTAATGGGCAATGTTTTACACTCTGTTGCCAAACACAGATGAGTAAACAATTTAACAGATAACTGGCAGTGATAGAAAATGGGGCAAAAATAATAAATATAGGAAAAACAGGAAGATGAAGATATACTACACCTCTGAAAAATCATGAAGAGTTGGTAGCACAGAACAGGGTTCCCACTCTTTCCCTGAAATTATTTTCCAGGACATTTTCAGCCGCGACAGAAACAAGTTATCACGTCATACACTAATCCATTCCCTGCCCCCCCACATTCTTTGGAAGTGTTCTTTTCTACAGTTGTAACTTGCCTTTACCCAGATTGTTTCTATGTTTATTACTCAGACATTTGATGTGCAGTCTACGGCTATAATTTATCTATGAAAAATAATTATGACAAATGTATCATAGAATAATCCAAACACACCCACAGATTACAGCCTAGCACTTCATTAGCCTGACAAACTGGAGTCTCTCCTGCACTTCCTCTACAAATATTTGTATATTTTCAATAAATCACTGAAAAACAATTTCTTTTGTTTCATCTCAGTTTAGGCAAACAAGGTCATGAGGCAGGGGGAGGATAAATAATTTTCCAGGACAACTTAATCATTTCCAGGACACTTGACCTTTTTTTGTTTGTTTTTTTTTTTTTTTCATTTTCCAAATGTTTTCCGTGACTGGAAAATTGGTCAATCCTTTTCCAGGTTTTCCAGGACGCGTGGGAACCCTGCAGAAGCATTATTGTCTTTTTTTCTTAACTTGTCTGTGAGCTACTACCATATGCAGAATAGCTCCTAACAGACATCCATTACTGCAGCATAAATACAAATAAGTTGTCTGGTTTATTATGAAAGTTTGCTATCTTTCCTTGTAAAGTGATGCAAAATTAATTGAATGAATTCAATAATTCACATTTATATCTCCAGACTTATGCAATCCCAATCAACAACAGGTTGAAAGGCCTATTTTATAAGTACAGGGAATGCCACCAAGAACAAGAGCAGAAACATAGCATTTCTCTGGGGAGTTTTTCGCAGCTGAAATGGAAAGTATTATGTATTTCCTGTTAGCTATTGTTGAGACTTATGAGAATTCATTTTGAAAAGATGAAAGTCAGACAGGATATGTTAGTCGCGGGATGGCAGATGTAGGAAATGGGGTTGGTTTTTTATAGGTAATGTCCTGTGGGAGCGTGTCTCTGAGTGAGAAGCTATCATATGCAAACTGTCACTCAGGAAACACAGGGTTGAGTTTGCACAGAAAGAAAGGAGTGGATTGCAACAATGTGAAGTTATTAACACTCATGAAGAACACTAAAACCAACTTTCAATGAAGTTTAACATTGTGTTCATCATCATCATTAAGTATTTTCTTCACAGAGCTTTTTTTTTTGTCTCTGATGCACATTTGTTGCTGTGTGATTATAGAGTGATTGGCACTTAGATCAGAAATAGATTTCAGAGCCACGGAGAACATCACACCCTGGCACTGGAGGTGGCAGAGCCAAGTTTAATTAGTGAGAATTTACCCACATGCATCCTTAACAGACTTGTGTCTATGCACGTACACACATACAATCAAGAACTTTTTCTTAGAATCTAACACATGCAAAACACCCTTTAACAGACCACACACATACACACACATATCACACAGTCATGAAGCATCATTGTCAGGGTTATTTAAGTGTCAGATCAGTACTCTGAAATCTTAATTGCTAGTGTCAGACATTGCGTATGTGTTTGTTAAATGTAGGAGTGTGAGTCAGATTATGGGTGATATTATCAGCACTGTTGACATCATCTTTGTTTCCAGGGACTTTAAAACTTTGACTCTGATTCTTAGTTTTCATAAGAAGAGTTTCATAGACTAGAGATTCAGTTTTAAAGCATTGCTGATCCAAAACAAAAAAAAAAACAAACAAAAAAAAACCCTATAATTACCTTTCACCATTTTGTAATTCAGGTGGTCTGAGACGACATGAGACTTCTGCATTGACTCCTTGGCTGTGTTTCAGGTTGTAGAAAAAAAAAAAGACACACATTTTAGCTAATTACAAGTGTTGTTTCAGACAGTTAGGGGGTTTGAATATGTGACTGTCAGCTGTTCAACTTCTGCTACAATACACCATAAGAGCATTATGTCATCCATAGTTATATTTTGATTTGGACTAAGGAGAGAGCTGCAGAGGAATGGTGTGTATTTTCAGATTTTGGTGTATTTTACTTTTGATTTTAGCTGCTGTAGGTTTAATTTGATGCAATGATCTTGTTTCAGGGTCTTTTAACTTTTCTACATTGTATATCTTACTGCGCAGTATGGATGTATAATGGTAAACCGCGGTAAAATTCCCAACGGTTAGTATTACTGTTTCAAATTCTAATTATCATTAAAACCGTGTTTAATAGCCGTACTTTGAAAAACTCACAGCGATACTGCTTTTTTTCCTGGAGAAGCAGCAGCACTCCAGGTGTGCATGCACAGTTTGCAGTAATTCGCATGGACAGCGCTCCAGAGACTACTAAAAGGACAAAGTCGGAAGTCTGGACATATTTTGGATTTTTAAAGGATGCTTGGTGAGATTATTTCCGCGTGTGCTTAAGTACTTTCTGAACATTTTGAGCACATTTCAACAATACTGCAATAATAATGATAACCGTAATATTACATTTTCATATTGTTACATCTCTACTGTGCAACACACACCAAAAATCACTACCTGGATTTAACTAAACAAATAGTCTTCTGGTGGTTCATTACAGCAGTGACAATACTGTATGTTTCAGCTGCAACAAGTTCTTTAACTGATGCAGTGAGTAGCTTCTCATTTCTTAAACAATCATCAGTTTGATAGAAGGCATAAAGATTGGACTGTGTTTCAATGGAAAAGGTCATGTGGTCTGATGAGTCCAGGTTGACCCTGTTCTAGAGTGAAGGATGCATCAGGGTGAAAAGAGAGATGGATGAAGTAATTACCCATCATGCCTAGTGCCTACAGTATAAGGCAGTTGGGGTCGTGATACGGTCTGGGGTTGATTCAGTTGGACAGGTCGAAGTTCAGCAACATTATGAGTTCATAAAATGAGGTCAGTAACTTTGCAAAGTGGTCCAACTCCCCCATCATCAATACAAGATATTGGCCAAAAATAAATGCAAACATGGGCAGAAATTAATGTGACATTGAGGAAGCGTTGTGTGGCATATGCAATACCATGGCAAATGCATCCTGTAATTAAAGGTAAAGGTCCAGCAATTTTTTTTTTTTCTAAATTTTCTTCTACCCCATAACCACAAATGAAGCTCGGTTTCTAGCAGTGGATCTTAAGTAGGCATTTCTTTCTTATGATAGTATCATTTGTATTTTTGCAATAGTCTCATTGACATTACTGCATGATTTATGGTAAGGTCAGTGATGTGACTGAGAAATAGGGGTGGGCAATATGGGCAAAAAAAAAAAAAATCTGGATTTTTTTTTTTTTTAAATTTTCCGATAACAATAATCTGACAATATCCTTTAAAATGTGATTTTCTTTTCTTTTTTTTTTTTTTTTTATACAAAAAACTCTACTTGCTTACCAGGACATCTGTGGATAGATGCAGTGCTTCAAAACAACAGCTCTTGTTTATTTTTAAAGTACTTCATACATCTTCAGGAAAAAATATCCACAAAAACATATATACCGGCCTTCTGCAAAACATTGTCCAATAATATTCTATGGCCATATAAAACAATGACCAACTTCAAGTTATGTCCAGGTTGTACATAAATCACAAATCAGGTTTGCTCAGTAGTATCGTAGTCAAGCTTTTGTATAAAAATGAATACAAAAAATGTAAACAAATATCATTAAATTAAGATGACATCAAAAGGTAAACCTAATAATTAAATATTTTAAATCAAATAAACGAACAATACCAAGTATTGTCATTACAGCACACACTGGCATACAAAGGGTTTGTCTCCTTTCTGTACCTACCTGGCCCACTTTCATAGACTTACTTAGAAATAGTTGAATTTTTGATTCCAAGAAGGATCCATCTTATGATGCCATATATTGATATTCCACAAGTATCTAAACCTCCAGATGCTGCTACAGCAGCACCACTTACCATCACCTTGCACCAGCAATATTTCCTAAAAATCACATCAAAGCTCTTATGCAATTTTATCAACTTATACATCATTCATGCAAATAATACTTAAATATTAGCCTTTAATACATATCCAGCTCCATAGAATGACCAAACATGACCTTTGACCTGAACTCATTTGAATATTATTTTGGAAAATACAGCAAAATCATTAGGTTTGACTTTTCAAATTTAAAATAACATTCTTACTCACCTTGTAGATTCTATTGCTTTAAATATGATAACACACTGTATTTGTACATAAAATATATCAAGCTTTAGAATCTACAAGAAGGGCAAGATGAGGGTTTAAGAAGGTTTAAAAACCATACATTCCATGCAGAAGTGAAAGAAACATCCCAACTGATCATCTAAACATGTCTTATTTACAAATGTTTGTTGTTCTTCTGATCATAAGCATTTGTTGCTTTAATGGAACTCCTTTCCATTGAGTAAATCATGTGACTATTAGTCCAAACAGAGTTCCAGAATTAGTATTAAAGACATTACCACGCTAAAGGGATCAATTTTGTAGATGCTTGATATTACTGTTTTGCTTCAGCAACTGAGTCATGCATCACTGAATATGGTCTAAAATGATTATATAGACATAATTATGCATTTGACTGAGTCAGACACACCTAATTTTAAAATAAATCCAAAGTGGGCAAAACAGATAGGATACCAGAACATGTCCTTTGGCTAGAACTCTGCAGAAAGAAATGTAGGCCAACTGTTCACAAGTACAGGTTATTTACTTCAAGTTATGAGCCAAAAACACCCGTCTGTCATCAGGCTTGAGTGAAGCCTTGTGTCAGGTTACAACATTCCCCTCTGTGCTGAATGCCCTGTCTGAGGGCCTACTTGAGGCAGGTATGCATAGATATTTTCTGGCCATTTTCATCACCTTGGGAAATTCACCTCTTCTGATTCCCACCACTCAAGAGGATCGACATCATTGTCCACCTCAGGGATCATCAGGTAGCTCTTCAGCTCATTTTCAATGGCAGTGGCTAGTGACTCCCCTTCTCTTGTGTCTTGTTTTTTGAAGTAACTCTTTCCCCACCAGAGTGTTTTATAGTGAGTTGCTAGCCAGCGCCAGCCTTTTTGGTCATATCCACTAATCTTTGAAGGCCCACTGAAAGTGTTGTGTTAGGAGTATGTGAACAACAAATACATCAAAAGAAGGAACAGAACTTCAACTTTTAAGTACAAAAAAGTATTTTATTTTATCTTCATTTGTTTGTGATGTATTAACATTTAAATATTGGTAATTTTTAGGAAACGACATTTCAGTCACTCTAAAATATCCCAACATTCCACAAAGTGTTAAGGGAAACCAAAGACTGCACATCAAACTTTGCACAAAACGTCTCGTAAAGCACCAGATATTAGTGATTCGAGTTTGAAAACTTTACAACCGGTCCTTCATTTTTCCAGCTTCTTTATTTGGTTTTGGACCAAGGAAAGTAATTCACATGATCCGCAACAGCGCCAGCTACAGTATAACAGTGAAAGCACAGACTGACGGAAAATTTCATCAATGGCGGGGAAAGAGGTAATAACCGAATGAGTCACCACGAGACTGAATCCTGTCCACTGATTGGCTTCTGAGGCACGCATTCAGCGGATGAGGACTTTCATGCACCTCGGGGGTGTTGGAGGAGACTGAATGAGGTATGCATGGATTGGAGTCAGAGCTGGGGTCGGGACCGAAGCCATGTCGGAGCCGGGGCTGGGACCGAGCCAGGCAAATTGTTGCTGTGCAGTGCTCGAGAACCCTCGGGAACAAGCATTGCGTGTGCCAGTATTCTGGAGGCGTGGCTTCGGAGGAATGTCTGAAGAAAGGGGTTTGGACTTTTGAATTGTGTATTTTCAAAATGTAGCTTGCTCAAACTGTTTTTCTAAGATCTCCTACCCCACCTTTAAGACCTGGAACTATTTTTATGGCAACTTCCAAATGAAAATTTCTCTACTTTTAATATTTCCTAAGTGATTTTTCATCATTCGTGACAATATTGTTATCTGCATTTAGCATTGCTAAAAGTATGCCCCATGTTTAATTTACTGACATTGTAAATGAAGAAAAAACATTTTCAGCAAAATGTATCATTAACTGAACAAAAAAAGCAGCATCTATTTGTATAATTACATGAGGTTTAATGGTGAATCAATGTTGCAGAAGCTGATGGTGTTTTCATGTTCACTATAGAGGCTCTAAACATCTAAATGAGTCATATCTGATGCCTCTTAAAAGCTAAGAAACTTTGTTTTACTAGAATTATTTACGTGTATTGATAGGATTAGTGGTTCAGATGTTATTAGACATTTTAGATAAGTAGATGCTTTGGTTACTGGCAGCTGTTTAGGTTTTTGAGGGTTAAACACTAGGACGGAATCAATACTTGGAATTTGTCAGTATCAAAAATGTGATGCATCCCTGTAAACTGCATCCTATAATCTTATCAAAACACATATATTGTATTTAGTTGTTGAGAACAGGTGAGAGTCCACTGTCAGGTAAATTAACCAGAAGGTAATATTCTATAGCTAAGAATAAAACAACAAAATATATTTAAAAAAATTAAAATGTGCATCCTTACTCACAAACAGGACCATGTTCCCTAGAGACCTTAATGGGTGAAAGTTCCTGAGACATAAACAGACTCACATGCATTTTTATGACTGAATGGACCTACACAGTCAGGCTTCTGATCAGCAGAGTGGAAGAACTCCACTGCAAACAAACTCTGCCCCAGCATCCACGAACACACGCAAACACCCACCCACACATTCACAAAGACACACGCACACACAAGCATGAATACTCATAACTGGAGGTGTTTTTCTTCCTTATATGTAAATGCATCACACTAATGTTGCATTGTCACTGAAGACAGGAATAGCAAATAGACAGAATCACTGACTAAAGCTAAATGAATGTAAAGAGAGGGAGAGGGGAAACCGAAAGATGAGATGAGAAAGCAGAAGGAGGACTGAAAGAGTTTGCAGTAAAGAGGTGGAGGAAAAGGCCAAAGCTTCATCATCATCTCCCAGGGGTGCAGGCTGTGGTGCCTTGATTATGCATTCAGCTTTCTTGCAAAAAACCACACACCCCTCAGAAAATACAGCCCTGTCAGCCCACTTCAGCACACAACCTGACCTTCACTGTGTGTGTGTGTGTACGTGCATGAAAATTTACCTAATTTTCAGGAAGTCAGCATGAAAACATCAGGAGATTGTGCAATATCAATAATAAAAGTTACAAATCACGATTAAACAGTAAGTGGGTGTGATTAAATGTTTTCTAGAACAACTATTAAATTTTATGGACTCTTTAGTAAATAGAAAAAAAAACATAATACCAATTATTGACAGTAACAGTGTTTTTAATTTTCTTTTTAATATATTTTAAATGGTGAGTATGTATATGTGATAAAATAAAGCATGAACTTTTTAAAAGTTGCATATACTGCAGTACATCTACTTGTAACTATTGAAAAATGTATTGATTGTAGAGATATGAACTGAATTTATTCACAGACACAGGCCAATGTGTCACTGTGAATATTCGTTACCACTAGAGGGAGTAGTGAGTCAATCTGCCAGTCTCCAATAGGGATGAAAACTAACGCCAAGGCCAAGTAGAGAATGAGAACCGCTAAGAAACTATTTTCTGTGTCAAAGAAAGTGACAGTGTGTCAAATAGAAACACTGCTGCAGATGGGATACATGCCAGTCACAAAGATTCTTATGAACAATGGGTTTGTATGAATCTCCTGGTTTGTGTGAAATCTAGAGTTCGTAGACATTCGTGGAGGGAGCAGTAGTTTCTTTCGGCTGTCTTACAAAGGCTGCCATTCAAATCACAAGAGCAACTTGAGGCTTCTATGACAAAATTACGGGATTTTGTGTCGTACGAAGATCGTAAAGTTGTCACATTCTTTGTAAGAGTGCCTTAGCACTTTCCTATGTGATACCTATGACCCCTTCATGAATTGTTATTGTCATAAGGTGCAAGTCGATGGTAGGGAGATCTTACGCTTTTTCAAAATATTTAGATTAGAGCCCAGCTGATATGGGATTTTCGGGATTGATGCCGATACTGATATTGGGGCCAAAAAAGCTGTTATCTGATATATTGGCCAATAACTGATATATCAGCCGATATATGAAATAACAACATTGATATACACAGGATATAATAGTCTTATATTAGATAATGGTAGACATGTAAGTTAACAGTTGCATCTTTGTTTATCTCACAAAGAGAATTGACACAACTTTAAAACGCTGTAATAATATTCTGATATCAGACTAGTATTTTATGCTGGGGAGAGTGGACTTCTGGGAAAAGATGTGAGTCTATACTTTATAAGTAGTGACAAAAAATGTTTGGTAAGTCATTCTTTAAAATGTAAGTGACAATTAATAAACAGTATTAATACCCAGGCACACCTGCAGAATGAAGTTGTGAGGTACACAGGAAGCACATGGACGGTCCATAAAACTGAACACGCTTTAATATTCCTCTAACTCTCCAGGCAGCACAGACATACAAGGGCAGAGCAACAGAATCTCCATGCAGCAAAAAAGTTGATACATTACATATTGACCGATGTTGACTAATCTTAATTAATTAAAAGCTTAGCTACCTGGCTACGAACTTAGGAATGGTCTACGGACTCTCTGTTCTTAAAAGACCGCCTTGAGAAGGTCACATAAAATGGTCCATTGCATGGAGTTCCTGGCCATTCGTAATAGCATTTGTGACCGAGGCATAAGTGGTTAGGAAAATGGATGGATGGATGCTAAAATGTGGAAATAGCTGTCCACAATTTCTGCAAGTCTCTTAATTCAATAGTTGATAAGCATGCACCAATTTAGAAAACTGTACAAAATAGCTCAAAGGGCGGCAGGGTGGTGCAGTAGTTAGCATTTTTGCCTCACAGCAAGAAGGTTATGGTTTGATCCCAGTGCTGGAGGCGTCCTTCTGTGTGGAGTTTGCATATTTGCATGAGTTCTCTCCGGGTTCTGCTCTGGCTTCCTCCCATCACCCACAGATATGTACCTTAGGCTCCAGCACCTACCATGACCCTCCAGAGGATTAAACGGTTAAAATACATGGATGGGTGGATGGGTGGCTGGCTGGATGGATGGATGGATGGATGGATGGATGGATGGATGGATGCTTTTGCTGCTATCACTGGAGCCAATAGTATAAGAATCACATTTGAAGCTGAAATCACAGCTATTCTTCTACACAGATACGTTGTTATGTGATATTATTATCGTTTCTAAGTTCATCATTTGTAGATCTATGGTTCAGACAGTTCTGACCTTGTTGGAAGATTCTACCAAGTGCAGAATGTTCTACTTTAGTGCAGATATTTGCAACACAAGATGTATGAAAAAAAAAAAAGAATAGATTTGTGGTTTTACTTTGGCTGTTTTGTGTCTAAAAACAGAGCTAGGCTAACAGAGCTATAATGTAAACTTGCTAAGGTGGCACGTGAAGATACTATTTTGACCGCCTGACTTTTTATATAAAGTAGAAAACGTACACGTATCTCACTAAATAAAGTGTGAGTCTCATTCTGTGGGGACGTAGCATTAATTCACTGGTGGTTTTGGTAGCTGTGGGTACATTCTGGTATGTGATGGCATTCTGCTATTGATAGTTAGACATGAATACTATATATAACCCTTTTAGCCAGCTTTTTTGATGTAAAGCATGCCTGGCAAATTTCGTAAAATACAGAGCAACAAAATAAGTAAATATTCATTCGGATGCCAGCAAAAGTTCTTCACCAATGTTTAGCAGAGTGGTTCTCAAACAGCATACAGACATTGCAACTCACAGATACGGTGAAAAACATACTGCATTGGGGAAATTATATTATGTCGTCACATATATCTGTTGGTACAGAGCAGTTTGACTCCAGAAAAGTGTTTTGTTTTTTTTTAATTAAATATATCACTCCAGGATCGTATTCTGTTACACTTTTGACAGCAGTTGCATATGCATAAATCATCATTTGAATCTCAGCCAGCTACATAGACTTTTTGTACAGTTTTTGGCAACATAAACAATGCTACTTCATATCTTGACATTTACAGACTTTTTATACAGTTTTTGGCAACATAAACAATACTACTTCATATCTTGACATTTACAGCTCTTCAGTTTCTTTGTCATTTGTTTTAATCTTACTCTTCTATCATGTTTATCTCTGTCTTTACTCACCAGTAAATGAAAATTGACAACGAAATCTGACATATTAAAGCAATTTCTTTGGCACAATAGCACTGATATACTGTGGATGAGTCATAATACATGACAAAGAGCCAGAGCGATAAACTTTGTTGTTTTTTTTGGTTTTGTTTTGTTTTTTGTTTTTTTTTTATGATATTCATTCAAGTAGATGTTATATCCCTTGAGTTGAAATACATACATATGTAATTTGCTGCAGCATTTATTAAGTTAGAAAAATTGCTAAACACCATAGAAGTAACTGTCCTGTCCTTTTACATTTTGCTGATTACAAATCTTCTTTTTCTGAGGTTGTGTCATTATTTGTCCTTTTGGTTTTGTGTTTTTTTTTTTTGTTGGTTTGTTTTTTTCATATGTATGTGTTTACCATGTAATGTTTTTCAATGTAGATTTGCACATTGTGCGTCTGTGATCAAGCTGCTCCATTTGTGTTTATTAGTAACTGAACTAACTTACTGATTAGTTGTAACCACTAACAGACAGCAATCACCTCACAACAGACTTGTACCGCAAAGAGGAAACCATCAGCGTAACGCCATTGGGTGGAATAATCCACAGCCCACGCTACCCCAACGCTTATCCTCGCTGCCTGCTGTTGTCATGGAAACTGCTGTCTCCGCCAGGAACTCGCATACACCTGGAGTTTGACAGACACTTCAACTTGGAGGAGGGTGAAAATGGAGTTTGCAGGTAAAATATGAGATACACCGAGACAGAAAGCAGATGCTGTGAGAAGTGATAAGAGGGAAAAGAGAATTGTAAAAAGAAAATAAGGGAATGATAAAGAAGGATAGCAGTAAACTGAGAAGAAAACATTGATGAATTACATGCTGCTGTAAAGGAGAAAAGTCAGATGAAAGAAAGAGTGATTAAAGAACCAGGGAGAGTTGGAGAAGGAATGATTAAGGGGCCAGCTGAAAGCGACAGAGGGAAAGAAAAGTTTATTGAGTAAAAGTCTAAAGCTGGAAAGACAACTAATAGTAAAAAAATATATATATAAAGCAAAAAAAATGTATGCACATGAATTCACCAACAATAAACTATGATTAAAAAGGGGTGAGGGAAAAGAATATAAAAAGGTGAGGGAGGAATCACTCTGAGGGAGATGGATAGTTGAAGTTTGCTTTCTTGGCAAGAAGCATGAGAAGTGTGTCCTTGAGGGTTGAGGGGAGAAAATAGACTTTTTAATCCCCATATGCAACTCAGCCGTCTTTGTAAGCACTTTACTGAGAAGACAAGGGAAAGCAGCAGGGGGGAGGGGGGTGATTTAGAAAGGTATGAGCAGGGAGAGAGAAACTTTGCCCAGTTTCTCAAATCTTGTTTGTCACATTGGCTCTTGTATGCATTTGTGTATTGGGGTGTGAGTGTGTGTTTGCTTGATGGATGGACTCCCTAATTGACTGGAGCATTGATTGAATGGAAGGTCAAAGTTATTCAAAAACTTTTCCCACAAAAGAGTTGTTGTCAAAACTTTCTAAACTTGTTATAATTAGGGCTGATTGCAGGTTTAGGCTAGGGTGCAATAGAAGTCACAGAATGATACTGTATTTACATAAATATACGCTACAGTAAGGAAAACGTCAAACAAATAAGGGCTTATTTTTGTCTGATTTATTGTTACTATTACTATTTTTGTTGTTGAATTATTAGTTACTGCACTCTGGACATTTGTGTTGAGCTGCTGAGATGCATGATTCCCACCAAAGGGCAACGATTACGGCTTGAAATTGAAGTCGATGCAAAAGTGCCAATAATACCATGACAGTCATCACATGCTGGATACAAAAAGACTTGGCTCTAATAAATAGTGATTTTCTCCAGGAGTTATTTCACTCTCATTTGTTTAATTTGGATCATTTTCTTGAAACTTCGAATGAAGCTGTGGTTAAGATGTTACACTAACAAGGTATTCGAAGATTTTGTAAACATTTGCGTTCCAAGTTTACTGGTTTAGCATTACCTCTGCTGCTCCTTTCCAGTTACACCTTTTCAATCAGATATGGTTCGTTTGGCTCCAGAAAGCCAAGATGGAAATCCAAGGCTTCAAATAAGTTGTCAAGAAATAAATGGAAGACATAAATGTCTTTCTGCAGTCCTTGGTTTCCGCAGTGCATAAATGAATAAAATTAATTATCTAGTTTCCGTCAGCACACCGGCAGGACTTACATCACAACAAACATTAAGTGTCACACCAGTGAAAAACTCTTTGGGACGTCAAACCCCTGATCACTACACTGACCGTCCGACCTACAGTATGTACATAAACCCATTAATACAGTCTGGGCCAGATGTTTTGGCAGTGACATAAATGAACTCTTTGCATTAATAAATGTATCTATCAATAAAAGTCTGAGAAACTAATAAAATGCTTTTAATTGTTCTTCAGTGGACCTCAAACATGTGGAAATTAGAGAAATTAGAAATTTGAGAAATGAAAGCAAAAAGTGAACTTTGTATTAGTGCCAAAACTTTTGACCACTACAGTACATGATTAGTAAGTGGTTAGTTAGATTTAGTTAGACTCATATTCGGTTCCTACAGAGTGAGATCTGAAAAGGGACAGAAATACTGCATTTGTTAAAAGAGGACTAGAAAGACACCTGAAAAATGATATTCACTTTATTTGAAAATATATAGTCAAATTTTAATTGGTTGAAAGTGTCTATGAATTATGATACAGTGATGGTGTTATAATCTGTGATGGACTTTTGTTGTTCTAAATATACTATATGGACAGAAGTATTGGGACAGAAAAGATCACACCTACAACATGTATAACTTCAAGTATTATCGCAATGTCAGCTGTTACCACTAACTATCAATGTATTTTTTTCCCCTTTATTGAATTAGATATTTACATAAACATGTACTTAGACATAAAAAAAACACACAAACACAATACAAAAAAAAAAATGTACAACAAACCTAGAGACCTGTTAAACAAACAAAAAAAAACCCACAACAACCACAAAAAAAAAAAAAAACACCACCGGCAAAATAAATATTATCAATGTATCTTTTAAGCACAATCATCAATTCATATTCTGAACCACTGGAGTCTGTCCCAGCTACCAACGTGTGAAGGCGGAGTACACCCTGGATGTGTCTCCAGTTCATCGTAGACCTGACATATACAGACGAACAACCATTCCCTCACATTCACACCTATGTGTGATGTAGACTGACAAGTTAACCTACTAGTGCATGTCATTGTACAGTTGGAGGAGATTGGAGTAACTGGAGAAAACCCACGCAGACACCTAGGAAACATCCCAGCACCAACCGGCTGTGTAGCGACAGTGCTAACAACTGGATCAGCTTTTTTTTTTTTTTTTTCAATTTAAAGACAGTTGTTTTGTTTTTGTTTTTTGTTTGTTTGTTTTTTTTTTTGTCTTTTGAGATATAGCTAAATACACCAGACAGTTAGTGGCTTAAAACGATTATTTATGGTCAGAAATTTGACAAATGCTTCAGAAATCTCAACATTTCATAATGATGAAATGATGAATTATAATGATGGAACTCTAAAGACAAAATAAATGCATTGTTCATATTGTTGTTTATAGCAATGATTTTTAGCCCCATGTAAAATTACCATACCATGCCAGTACACAAATCATAAAACAAGGGAATAAATAAGTAAAACAGCGATAACACAGGGTGCAAAGCGGGGTAAGAACAACAAAATACAACCATCATAAAAACAAAGACAAATTAAAATCTGGTAAAAACAACAGGAAATCTACAAAAATGTCACACTCATTGATTAAAAGCAAACAAGAAAAAGAGCATTTTTAGATGTGATTTAAATACAGGTAGAGACTGAGCCTGCCTAACATCTAAGGGTAACTGGCTTTGGGGCAGAAACAGAAAAGGTACAGTCCCCACGAAGCTTCTTTTTAGTTTTTGGAACCACAAGCTGCAGCTGATCTGCTGACCTGAGAGCACAAGAGGGGATCTGATCAGACAGGTAGGAGGGGGCAAGGCCATTCAAGCATTTAAAAGTAATAATAAATAAAAATGACATGATATCAATTGTCATCCTTGTTTTATAGCCCAACCCCCAGTTGGCAATGAAGAACCTGAATTCAATACATCCCAATACTTTTGTTCATGTACTGTAAGTTTATCCAGATTGATGTGATGTGTGAAATTAATCATCATCCAAAGTAAAGAATGAAACATATAAAGTATCAGAGCATCATAGAGCAGTCAGCATGTACTTATGGCTGATCTTGTACACACATGCTGCTGACTGACTACTCCACTCCACTGCCGTCAATGAGCCAAGTCAACGAAACTAAGCAATGACAAGTACCACTCTGATTTTTATGGGGGCTGGGGGATATGTCATACTCTGATGGCTCTTGTCTGTAATGTTCTCTCTTCTATTCATGAGAACAGATTCATCAACTGATTTTCTTTTCTTTGGAATCTCCTTTTTTGTATCTGTCACCCCAGGTATGACTTTATTGAAGTGGAGGACCAATCAGAGACCTCAACTATAATTTGGGGTCGTTGGTGTGGGGAGAGAGCACCGCCTACCGTTATCTCCAAAACCAATGCACTCAAAGTCACCTTCAAGTCTGACGACTACTTTGTTGCAAAGCCTGGATTCAAGATCTACTACACCATGATGGTGAGACACATGCACGAATGATGAATCATGAGCCGTTATTTAGGACATAGCTTAAGGTTTTCATTATTTTTCTTATCACAACGGGTTCAGCCTGAGTACCACAGCTACGCTCTAGGTAAAATGCTACTTTTACTCTTTTAGCACAATAAAGGAGATAGTTGGGATGATAGAGAGGGCAATAGATACACAGATAGAATAAGAGGAAGGGAAAGAGGGAGGATCCACTAATACTGTCAGTAAAATGCCAAAATGTATTAGGCAACAGTGCTTTTCTCACAAGTCCACTTGACAGTAAAGGAGAGACAGAGGAATATGGGAAGGAAGGCAGGAGGGAGGAAGCATGAGAAAGTATTCGCTTAAAGGCTGTCAAAGGAACAGATAAGAAGATTAGCTTTGTCATTCTGTCAGGAGGAGGAAAGAAGAAAGGAGAGGGACTCTGATTTGAAGATGTTCTCCCACCCTGTAATCAGAGGGGAAAGGGGAAGAGAAAGAGCAGCACAGAAACAGAGAGGCATTTAAAGATGCTCCATGACTTCCTCTTTCATGAGAGCTGAGGAGAGAGGAAAGACGACGAAAAAAAAAGACACAGCATCACAGATGGATTTGAACTGGTGGCATTGCTTATTGTTTGAAGAAAAAAAAAATAGGAGCAGAAAAATGGCACGAGCACAGATGGTGTAAAGGGCAAGACAGACAGATAGCAGGAGTGCAAGGGTGGGAGAGAAATGCAGTATTTGCTGGTGATCTCTTCCTTTCATGCAGTTAATTAAATAGGGAATTCAATTACCCTTGTACTTGTCAGACTTGTTTTATCATGTCCACATGCAGTGGTGGAGGACCAGCAGATTTCTATATATTGAAGTTGGCCACAAAAATGTTCTGATTTTGCATTTTTTAGTGAAAGTGCATTTAATGGAGACTAGGCATCTCACTGTTTAGATCAGAGGAGCCTTAGAGCAGCAAAAACAACAGTGGTTGCGACAAAGTAAAAATACATCTGAGTCATACTTAAGTACAGTGCTTGACTAAATGTACTTAATTACTTTTCATCACTGCACGAACCACAAACAACTTCCTTATCTCTGTTTCTCAGATGCTCTCGGTCTCCTCATTTCTCTTCATATCTCCTCTGGTCAAATAATCACCTCTCTGTACATTTACAACAGAATCCAACTCTTAGCTTTATCACCGTATTTCATCAGTTTTACCCATTTTTCAAAGTGCTCTGTAGGTTTTTGTCTGGCACACAGACACAGATGCACACCGCGCTTCCCTTCAGCTAGACTGGAGCTGTGTGTGTGGCTTAATTTAGCAGGTCTAATTTGTTCTCTCCAGACCTGTCGAACTGATAAGAGGAAGGAGGAGAGGAGGCAGTGAGAGCGAAAAGAGGAGAGAGACGGAGAAAGGCAGAGGGAGAATGAGAAGAAGGAGAGAACAGGTGTCTGAGATCGTATCAGCATGTCAGCTAATGACTAAAACAACCTTAACTGAGAGAGGCAGAGAGAGACAGGCAGCTGTGAGGTAGTAAGAGATTTGCACTGGACTGGGTCGGACTAGATAAAAGAAAGTCCATGAAGGAAAGCAAAGCAGCATCCCTTTGAGAGAGAAAAGGCAAAGTGAGGTCAAACAGGCATAAAGGGAAAAATATAGGGAAGAAAAACCTAAACAAACTGCATCCTCACCATTTGTCATTAACCCGCAAAGACCCAAAGATCCATCAGAAACTCAAAGCATCTACTGTTGATGCACTAATCCAATCAATACATGTAAGTAATTGGTGTAAAATGCAGTTTGTCATCTTTTCACGGTCATCAGATGTGACCCATTTGGATGTTCAGAGGCTCCGTAGTGAACGTGGAAACACTGTGATCTTCTACAAAATTGATTCACCAGTAAAACCCATGGAGTTTAGTAAATGACAGTGGATGGAAATGTTTGGTTCACGTCCAGTTATTGATATATTTGGCTGAAAAAGTCACTTTTTCTTTGGTTTTCTCTTTTTCTCTTTTTGATATAATAACTGTCAACTTTAATCTTTAATCT
>JAPQRP010000006.1:19486895-19498513 GCA_037367295.1 Apogon hyalosoma | reverse complement strand
TATATATATGATCAGTGAGTTAAATGCAGGAAAATACCTGATTTGTCCTGACAAAATGCAAAATACAGATATACATAAAAATTTAATTTGGGAACTGACATAAAAGAAGCTCTGGGCCTTAAAGGGTTTAATTGTTGCCTGTTTGTTTACATCTACCCATTTTTGTACACATCTTCATATCCAGGTTCCTGGTAGCTTTTCATTCTTTCCATTCATTATATCATTGCTTTGTTAGTACTTAATTCCTCATTAACACTATGCCACTAAATGCAACTTGGATTAGATAACTGTCTGATTGCAATAAATCTAAGAATAACTGCATTCGAGACACATTAGACAGATTAGACATTCAACATTTCTTAGATTTAATAGGTCTTTAGAGATACAATTCAACCAGTTGGAAATAGGCCTGGGTAGTAAAAAAAAAAAAAAAAAATCAAATATTCAATATTTTCACTTAAATGCATCAATAATGGAACGTGCTATGAGTGACAGCCAGCCAGTTACTTAACAGGTGTGTTGTTGGGTTGCATCATTGCTATGCTGGTGAAATATCAGCCAGTGAAACATGAGTGGCAGCGTTTATGTCATTTATAAGACACACAGCTCTGCTATATGATATCCTCTCTGGAAAATATCTGCTAGACTGTGAAAGTTATAGTGAAACCAGCTGTGGTTGTCATGATTTATAGTGTAGAAAGCAGTTAAATTCAGTGTAAGGTGGTTAAACAAGCAACATTTTTCCTTCATGAACAATGTGGCTCGCACTATGTGTCTTTGTCCTTTATTAAAAACAGCATACAAGTGTGTTGACTGATTTCCATAGGCATATATTGGATGATTACTGTGTAATTTCTGATCAACTCAGCTGTTCAGTCATCAGTCATAACAGACCATAATCGCACTGCAGTGATTTACTGCATGGAAAGCTTAAAGGCTGTTATCAATAGAATAATTACCTATTCCTCATGTGTGATAACACAAATCTGAGAAATTGTGCACACAAGGTTAGGGCAATCCATTCCCTCTTGTCCACATTCCAAGGTAAAAATACATCTGATAACCCATTAACCTCTCCTTTATAACAGTACATCCATTCATTATCCAGCCTTATCATTTAACATAATGTTAGATAGGAACAATAACCTAAAACTACAAGACCAACAGCTGCAGGCAATGCTCTACATGAGGCTTACTCATTATTTTCCCCTCAAAATATCATTTCTTTGATCCTTTCCAAACCTTGTTTTCAGTGGGTGTGATTCTGCAGTGCAGTCTCACATGCACAAAATAAACTTTTGAAGAGCTGTGCTGCTATGAAGGAACCACAGAGCAGCCTGTTTGTGAACTTGAGAAGCCTCAAACAATCCCAAACTCCCTCGTTACAGTATCTATTTGGTTCATCTTTGATCAAATATTGCTGTTATTGTTTGACATCCTATAGGTGATCTAAGATATTTTACCAGAATCTCCCTCAGTCATCCTACATATGTTTTCCATGCAGACCTGGCTTAGGGATATTTCTTGTAAAATGACCCACTGATGAAACCAAAAACACATGTTAATGTCTCAAGTGAAGGTATTAGTGCAAAGCAAAATCTTACATGTATTTAGAATAAGTTTACGACACCATTTCCCAACTGTGTTTTGTGAACCAAAGCAAAGTGTTTTCTGTGTTAAAGCATTTACGTAATAGTAGTACAGATTAAGACCAGATGTTACACACTGCATGACTAGAAGGCGGTATTTTCTAACAGCATAAATGTGACTTATCTACTACCTTACATGTCCTCAGGCTGAAAGTACAGTAACTGGTCATGCGGGCTAAAAGTCGACAAGGAAATTTTCTCACCTTCCTCACCATCTACCACACATTCAGTCTTCAGCTGCCCCAGTGGCCAGCAGTACAAAATAGAGGTTGTAAAGGGCAGCTCCCTGGTGTCCCCTCCACTAGACTGCCACAGTAAATAAGAATGGGTTCCCTCTACACCACTGAATGTGGCAACAGAGGCTTCTGTTCCAAATATTAGTATATATTATATCTCCTGGAAATTACTAATCAAAAACAGTATTGCAATGATGTTAAATTATTACTCTGTATTGTGTGGAATACATCCTATTCACACTACTTTACAGCTGTGAGGAATCAGCAATTTCACAAATAAAAATAATTGAGGGAAGTGTTTTTTGTTCATATACAAACATATGTGTCGCGCCAATCAATGCGTCATTTCATGCTGAGTTCCAATTCACCAGAGGTAGATGTAAGTTGCACGGTAAGGTGGTCCACATAAATTTCTGACACTTTGAGATTTTTTTTTTTTTCCCAGGCTATATTTGATCACAAGACCATGGAAACAGATGTCTATGAAGTGCGAAGTAGAGCCGGTGTTTTCTAATCTTTCCTCCGGGGCAGCCTGGAATCACACTATGTATATGTGGGAAATGGTTTTGTAGAATGAAGAGCACACTTTGAAACCTAACCAAAAGATGTTCATGTCATTTCACAAAACTGATATGTTGAGGGTTTTTCTTAGTGTTTTCTGCAGTTTCTGTATTAAGTATAACTAGCGCGTTGACCTGTAGGGATTCACGAGTTCTAGATGTGGTAGTTTTTACGCTGTTGTGTATTTGTGCATGCTGTACCACATTTGTCCAGCAGTCACCACCAAAGTGTTCTGGTGATAGTAACGTGATTCTAAGGCTATTATATTCCAAAACTACTAATATTTCTCAAAATATTGGTCCTTTCAACTGACCGTTTTCACTAGTCTGTTCCTTTGCCAAAAATACATAAGTATGACAAACTTCAGCAGTCAGCTCTTTCCAGATTTTGTGTGAATACCCAGACACACACACACAGACCACTTGGCTTTTATAATATAAATGACATGTTTGAGATATATGACATATTACAAAAAACATATCATGGACTTGTTGTAGTGTTCATTAATTAGAGTTCATTAATGACAAATAATTACTACCCAATTGAGGTGATGCCTAAGAGCCAGTTCAGGCTGGCTCCACTGCTACATCCATACAGCTACAGCCTCTCTCTCTCTCTCTCTCTCTCTCTCTCTCTCTCTCTCTCTATATATATATATATATATATGTGTGTGTGTGTGTGTGTGTGTGTGTGTGTGTGTGTGTGTGTGTGTGTGTGTGTGTGTGATGCTTGTAGTAATGTATACGTTCTGTACATTCATATAAAAAGAAGAGTAACTGTGAAAACCTCAATGAAAGCAAACAGAAGTCAAGTCAAATAACACGCACTTAAATGGGCAAATATAAAAAAATAAGGTAAGATTCCAAGACCAGCGTATGTCATGAGTAATTTCATAAAACAAAAGACTAATGTGACAAACTTTGCACAGCTAAGCTAATACTAAGCAAATCCAGTTGTTTTGTACAAGCATTATTTTTCTACCACTGATTATAACTTTTGTTTTCTCTTCGTTTTGTTTTCTAATCATAACTTGGTTTGTTATAAATGCAGCCTCTGTTATCAGCTACTCCACTGTTTTGTTTTGCATTGAAGTGATTCTGACTGGAAACATATGGCCAAGGGGTTAATGGGTTAAACTGCAAGACTTTCCAAGCACCAATGCATGGTCTTTAAACCCCCTCCACCACGCCAGCATCTACCTGTAGGCTCTGGGAGGAAGTTATTTATTCATCACTCCCCAGTGCATATGTGTAAAATATCTGTGGGGAGTGATGATCCTGGAGCCTAGACATCAAACTCTAAATGTGTCTTGGTTCTGCAATTAATAACATAAAATGAGTTTACTGACTGAACAGTTTTTTTCTAACTTTTTAGGTTTACTTTTGTGTAAAAGGAATATTTTAGTCCACTTCCTTCAGGGTTTGGTGCAGCTTTTTTCTACAGCAACAGTAGACTAATTGCAGGATTGTTTCAAGCAGATTTCCCCTTTCAGCAAGAAATCAAAGTTAAATTATTAACAAATCCATCTGCTAAAATTGAAGCAACCTGACTCTGGGTGAGTGTAAATAATTACACAAGATAATTTGGAAACCATGGCAACATGTAGGTGAATCTGCACTAAGGCTGAGTTACATATAAGGAAGTATAAACCTGCAACATGGTTTCCTTCTGCTCCTAACACATAATCACAATCAGAACAAGTGGTGCCAGGCACAATAAACCCCGCCCCTCGCACGTATTGCAACTTATTTTGGCATCAATCCAGCTGACGTCGTCATGTTTACGCGTGTAGTGATGTCAGTATATCAATTGGCTCTATATATGTGCCAAGTTTGACATAAATTGAAACAAAATTGATGTTTTTATAGACATTTGAAATTTCAGCAATTATAAGTAAATGAGAGAAGAAAAAATATTTTAAAAATGCATTTAAAAAAATTAACTTTGACCTATTGTTCCCAAAATGTAACCAGATCTATTCTGGGTCACTAGCAATCTGTAAACCCAGTTTGGTATTAACGGAGGTAATAGTTTTGCTGCTAGAATGTTAACAATCAAAGAAACAAAGAAACAAACTGAACTAAAAACAATACCCTTTGCCTCCCCTTTTGGGGGGTGAGGTAATAATTTATGAATGGCCACAACATAACAAGGTGTTGGAATTTGCTGTCAGGACAGCATGTTACAGATCACATCAAAAAAGACACATACAGCTAACTCACACAATAGATAAGGACGAATATACTGCACATTGAGACAAATGCAGGTTGTTTCTGTTCAAGGTCTGATTCAGTTTCCTTATGTTAGAGGGAACAAAGCTGTTGTTTAGTTTGAGATCTGGTGCGCAAGGACCTAATTTGCAGACTGAAGAATAAACATGCAATAAGTTACATAATCAGGAGGTTTCACACCAAAAAAGTGTGTAAGTTTATGGCTAATGAGGTGAAAGGATGTTGACTGGGTGGTAGTTCTTATCCTCCTTGTGCTCATAGGTTTCACCTCAATGTCTGCACATCAGATCCCTGCCTCTTAAAGTTTTTTCCATCTGTACTAAGTGCCCAAGATGTGCCTGATATAAAGCATTTAGCCTTAAAAGGAAATGACACAAGGAATCTGTAAACATGTATTCACTCGCACACCAACACACACACACGCACACACACGCACACACACACACACACACACAGACACACACCCTAACAGGAAACCTTCTGACCTCATTCACAGCTGGCTTGGGTGTGTGAGTGTGTTTATCCAAGGGCCACATGCAAGAGACTATTAAACAAAAACCTTTGCACACCAACAGGCTTTGATGTCAAATCTATTACATTCACAGACACACACACAGACAAAGTGAGGGCACTGTGTCTTTGAAGTGTAGTTGAGACAGATTTACTGTTCCACATTGACCGGAGATGGTATTTAAGACTCTTGAAGGAGAGGGATTCGATAGCCTGTGAGATTTTATGCGTGTGTGGAAAGAGGGTGATAGTGGAGAGACGGTGTTTGAGACAGAAGCAAAAACAGACGGAATAAGAAGGAAGAAAAAAGGGGAAGAATCCAGTACATGTGTGCCAGATATGTCATTCTGATGTGTGTTTATCACCTAAACATGCCTTGACCAGAGTCTGAGTCCTTGTTCTTTCTTACACACACACTAGGCATGCAGCAACCAGCCTTATTTAACCCATAAAGGCCCAGCGCTACTTTTGTGTCAGTTCCCAAATTAAATTTTCTCCATATCTAACCTTTCTTAAGTGATTTATCACCATTTATTAGAATATTATCGTCTGTATTTTGCATTTTATCAGGATAAATCAGGCATTTTCCTGTATTTAATTTACTGATTATGTAGACGTTCATTAAAGCTCCGATTAAAGTTGAGGGTTATTATATTAAAAAACAGAGAAAACTGAAGAAAAAGTGACTTTTTCAGTAAAACATATCATTAATTGAACATAAACTAAGCATTTCCATCCACTGTCATTTGTCAAACTCCATGGGTTTTCTGATGAATCAATGTTGCAGAAGATGACAACGTTCCCATGTTCACCACGGAGCCTCTGAACATCTAAATGGGTCATATCTGATGACCATGAAAAGACGACAAACTGCATTTTACATCAATTATTTGCATGTATTGATAGGATTAGTGGATCAACAGGTATGACACAGTTTAGATCAGTAGATGCCTTTGGTCTGTGATGGATGTTTGGGTCTTCATGGGTTAAGACTTTGCTGGCATACTAAGAGTTCATCAGTAACACAAGCAAACACTCCTCTAGTTGTTTTGAAAGGCAGTTATATAAGTTGAAAAAGTAGGGTTAAATGAATGATCAGTTAGTGTTCATGTAACCAGTCCAGACCAGACTGATGACCAGTTTTTTTAACATGTGGCTTCATTTGCATGGCATTAACTTTAATTCATTCATGTTCTTGCATAATGGTTCCTTGTCCATTATGTGGTAATCTGACCAATTAAATTGTCTCCCTGCTTTCACAGCCTGACTCTCCTCATTCTCAATCTAAAACCAACTGGGAGCCTGTCACTCTGTCTTCGCCGCATGAGTTGGTGAGTAATGTAAACACACAATGAACAGAGATAATCCAAAAACTGAAAGTGAACAGGTGTGTTTGACCCATATAAATATTTTTTTTTTTTACTGAATGAAAACCTTAGACCATTTATAAGAAGTGAATGGAGGAACTGTTAAATCACCCGCTGTTGTTTTGAAGTCATTCGTGGGTATTTTTCTCCTCAGTGTTTTTTTTTTTTTTTTTCAAACCAGAAGTCACTTATTTGGACTAAAAGGTCATGGGTGAGCTAAAGCTAAATACTAGCTTAATTATTTGCTGGTCATGTGAATGTAACTTATTTACAATTACAGTTTCTGTTTGACTCAGAAAAAATATTATCAAATATTATAAAAAGAAGTTGTAAAAGAAAGATTCAGCAGATGAGCGGTTTGTCATACAGACCTGTATGTTGAAACCCAATGCGATTTAACCTGAGATCTTATAACTAAGGAAACAATTAAAGATGGGCCACTTAAAGGGCCCAAAACACACACACACACACACACACACACACACGCACACACACACACACACACACAAAATACAAGTTTCCCATTTCAAAATAAAAGCCTTCTAGCATTTCAATGGATAGAAACCATTCCTTACTTAACAGAGCTTTGATTGTGTAAACATTGTCTTCCTGAAACACTTGTAAGTTTCTGCAAGTTTCATTGAAATTGTGTGAAACACACACCTGCAGTGACTGAAATCAGACTATAGTACTTTAGATGAGTGAGCAACAAAGTGCTCAATTGTATCATTAAATGGACTAAATTAAACTTGCACTTTAGGGCTGTTATTTTATCTCATATGAAAATGATTATTTGAATGTGATACCTAATATTTGACAGCAAGGTATATTATATTACAGTATATTACCCAGTGGTTTAAACTGTCCCTGTTCCTTTTCATAAATTAATCTCCACTATAAATTGAAGGCATAATACCGACAATGACTCTGGACATAGGATATAAATCCATATTTAGTGGTTGTACACCCCAGAAAAAGAAATTAAAATGAATGAAAAAAATACTGACTTGACAATGTATCAGATGGTATTATGGGATTCTTCACACGCCGCCTTCCTTCTTTCCACTGACCTAACACCAAATACAAGTGATTTCTGAAGCACATATAGTAACGGTGGTGACACTTTTAATTATGACATCTGGTCCATGAGCTAACGCACACCCACACAGTGCACAGTCATGCATGTATGTACTGTATATTATTCATGAAGCTTGAGCTGTAAAATGACATGCTTCCTTAATCTAATGTTTTTATAAGTGTATGTAATCAGTATAATGTGTGTGTCTTTGTAAGATCCAAGGGTTCAGTGGTTCAGTGACATTTGTGATGATTTTCTCCGTGAACTGATCATGGCTGTGTGTGGGCACATGCCTTTGTCCCCTATATGTTGAAAGCACTGTCAAAATGTGTCTGCTTTGAGTTGTTTACTGTCACTTTAATCAATCAGTCTGAGAAACTACAGGGCTTTCCAAACTAATCACAATATCATCTACCGTGTTCAAGAACAGCAGAATATCATCATATATCAAATAGAACTTAGACAAAACTGTGTAGATGATGAATATTCTTCTCTTATTCTCCTCAGTGACTACATTATAATGTGAAGCACTGTTACATTTTAACAATGTAAGTTGCTCTGATAACATCAGAATAAAAGGGATAATATCTTGTTTTAACCTGAAAATTTCCCAAAGATCCTAGTACTTCCTATTTTCATGGTCTCATATAAAGCTGTAAGAACTGAAATCAGGAGAATAAATGCCAAAGCTTTTCTTCTGCAGTTCTCTCCTCTGGTTTCAAATCAAAAGACTAAACACAAATATAGATGCCCTGACATCACTTCTGACTGTTAAGAAAAAGTAAAGCTACTTTTTCAAGCTTGTGCATTGAAGTGTTTATTTATGTATTTAACCTCCTATCTGTCTAGAAACATCTGTGAATAGCCCGAATCTGGGCATCACAGAGTAGATGTTCTACAGCCTGAAAACATAGGAAAGGCGTGTTTGCAGAAGTCTCACTTCCTCTCACACTGTTTGAATTGTGGAATATTTGCAGTAATGCTAAAAAACAAATTCTGAACTGTAGCTTTAATGAAAATGTGTTAACCTCGGATGAGAGTGTATCTGTTCTGGACTTTGTAAAGTGTCTATGACATTCACAGTCTGTTCCTGTCAGTATTTACTACAGGTCTGCACTGCAGCACTGGTCATGACCTGTTACGCAACACTGTCCAACAATGTGATGCTGTAGTCGGTAAAGTCCTTTATATACAGTCAGGTACTTGGACAGGAGTGACAGACAAACGGTGCCATTTTTCCTCTGTACACACCACAGTAAATTGGAAATGAAGCAATAAAGTTGTAATTGAAATGTGGATTTTCAGCTTTAATTCAAGGTGTTTACCAAAAATACCACATTAACTGTTTAGGAACTGCCGCCATTTTAAATGTAGTTTATTCATCCTGAGAATCCACAGATCATAACACTGCCCCCAACAGGCTCATACTCTAGGCACTAGGCATGATGGGTAATCATGTCATAAACCTCTCCTGACTCTGATGTGATCATCTCTGGAACTGGATCAATCTGGACTCATCAGACCACATAACCTTTTTCATTGAAACACATTGAATCTTTATACACCAAGACAGATCTAAGCCTTTTTTCCAATTACCTTCACCCTCAAGTGGATTTAGTAAGGATTCACTGCTGTTAAGTCCCAGTCTCTTGAGTTCTCTTCACATTGTGCATGTTAAAATGGTGTGAAAATACTGTTGATTTGCTATGCGTTCATTTCACCAACACTGAAGTGATCACCAGTCAATTTCCTTCTGTCTTTTAGTAAATAAAAAAAAATAAAATAAAAAAAGTAACAATAATAATAATAATAATCAGTCTGAAAACTATAAGTTCTTGTGTAACAGTACATGCACACTATGAATAGCCAAGGCTACTTATGTTCTCTCTAGTGCCCCTTCTCTACCAACAGGAGCCTGTTGCTGGTTCATGGCTAATGCTAGAGCTGTGGAATAGGTGGTTCTTCATTGCGAGCCCTCTAAGACCCCTTGGCTCTCCCACTAGCTACGAGTCAGCCCCTGACAGACCAGTTCTTTGTTATAGCCCTGCATAGAGTTGGTACCACTCTGGAAGTGGTATTTCTGGTCCCAATCCAGTTCATCAACAGTGGACATAAGGAAAAGATAGTCTCAGGTTAGACACTGGCCCTGAACAAGCCCTGGAACCATTTCAGTGGAAACCGGGTATCTTAGTGTGAGATGAACATGGGTGATTGGACCCAGACAGACACTTTAGACATGTTGAGATGAAACTGACAGTGTTAATTTGGCTGATTTTGCTGTGTGGGTCTGATTGCAGTGGTTGTGGTTTTCTCCTTGAGAGTTGTTTTGCTAGTTTGGAGGACGGACTAACACATCTTTCACATCTTAACAGAGAACATCCAACTCTATAAATACAATTTTAGATGATCTGAAAGCATGCAATATCGAGCAGCTTTTGCAGTTTATGCTGGTTTAACTATGTATATTTTATTGTTTTTACTTGTATTCAGTAAAGATGCGTTATGCAGAAAAAGGTAAAAGAAAAGGTGGTATGCATAAGCTTCTGCCTCAGGTATGCATAAGCTTCTAGAGAAATCTGAAAAAATGCAGTATAACCACTACCAGTTGCCCTTTGAACAAGGCTGTATATACACTTAATAATAATGGTGGAAGAAAGGACGCCAGATGGAGTAGAGAGGCTGCAGAACATGTCTATAATGCTTAAAGCTAAGGATGGGTATTGAAACTTGGCACTGAATATGGCCCAATTATTAAAGACCGGAGCATCAACAAGCTCATATGTGATCAGTTTTCCAAACAGTAATGTAGAGAGAAAAACAGACAGATAGGTCGCCTATGCATTACAGGAACGTAAAGGTTTGGCAAATGTTTTCTTACCAACTCTGTCTCCACGTAATGCATTCGAATGTGATGCATTTGTGTGATTTTTCAGTCCAGATGAGAGACTTGGGTTCGGGTCTCTGAGGACCTAGGGCTAAGGAAAGTGGACACTTCACTCAACGACACAAGTGCAGCAAGTGGTTTACATATTCAGACACATTAGCGATCTGTCACAAACCGAATAAAGTCTGTGGTAGAGGAAGGAACAGTTGGATGTTTAGCTCGTAGTTCATCTGTCTGTCCTGTTTGTTGCCGACATGTATGCAGCCTAGAGTACGAACACAAATAGGAGTTCATGATTACAAGTGACCAGTAGCTGTTGATTGTTTCACTTGTTGGGTCTGAAGTGGTCACAGCATTATCTAATCTGTCATTCACAGATTCAAACAGGAGGATTTAGAGATGTGGAGGCTGAAGGAAAACTATCACACTGACAATCCTGTATTCAGTTATATACTTACATACTGCGTGGAATTCCGAAAAAAAAAACAAAAAACGGAGTGGCAGTTTTGTTTAGGTTTCGGTTTGGTATGTAAACAAACAGACTGTTTGTGATGGAGTACACTTCAAAGTTGTTCACTGTGAGGGGAGTGATTCAGGTGTGTAATCACAGAAAGATTAACAGATTTGTGATACTTAGGCTAACACTCGGGTTTTACAGATTTGATGAAAACTTGGTGATGAACATCATATGCTGCTTTAAAATGAAGTCTGTTTTCTTTTGCAGTAAATAATGTGACATTCGTTTAAGACATAAGACGTGAGAATTCTTTGTCATCATGCTTACACATAACGCCATTTTGATGGCTTTCAACTCCAAAAAGCCACAATGTAACACATAAACAATTAAGGACACAAACAAAATGACCATAAAATATCCCTTAAATTCCCAATAAATAGGTGCAATATAAATAATGTCAACAGCATAGAAACAAAACAATGTAGTAAAAGTGCAGGATAATGCAGGTCCCAAGTCTTTAAGACATGATGAGTCAGTGTGTGTGTGTGTGTGTGCCTGCAGTGGTCCAGTTTCACATGACCATAGTAAGAAAATCAGAAACTATGATAGTGATCAGTTAAAATAATGCTGTTGCACTTTACTACT
>JAPQRP010000006.1:19421186-19442214 GCA_037367295.1 Apogon hyalosoma | reverse complement strand
AGATACAATAAAACATGCTGGAAATGTTTAATTCATGTATTAACAGTAAATTAATGCATCAGTGGATGCAGTAATGTGCATAATAAGCAAAATTTGTAAGTTCCAGTCTAGCACAATAATATAGAGATTAAAGATGCTTATAGACTTTTGCATATTTAACTCCTGAGTTAAAGTTGGTAAAATCACATCATCAAAGAGCAAGCAAAACATGGTTGAAGAAAGTTCTATTAGCCGTCAGTTGCCCCTTGCTGTAATCAAAGATCATCATGTCTGATCATAATCCTATCAGTCATTCTGTAGGAGCATGTGCAATATCCCAGGTAATAAGAGGTGTTCATGTGTATTAGTGTTAGATAAGTGTTAAAGTGAAGTCATCTTTTTTAAGTTATACTGGTCTAGTGCTATATTGACACTAAGTTAGGGAGTAGACATGTAATCAAACTATTTATCTAACAACATTTTCCATTTACTGCATAAACCAGAGCTTCTGCTCTAACAATAAAATCATCAGTTCTTTTTGGTGATAACTGAAGATGGTTTTGATTTTCAGAGTGTAGGCCTACAAGTCAGATGCTAAAAAAAGTATCTAAACTGGTGATAAGACCAGTTCAAGAAGTTAAACAACTGACATTTCTCCTTAGGGATGTTCTGGAATACGTAGATGAAACTCTCTGTGAAATAGTTGGTATTTTGAAAATATGTCTTTCACAGTAGTTTTCCCAACACTGCATTTACAGCATTAATATTTTTTCATATTGTCAGTGAAACATCCCACCATTTTAGATGGGATTTTCATCCTGTATTCTATCTGCATGTGACCATCTTATCCACTTGCTACATGAAACAACAACCTTAAGCCTTAGTCACAAAGCTTCTTACGAACGATGGGTTCGTACAAATCTCCCAGTTCGTATGAGTTGTGGAGTTCATAGATATTTGTAGATGTTTGTGGAGGGAGCAGTAGTTTCTTATGGACATCTTATGAAGTCCTCATGGCTGCCGCAAGAGCAACTTGAGGCCTCCGTGAGAAAATGATGTGATTTTGTGTCATATGAACACCGTACAGTCTCTGTAAGGGTGTCTTGGGACCTTCCTACATCAGACATACAGCCACTTCACAAATCATTTTGTCATAAGGTGAATGTGATCAACTATCACCGAAGTCCGTGTGGATATCTGTAGTCATGTCCACTTTCACCACTGCAAAAAAAAAAGAACATAGTTTAATGTGACAGTGTTGTTTTTTTCACTTGTTCATTCAATCATTTTCTGAACCGCTTCATCCTCCAGACGGTTGTGGAGGCGCTGGAGCCTATCCTAGCATTAGAGATGTCCACCATAATTTGGTGATGATTGATGCTCTTTTGAGAGATTAAACTATGTTAAACCTGTTTTTACATTAACCCTTTTACAATGTACATTTATGTTTGGGATTGTGCACTTTCTGTGGTGCTGAAATTGCATTCCTGTGACATATTCAGAGAAAACTGACCCTAACTGTTAGAAATTAGGAGTCATAATAAGACATCAAATTAAGAAACTATTGTACTGTGGACTGTGCATTATCGCTGCAGGTTTAGTGTTGTTTTTTCAAGCTTATTTTTCTGTTAATAAAACACTTTATCCTTTATATGTTCTGCACCGTGCGTTTGAGTCCAGTCATTCACTCCATCTTGACAGTTTGTATTCGACCCCTCTTAGAATACTATGGATGTCACACTACTGTTGTACTACTGCCACACTGCACCTTACGTCCACCTTAAGAAAGCCGTGCAAATCTCTTTCTGTGCGTCCGTTCGTGTGAACACCATAAGGGACCCCTACTAACACTGCAATGTGTTCTTAAGATCTACTTGTGGCTACCGCAGGAACATGTGGGTTCTGTAAAGGCCTCCTGATCCACCAACGTCATGTGTTGTTCTTATGTTGTTCGTAAGACATTCGTTAGTACACTGTGTGAAAGGGGGTTTTGTACTGTGTAGAAAATCTTGGACAAGATTATTCACCTGGCTACGAACTTAAGAACAGTCCACAAACACACCATGAACACTCCGTTCTTATACAGCTGCCTTGAGAAGGTCGTATGAAATGGTCCATAAAGCGTTTGCATGGTGTTCGTAGCCATTCATAACGGCATTTGTGGCTGAGGCTTTAATGAAAATTTTGACCAGTATACAGTACTGTGCAAAAGTCTTCACAGCTTCTAACTTTGTGTAAATTCGGCTGCTGCTGTCTTGGCCAGAACACTCTTCAAAAAGGAGATTTTTAATCTCAATTAGCTTTTTTTCTAGTTAAATAAAGGTTATACAAATACATAACTAAATAAACAAAGAAACATTTTAAAACAGTTGGTCCATGTGTCCTATGTTTCAGTCTTGAATAAAGCTTGTGGACATAGTGCCATTTTAATGAGAACAGTTTTAGGGCATTTTCAGACTGGGTATCCAGATCCATGCTGTTCCTGGATATGATCACACCTTTCCTGCAGATGTTGTGTTCACAAGCACATACCACGGCCCATGCCGGAGAATGAGTGAGTGTTACAGGGCTGAAACAGTAGGTGGCGGTGTGGAAGGGATTCTGTAGCTATCCAACAATCGCAGAAGTGACAAACCCTTACATCGGGGGTCACCAACCCTGGTCCTGGAAAGCCACTATCTTGCATGTTTTAGATGTATCCCTCTTCCAGCACACCTAACAGTTATTATTAGGCTTCTACAGAGCTTGATGATAGGCTTATCATTTGAATCAGGTGTGTTGGAAGAGGGACACATCTAAAACATGCAGGATAGTGGCTTTCCAGGACCAGGGTTGGCAACCCCTGCCTTACGTCATCAGCCGAGCAACTGTTATGTCCATTTGTCTACAATGGCGGCAAGACAGACAGTACTTTTCTATCTGTTCACCTGTTTGAGGCAAAGAGAAGAAGAGCGACCTTTGTTGTCTGTGATATATCACCAAGCGGTTCAATCAATAAGGCGAGCCCATGCTGCGCGGATCCGAGGCTGGCATGGTGATTAGGTCACTTCCGGTCTTGGGTACAGATTGCTTTCACATTGCAACATTCCGCACTGAAATTCACACAGTCAGGTACGGTACTCGCGCATGGAAAGTTTGCATTCACATTGAAAACATTCAGTGGAATTTGGGTTCCACAACCTCACATAAGAACCCAGATACCCAGTCTGAAAACGGCCTTAAGAACCAAAGTGCCCCCAGCTCCCCTGTAGCTCTTCCCCTTGTGTGACTCATTTAGAAAGCTTTTCTTTCTGTACTCCAAAATAATATCGACTGGTGCCAGATCTCCACCACTGTGAGGTAGGTCTAGTTATGCAAGACTAGTAACACGCAAAAATCAGTAAAGCACTAAAAAAGTAGTGAATGTTTATAGATACCCTCAGCTCCTAAGGCTTCAGCTCAGAACTGTTTGTTTACCAAGTGGCTCTTATGCTGCATTCAAGTACTGTGAAAACCAAAAGACCCAGTGAGTGTGAGAACTTTTTCATAAAACCTTCAAGCAACTAAACAATCCCTAAATATAAACTCTGCCTAAACCACAGTAGGGAATTAATGTCTGTGGGGATTTTTTCCACCGACTTCATACTTTATAAAACCTTCACCTTCCAGGGTTGTTTCCCTCAATTGCCTGATAAACACTCTGCCACCAAAGTTACAGGAATGTGAACCGCAGTGAATGTTTGACTTGAAGAGCCCACTTAAGAAACACTTCTGTGAAAAGATGATCCTTTAACAATGGTAAAATATAGGAGATTTTTGCAGTCAGGTTTTATTGCAATCAGTAACAAAATAACACAGAAAATGGAGTTAGATTCAGTAGAACTCACTGTGTTCTGTGCATACATGCCATGAAAGGAAAGTGCAGGTTGAAAGTCACTAACATTAGTTCTATAGCCTTCTGATTCGACTAAAAATGCAAGTTGAGGTCACTAAACAGAAGCATTCCCATAATGAAGTCACCAAGCATAACACAAGAGAGGACAGAGAAATGCACCTTATGCTCTTTGTTAATTCATGCTCTGCTCCATCATTATGACAAAAACATTTCCAGCTCTAGTCTGGTACACAGACCGTTACTCTAGCAGGGACAAAGTCACATTGAAAAGTTGGAAATGTTGTTCTAATGCTTTTTGAAGACAAGGACAAAACTAGACAAGCAGAGGGAAAAATTAAGTTATAACAAAGAAGAGAAAATAATTTATTCTAGGTTCAGCTGTTGGAAAGACAGACTTCACAGAAAAGCTGTTAAACAGTCTGAAAAAGTTTGATTACCTTATGTTATATAATCATGACTTGCGGACGGTTTCCTGGATCGGACTGTAAAAACACACTAATAATAGCTTCCGTTGCTGGAAGCCAAAACACTCTGGTCAGGAATCATCTGCACTGATGCAACATTAGTCTGAGTTTGTGTGTTCATCAAGTTGTTGTGCACGCAGCTGAATGTATTTGTGTGAAAGTGGATTTCGGTTTAGATCATGCAGTGGCAAAAAAAAAAATATTTGTTTTTTCTGTGAGTGTGTGTGTTAGAGGTAGATGTCCGCAGGCAGGTTATCTAAATTATGAAGAGAATCTGCTCTCTGATACTGCAGCATTATAACTCACAACTTATAATCACAAAATACACATACAAGAGCCATCTGAATAGTTAATGATGAGTGCCGTGACAACAGATTAATGCAAATACAGCATAAACACAAATGGATACGATTCACACAGACATACACAGTGACAGTGCGTCCAGACCGGTGGCCCTGAATGCCCCCCGGCTACATAATTTACACTGAGAGTCTGTGAGCATCTGACCTGTTTTTTGATGATGTTGTTGAAAATGTTCAGACCATAATTCATATCTATGCAACATCCTGACTAAGGGGTACATATTTTTACATCAGTGAAGATCAATGTGCAAAAGAAAAAATGTTGCACTGGCTTTTAGCTCCTTTTGTCTGCATTATATTTTTCTACAAACACATACGAAAAAGAACACAACATGTGAGAGGAGAGGGACTAGAATGGGCAAAATGGCAGGTGCTACATGTTTCTCTCTTTCCCTCAATCCATTAAAACATCTTCAAAGCTGGTTTGCAATACTGTCCGTGGCTGCACTGTCAACAGTAACATGGTGCCTGTCAAATTATCTAATCTAGATGTTCCTGTAGGTGCACCACAGGGTTCAATTCTCATGCCACTGTTGTTTCCTCTGAATACTCATGACCTACCCAAACTTGTCTTAATGTTGATTTTCCAATGTACACTACCAGTCAAAAGTTTGGACTCATCTGGTTTTTCGTGACAGTTTACATTGTAGATTCTCACTGAAGGCATCAAAACTATGAATGAACACATATGGAATTATGTAGTTAAAAAAGTGTGACATAACTCAAAGCATTGTTTATATTTTAGATTCTTCAAAACAGACACATTTTACTTTTAATACTGCTTTTCACATTCTTGGCATTCTCTCGATGAGCTTCATGAGGTAGTCACCTGAAATGTTTTCCAACGGTCTTGAAGGAGTTCCTAGTGCTGCTGAGCGCTTGTTGGCCATCTGCGGTCCAGCTCATGCCATTTAAATGAGAAGGTGAGTCCAGACTTTTGACTGGTAGTGTATGTTGATGATGCAGTCATTCACAAAGAGCATTCAAGATGCATCCTCCACTCTGATATCTGCAATGGCTCATGTAAATGAATGACTTTTTAAATCTTGCCTGTTACTAAATGTAAAAAAAATAAAAAATTAAAAAATAAATTTGTTTGATGTTAACAAAAAAAAACATACAATGCACATAAAACATTCTGGTGTCTTTTTGAGAGAAGAGGGATAGCAAATTGTGAATGATTTTAAGTATCTTGGTGTGACATTGGTTTCAACAGTCATTTCAAAAACTATGTCAAAAAGGTATATACTACAGTGAAAGTGAACCTACAGAATTTGAACAGATTAAGCCATTTTTAACACTTTCTGCGGCTAGAATGTTTTTGGACTTTTGGTGATCCTCTCACATATTAAGTACTGCATCACAAGATAATCCCTAACAGAAATAAATGTCATCAGAAAAATAGAATTATTTCACAAAAAAGTCCTTAAAACTCCTTAAAAAACCACTTTCATTCCATCACTGCAGTATTTTAGTCAAGTACGTATAATCTGCTGAGTTTTGAGAATTTTTAAATATGAGTGTTTTATTTGCAAGGTTCTATATGGACTTGTCCCTCCTCACATGTCTGAGTTTTTTGAACCAGTGACACAACCTTAGCATTTTCTCTCAGATGTTTATTAATGTGCACTGTCCCTGCCAAAGACACTAATAAATAGATTTAAAAAAAAAAGATTAATGTTATCAAATATATGGTCTGACTGAACAAACTAAGGTGCACATATCGGTGCTGTTTCTTAGAATGACGAACATTAACTCCTGTTTCACATCACTGAAAGTCATTTGACTGAAAGGGACAAAAACACTGGTAAAGTAAACTTGTAAATGTGAGATGTATAATGTATATAGCCCTGGGGGTAATCACACAATACATCATCCCTCCATCAAAATTTTAATTACAGGGAACCAAATGAAATATATAAAATACAGCCTCCCCATCACACCTGTCAGTGCCATATTTCATGCAATGTCCAAATGTGTCAAAGTTAGAGCATATTTTTGATTTATAATTAATCCCACTTCACGATGTTTGAGGATATAGTAGAAAAACTCACACAAAATCATTATTCTACTCACATAGCAGCAGCTCAGGTGCAGTGACTGTTTAAGCCCAGTTAAACATCCATGACCTGACTCTTTGTTGAGTGGTTCATTGAAAATAAGCTTTAAACTAAGCATCATTTTAACCAGTGCAGTTGTTCACGCGCCAGGTTTGACTGGTCATCTAAGCAAATGTGTGAGAGCAAATGTAAGAGCCTAAATAAAGAAGGATAATTGAGTTTCGACACACTACAAATGCATAATATTTTATATTCAGCAGTGTGCTTCAAATAATCCAGAGATAAGGTAATAGATGAACACCATTTTTCTTAATTTTTCCCACATCAATCATATTCTGTTGAATGATTCAGACTACTAGAGTTGCTGAATGTGTATAAAATACATAAATTGCTGTTGCCTAAAACAGTAAAAATACTTCTCAAAATCAACAGTGTCTCTTACATTAAACCAAGTTTAATAATCCTAACAAAACCGAAGCTAGAGTAGAGACTTCCATTAATCAAAGCCTTGCTGGCTCCTGTCTTTGTTGGAACATCTTCATTAGCTCTTTTCATTACACTAAGAACTTGGACAGAACAGGTGCAGACAGACATTTAAACAGAGGACAGACAGACAGAAGGAGAAGTGGGGTTATATTTGACTGTCATTACTTCAGAGTCTTTTCTCTTTCTTTAATGGAGATGAAATATCTATAAAATCTTTGTTCTAATGTTTGATTATTGACTCAATTGCAACATAAACTAATTCTACCCTGACAAAGCAAATTAAAGGACATAAACATGTACACTACTTTTTTAAGAGACCGCGGTTTGACTAATAGCACAGTTCAACATGTACAGTTACATGTGCTCTGTGTTTGTCCTCTCATCAGCGGATTATTCATATTTGAAGGCACAGTTTGACTGACTTTTATCAGCTGTTTCATTCACTGACGACAAGGAAACATAAAGAGATACTGTTAAATAAGTTCAGTTTACTATATGTATTTGTGCTCACAGCCTCATGTAAAACAGAAAGGTTTTGACAAAATGACACAAAACTTTGGCACAAATGCTTAAAATGATGCCAGGATGAACTGTAATGATTTTAGTAGCCAAAGGTCAAAGGTCATGATCACTGTGGCTTCATGTCCACATGTCCAGTCCTATGGCCATATCTCCCATTTGAAGGACTTTATTTCTAATTTTGTCTCACTGTCTCACTGAGAGTCAACGATGAACTGATTAGATTTTGGTGGCCAAATATCAGGAACCTCATAAAACACATTTTTGCCCATAATTACAAGTAACAGAGAAAACTGCATGGACAGAGAATGATGCCAGGATAGTGGACTGAGAATGGACTGAGAGTTGAGAAATGGGATGCACTAGAATCTCCCCTGCAGCCTGAAAATAGAGCTCCACCACAAAGTAGATAACGTTAAAAATCTACAGTTAGCTCAGGTAACATTTGACCTAAGAATTAGAAAAAGTTATGTTTTTCAAGTTGATAGCATAGTTTTAGCATAGAGGCATGCTCACCTTTAGGAATGCAAAACTGGTCAAGTTCAGTGTCTTGGTGAGTGCTGAACCCAAATGTCACCCAAATTTGGGAAGAAAAAAAAAATTGTGATGAAACTCATACGCTACTTTAAAATAGCAGAATCAAACAAGACACCAAGTAAACTTCTGGCCTGGAAAAAAAAATTACATGCAGCATGAAGAGTGTTTAATAAAACATTTTTGTCAAAAACTTATTTTAATGTCAAGCTTTTGAAGCTTTTAGTGAGGAGCCTGTCAGTGAAGCAGTCCATTGCACATAATTACCACCAACAGAAAAGCTGTTTGAGATTATTCCAGACAGAGAGTTTATGAATTCAATTTAGAAACCATTAACCAATAAATAAGTTACCACATAAAGCATGGCTGCTTTGAGCACAGTTAACATTAGTATTAATAGATTTGCACAGAGTTTATTATGGTGCAGGTGCCACTAATAACGTTACAATGACTGATCATTAGTAATGCAGGCTAATCATTTTAACAACACTACAGCTCATATCTGAACTCATCATTATGATGTTAATTGTAGCTGTGTTGTTTGTACTGTTACACACTAAGAATAAATAAGGTGTGGTGACTGGCTACAACATATTTTAAAATATAATTCATCATGTAAATTAACTTGATATAAACCAGCCTTGACATTATGACCATTATCTTTTGATTATTTCATTACAGTGGGACCTGTCAGTGGGTAGGATATATTAGACAGCAAGTGAATATTTAACCCTCACTGTTGATGTGTTAGAAACATCAAAATTTGGAAAGAGTATAGATCTGAGCAACTTCCACAAGCGATAAATTGTGATGGTCAAATCACTGGGTCAGATCATCTCCAGATCTTGTTGTTCATTCAGTGTAAAGTGGTTGATACCTTCCAAAAGTATCTAAAGAAAAACAACTAGATCTCAACCAATCAACCATCTGTGGGATCAGAATATTATTTCCACCGGTTTAATATTGTGTAGGTCCACCTTTTTCCATAAAAAACAGCTCTGACTTGAGGCCTAGACTCCAACCAGACCTCTGAAGGTGTGCTGTGGTATCTGGACCAAGACATTAGCAGCAGCGTCAAGGACTAAATGTTCACTTGCTGCCTAATAAATCCAACCCAGTGAAAAGAACCGCTGTAATGAAATAATCAATATTATCACCACTTCTCCTGTCAGTGGTCATAATGTTATGGCTGATCGGCGTACATCACTGTTACACCCTCACTTGATTATTTGGTCCTTAATTTCTCTAAGTTTGACGGCACATTTTGTGTCACCGTAAACTTCAACCGGGCCTCATAATTGCACCAGTGAAAACAAGATATTGAAAGCAGGAGTCTAACTGGTGTGGGTAGGAGTGTTAAAAGCATTTTGGAGCCATTAACACTGTCTTCTCTCCATTCACAGCCCTTTAAAAGCAAAGCAGTCTGACACGGCGCCTGTTTCCGCACTGTTTGCTTTGACTGTATCTGTCGCTAGAAGAAAGAGTGAAATCATGTCAGATGAAGATGAGTCAGCCTCACACTCCTCCCTTGAACAAGTCGTCAGTTTCCTCCACCTTTCCCTCTGTCTTCTATTTTCCACCTCCTCATCGTTTTCGTCTCTGTAAAGTCAATGTGAACACTCTACCACCATTAGAGGAGCACTCAGTCACAAACGCAGCTTCCTTACATGCATTTATTAGCTTTTTCGCCTTTTTTGACTCAATTTCCATTAAGACATTTCCACTTCCTATCTGAATGCATCTTTCCACTTAATATTATAATGTCTCATACTTCATCATTAGGAGCGTGACGAAACGTTGATACGGTGAACTATCGTGATATTAAATCTTACGATGGATTATCGATACACTCTCGTTGCGTATCGTATTTGTTTAATCATTACTAAAACATAGCTGCCATAAACTTCTTTCAAGTTTATCCTCCTTACTGAGTCGAATCACCGTTTTGCATGTCGTCCAAGGGGCGCTCCTCATACGAGTGCCTGAAAATTGGGCCAAAGTCAGAGAAGAAAAAAAAACCAAAACAACCATGCTATTATGGCGGATTCGAGCGGTGAAGTTAATGTAAACGATGCACTGGCATTGTTTAAATCAAAAGTGTGGATTCACTTTGGCTTTTATAGTGTAATGGGACAAAGCTGGAAAGGGACTTTGCAGAATGTATGAACTGTCCCACGAAAATATGATGCACGGACAGCACAACAAACATGCACAGCCACCTATTTTATTTGTATGTTTCTACTTAATAGATTTGATCTACTTGAGAGACATGAGTTTTCTGAATAAGTTTAAAATAGTGTCAGTTTGTCAAATGCCCCCCAAAAAAAAAAATCCTGTTTACATTTCTGTTGCACTAAAACAGTGTCATTGTTTTTGCACTATTGCTGTTTGTACTCTGGTTAAATTATGCTGCAAAACATAAATAAACAATGAAGTTTGTTTTGCTGCTTGTTTTTGTTTCACCACTATAAGCACACTGATACATCGTAGGTTATTAAAAGCAATTTATCGATAATCGCAGTATTGCCATATCAAGAAATTATCGTGATCGTGATCCATGTATCGTATCGTGAGGTATCCTGAGATTCCCAGCCTGTTTCATTATGAGCCTTTAGGGTCTTTTTTGCATTTTGGCTTTTACTGTTACCTCCTTGCTCGTCTTTCCTGACTCATATTTTTAGTTCCATATATTTTCCATATGCTGTATTTTTCTTTTTCTCTCTCTCCATTTACAGGAGCTGTTTTGTTCAAATCTGCCAAAAGAGAACTCCCTGCTTCTTATCTTTCTCTCTTAGAAATATTTTCCTCTTTCCTTTTTTTTCCATCTCTACCTCAGCTTCCTTCTGTCCTTTTCTAAAAATGACTTCCTCAGTATTTTCCTTTCTATGCCTCGTCTTCAAGGCCCAAACCTTAGCTCCTGGCTTTGCTTCTTAATTTATTTCCCAAGCATTTACTTCAAATATTTATTTATTTATGTATTATTATATAAGCAGGCGTCTACACAGACTGAAAGCAGCAGGAAAATTATCACTATTAATATACTTACATATTACACAGAAAACTCAGGTGATGGATTAAATTAATGAGAGTCATCCTAATTGCTAAAGATGAATTCACCTCATCTGACCTCCATTTCCCCACCTGTCTTCGTCCACGTCTCTTCACACACTCTATATTTGTTCAGCTGTTTTGTCAGGCTGAGTCTGTCTGCTTGCTTGGCTGAGTTCATCTTTACTAATGAAGCATGTTAGTGACAGAAACGCTTAGCTAATTTTGCCCTGGCTACAGCACTTAGTAGAATTACATACACACAAATGAACAGACAGACCGTCCAACAGGCTGACAGACATAAACACACTCCTGCATAAAGTCATTTACCCAGTGTGTCTGAATTTTAGGATTTTGCTCGTCATTATTATGCACATTTTACAACGGCTTTCCATCCTTAACCACGCTACACCTCGCAGACTGTGCACTTTGTTGAGTTTAAATAGCTGTTCTCATTACCTATTACCTGCCAGTTATTTCTTTTATCATTTTGCCTGTAAAGTATATGAAAAAGTTAAAAAAGATCCTCTTATTTCAACATTTAGAGGCGATTTCTTTGGAGCACTTACCACACCGGTCTATTATTTTTAGCCAGCCCCCCAAAGGGGAAGCAAGGGCTATTGTTTTTGGTTCAGTTTGTTTGTTTCTTTGTTCGTTAACACTACAGCAGCAAAACTATTGGTTGAATTCATACCAAATTGGGTTTATAGATTGCCAGTGACCCAGAATAGATCTATTACATTTTGGGAACAGTAGGTCAACGTTAACATTTTTAATGATTTTTTAAATCTTTTTTTTTTTTTCCATTTACTTATAATAGGTGAAATTTCAAATGTCTGTAGCAGCAAAGCCATTGGTTGAATTCATACCAAATTGAGTTTATAGATTGCTAGTGACCCAGAATAGACGTCATAACATTTTGGGAAAAGTAGGTCAAAGTGTAATTTTTTTTATGAATTTTTTTAAATTCCCCCCCCATTTTCGATATTAGAAAAGCTAAGTGACCTCTGTGTGTGTGTGTGTGTGTGTGTGTGTGTGTGTGCGTGTGTGTGTGTGTGTGTGTGTGTGTGTGTGTGTGTGTGTGTGTGTGTGTGTGTGTGTGTGTGTGTGTGTGTGCGCATGCATGTGTGTATGTGTAAACACAAAATCTGGAAAGAGCTGACTACTGCAGTTTGGCATACTTATGTATTTTTGGTCAAGGAACAGACTAGCAAAAACGGCAAGTTGACAGGACCAATATTTTGGGAGACATTTGTAATTTTGGAATACAATAGTCTCTTGTCACATTGCTATACACACAACACTTTGCCAATGACTTCTGGACAAATGCGGCACAGCATGCATGAATACACAGTATAAAAACTACCACATCTAGAACCCATGGATCAACGAGCTAGTTTACTTATAAAGGACAAAATTTCAAATGTCTGTAGCAGCAAAACTATTGGTTGAATTCATACCAAACTGGGTTTATAGATTGCCAGTGATCCAGAATAGATGTAGTTACATGTTGGGAAAAGTAGGTCAAAATCCAAATTTTTAATTAATTTTTTCAATCTTTTTTAATCTCCCACTTACTTATAATGGGCGAAATTTCAAATGTCTTGAAAAAAAACATCAATTTTGTTTCTATTTACGTCAAACTTGGCACATATATAGAGGCAGTTGATAAGCTGACATTAGCACATGCATAGAGATGATAACATCAGCTGGACTGATGCCAAAATAAGCTACAATATGTGAGAGGGGTGGGATTTGTTGTGCCTGGAACCACTTGTTTAGAAATGATCTACCTCAGAGATTAAATGTGCTTACAAGTCTTACATACTTAATTAGATGAATTTAAAAAAAATGACAGTGTGCTGTTTAGCTGATGTTTTCCATGTATATGATAAAGTCTTATTACACACACACACACACACACACACACACACACACACATATATATATATATACTGAATATATATATATATATCCTCCTAAGGTCCAGCATTGGGGTGGGAAGAGGTTCACAGCTTTACTTGGTCAAACCCATTCTCTTATTATTTCTCAGAATTACACATTTTTACTCAAGACTGTATCTTTGAAACTACATCCAGCCAATATGTTTGACTTCATTTTTCTTTATCAGTGACTCACTAGGCATTTTACTCATAGACCAGTGTTATTAGTCTATTATTCAACTAACAATGCAAAACACCACATGCTGACACCCAGACTAGTTGAGTGATTGATGATAATTGATTGATACCAAACATTTGCTGATCCACTTGTTCTGACTAATCGACTTATTGACTAATCGTTGCAGCTCTACTCTCGGGTATGTTTGCATATTGCAGATGTCACATTATATTTGATGCTGACGAACAAATGTCCCCATCAGATGCGAAATAAATCTAATCGCTAATGCAAGTATTTTTTAACAGCATTTATCATCAAATAAAGTCAAATAAAAGTATTTTAAAGAGCTGTACATTTGAGCAGCATGCAGAGTTTGTGTATTACTGTAGAAGGAGGTGCACGAGGAGCTGCTCTGGGACGAGACTCGATAACACTCCGCTGATGCAATGCTGATGATACAGACGAAAGTAAAAGATAAAGGTCTTTTTAAAGCAGATATTAGTATGTTCTCACCCACTCACACACAATAAGACTGCACACATAATAGCCTATACACATAATACACCATTATAGACCCATCTTGGGGTAGGCAACATAAAAGGTTCAGAAAAGAACTGCAACTTCTGTGATGGTGATTACCTGAGAGCATCATCTGACACATGGTAGAGGTTCAGATATAATAGCGATGTGTCCATGATCACAGCATGTGCACAAACACGGCTCAGTGGTGCTTAAAGACATACGAGTAACACTTGTTGCTGTCTATTGATGAAAGCAGAAAAATAAATGCACACCCTTCGAATCTTGTATGTTAAAACTAAATTCACAAACACTACTTCTGCTGTGTCTGAATGTGGAGCGTAACTGCCTTCTTATCATGGAAAAATTTCTATGGCAGATGCAGGTTTGATTAAAGGGTTGCATTTGTCAGTAGATGCGATAGCCACGCTTTAATTATAGCCAACCTAACACCTACTTATGTTTTCTTTAAAAGCAAATTTCTCTTTATTCTCAGACATTCTGCTGCTCCCACAGCACATCACAGATCATCTTTAATGAAAGGAAAGTGATGTCCAAGTGTAGGAGGTGCAGAATCATCACACCTTTAATAATTTGTGAGGGAAGCTTATGTTAAAATAGTTTTCAGGGAAATAACACGCTGTCCTTTGAGGAAGATTTAAGGCCACTGTAATAAACAGTCTGGGGATATTAGAAACCAGCGGCACATCATAAAGTCAATTTTTAGCCACAGGAGGGGGCTTCTATCAACCACTGTGTAATGTGCCTTAAAAACAGCGTTGACGCTTAAAGTGCTTCGCCCTATGATTATAAATACTGTAAATTATTGAATAAAATCATGATTCATGAAGATTAGTGTTGTTTGTTTTAGGCATTAACCCTCAAAGACCTACACAGCTGCAGACGACCAAAAACAGCTGATCAAAAATGATAGAATTTTTCACCCCTAATCTTATCAATACATAAATAACTTGGATAAAATGCAGTTTCTGTGCTTTTGAGCAGCATCAGATGTGTGTCTTTTGGCCATTCAGAGACTCCCCAATGTAAAACCACCATCATTTTCTGCAACATTGATTCACCAATAAAACCCATGTAGTTTGAGAAGTAACAGTGGTTGGAGACATTTGTTTTTATGTTCAGTTAAGGACGTATTTTCTTCAGTTTTCTCTGTTTGAATGCTAATACGTCTTACTTCCTCTGAGCTTTTATAAACATTTACACGATCCATTCATCCATACATTTTCTAAACTGCTCAGTCTTTGTCAGGGTCACAGTACAACCTGGATGTGTCATCAGGTTATCCCAGGGCTGACATATACAGATGAACACACATCCACTTTCACATTCACACCTACAGGCGATTTAGATTAACCCATAAAAAACCAAACAGCCACCAGTGACCAAAACCATCTGCTAATCTAAGCTGTTTAATACCTGTCCTGCTGATCCACTAATTCTATCAATACATGTAAATAGTTGGTGTAAAATGCAGTTTGCCATCTTTTCGTGGTCATCAGATATGACCCATTTGGACGTTCAGAGGCTCCGTAATGAACATGGAAACACCGTCATCTTCTACAACATTGATTCACCAGTAAAACCCATGGAGTTGGATCAATGACAGTGGATGGACACACTGGATCTGCGTTCAGTTAATGATAGATTTGACTGAAAAAGTCACTTTTTTTCATTTTTCTCTGTTTTGATGTAATAACATTTGAATTAACTTAGTTTTCATGAGCATCTAAATTAAATATAGGAAATGAAATATAGGAAAATGCATGATTTGCAATGGAAAATACAAAATACAGAGGATAATAACATAAAAAGCGTGACACAGCGGTGCAGTGGAAAGCACTCATGCCTCAAAAGCAAGAAGGTCCTGGGCTCAATTCCAACACCAGGATGGGGGTGGGACCTTTCTGTGTAGAGTTTCCATGTTCTACCCATGTCTGCATGGGTTCTTTTCAGGTACTCCCACCATCCAAAGACATGCACTGCAAGGTTAATTGGTTAATTTAAATTGCCCATAGGTGTGAATGTGAGACTGATTGTCTCTATATGTCAGCCCTACGATGAACTGGCAACATGTCCAGGGTGTACCCCGCCTTTGCCCATAAGTAGCTGGGATAGGCTCCAGTAACCCCCATGACCCTAGTGAGGATAAAGCAGGTTCAGAAAATGAATGAACGAATATCATAAAAAATGATAATAAATCACTTAAGTAAAGGTTAAATAGAGAGAAATATTAATTTGTGAACTGGCACAAAAGTAGTCCTGGGTCTTTATGGGTTAACCTAATATGGTACATGTCTTTGCATGGTGGAAGTACCTGAAGAGAACCCATGCAGACTCAAAGAGAACATACAAACTGAAGTCGACAGTTCTAACTGATGCACCACCATGCCGCCCTATCTAAATGATCAATAACCTAGAAATAAGAAAATACCAGATTTTCACTGAAAACTGCAGAAGACAGTGGATAATATTCTAATAAACAGTGATACATCACTTAGGAAATGTAAAATACAGAGGAAAAAAATCAATTGGATGTCTTGATAAAAATAGCTGTAGGTTTCTAAGGGGTAAGAGTCAAACTGACCAGTGTTAACCCTCATGCAGTCTGAATGGGCAGGCATTCACTGCTTGACTGTTACTGATGCGTCCTTCCTCCCTCTGTTTCTCCTCCCTCGTAGGTGCAGCCAAGGTCATGATGACTCATCATAAAACAAACTAGATACGAGTGGAAAACAAGAGAAAAATATAGTTGTTATTTTTATTTTCTCAAACCTACGTCATACACTTTGATTTGAGTTAGAATTTCTTGCAACTCTTAAGATTGAATTGGCAGAAATAACAATCTAAACTGCAACACCCTCACGGAACTTTCACCTCCATCTCTGTGTTTTGCACCTGTGTTTCAGAGGTCAGATATAATAAAAGCTTAGTGGAGATGACACATCCTATAAGTCAAGGCTACACAGCGCGCTTGCTTGCAAAAGGCAATATTCCAGAGATTAATTTTCCCAAAAAAGCTGTATATTTATCAGCTTTAAATCTGACAGTGTTAATGATTTACTGGCTGTGCACGTCGTTTGGTGTGCAGGGGGTAGATAGGATGCTGACACTGTAATAGCAAGGTGAACACAACACATCTTCTCTGGCACACAGATTGGGTCACTTTGCATATGACAGCGAGCCACCAAACACAACAAAGAGCCTTTATGCTGAGTGTGTATCATCTTCAAAATGTGTGTGTGTGTGTGTGTGTTGTTGTGTGCAGCAGTGATCCATGGTTTGTCTAAGGGCTGGTAGACAGGGCTGTGGTCATAAATCTGCCCAGCCGTAACCACGGTGATTTGCAGGTTCAGAGAAACCATAAACATCAGCAGTGAGCGGCCCGCTGCCCTCAGAGAAGGCTGAATTAAGTGGTGAGTGTGTGTCTGTGTGTTTGCTAATGTGTGTGTGTGTGTGTATATGAGTTTGCTCAAGGGCATTCCTTGCTGGAGATGAGAGCTGCGTTCGGTGATTGGCCGGGGGTCTGAGGGGGTCATTAATCTACGCTGCTCCATTGGCTGTGACGGCAGAGGGGAGGGGTTCGTGCAGCTGGTCAGTTAGCTGCTGTCAGGTTTCTAATCTGGAACATTCTTCAATATTAGATGGAGTGCCCAGAGAATCACTGGGGCCAAACTGGATCCTCTAAAACACTGCACTTCTCTGTCCTGTCCCTGGAACCGTCCCACTCAGTTTATATTAAACAGCGTGGATGTTTGACAGAGAAAAGCCTTCAGTACTTTTTGTCCCTGTGTAAGGATCCAAAAGACAGCAACAACACAAAAAACTGATCAAATCAGGGAAATCTTGGATCTAATTAATGGTATAAAAGCGGTATTAAAAGTGTAGTCTCTGAATGTAATTTTATGTATGTAGCCATTTGAGACCGTATCTCATTGGATTTTCCATTTTGTTCAGTACTTATTTCTTTTGATTTTCTGTTGCAGGTATATATATTTTTAAGCTTCTCTGTAATTCAAAGTAAAGTCCATGTCACCATATAGTTTTTTTTTTTTTTTGAATGAGTGGTAGTATTAGTAGTAGTCAGTGTTGAGAGTAATGCACATCAAAAGTAATGACTAACAGTAACAGATTACTTTTTGCTGTAACGCAGTAGCGTAACGCATTACTAATCAAATTTCAGTAATATTTTACTCGGTACATGTTCAATTGCACTTGTGTCACAACACACTTTTCACCCAAAATTTTAATTGCTTAAATAAAAAAAAAAAAAAAAAAAAACACCAGCATGACCGTGAGACCTTAAGGAATCAAAAATGCATCAGGAAAGTTCTATTTCCTGTTGGAGTTCAGCCAGTGGGTGAAGATGACAGAAAACAGTCCATTGTCCACATGGACGTATGCTCTTTACTAACCCTAACCCTGCTTTACAGAAGTTAGTTAGCATGATCCCTGTGATCAGCAATGACAAGGTAAGCTAACGTTTCTATGACTAGTTAGAATTCTTTATCGACTGGCGTCCTCAGCACCGCGGCCTGTTTGAACATGTAAAATGTAGAAACAAATGCAAACATTCCTGCTGGGATTCAAACACTGTGGACCGTAGCATTAATTATTGTTATCCGTCCACATGTACTTCACGGCGCAAGCTGATGCGTCCCAAGGCTCTCCTATGTCTTGTATTGTGTGTGTGTGTGTGTGTGTGGGGGGGGATTAATGATGAGAATCCATTTGTAACTCAAAAGTAACAGGAGTCATGTAACACATTACAATTCTGATACAGTAATATTGTAAAATAAGGAATTACTTTTAAAGAAGAGTAACAAGTAATCTGTAATGGAATGTATAGTTTTGAAGTAACTTGCACAACCCTGGTAGTAGTATTAGTACTGTACTGGGATAGATACTGTTGACAATGATGGCACAGCTGGAGGCGGGGAAACCCAAGGGTTAATGGCACAGATCTGTTTGTTTTCCCCCTCTTAACCGGATGTGACGTCAGTGGGCGTTCCCATTGTTGCTGACTGTGATCTGCCCAGGCATTTTGTTATTAAAAAATGCCATTGCAATACAATTTTTTTGTCATTTTTAGCATTAATTTTGTTTGCATTGTCATCAAAATGTTTTTTTTTTTTTACTTAATTTTACTCAACATTTATTCTTTCCTTTATTTGTTTTTCACATTCTGCCTAGATTTCTGAAATGATCTGTCACATTCTGAACATAAATAATAATTTTAAACCGCAAGTAACCATCTGCTTCCTTAATATCTCAAGAGGAAAAATCTGCCTTTTACATCTGAAAAAAATATTCATCATGATAATTATAAACAACTGACATGAACAATTTTTATCAGCGGGAATGGGAAATCCTTCAAACTGTAGGTGTGACGATTTCATCCATATTGTTAAGTGTTGTTTGTCGACTAATATTTAGTGGCATCTAGTGGTGATGTTGCTGATTGCACCTATAGATGCATAATGCTCACCTCACTGTCTCCGCTCCCTAAGGCCCTCAGTGGAACCAGGGTTTGATTTATCTGGACTTTTCTCTGAACTGCTCTAGACTTTTCCAACCAGGGGATAATAATAATAATAATAATAATAATAATAATAAATGTTATTTGTATAGCACCTTTCATACAAAAATTGTAGCCCAAAGTGCTTCACATCAGTTAAAATTTACGAGAGAATGAAATTTTCATTAAAAGGCTTAAGACAGGGGTGAAATAAGAAATAAATTCATATTTGATTACACACAAAATTATGTAAAAGTACACAAAATAAAATGAAGTTTTCATAAAATTGCATAAGATAGGGGTGAAATAAGTGCTGCAATAATAAATGATTAGACCCAAAATTATAAATTTCAATAAAATGGAATAAAAATAGTGGACATTCATGGTTACGGTTTGCAACCCCACTTTTATCTCCTTCAAAAGGCTAATGAAAATAAGAAAGTTTTTAATTTGATTTTAAATATATTCAGCAAGCTGGCTTCTCTAATGTCCTTCAGGATTGTATTCCATAACTTTGGTGCATAGTTAGCAAAGGCTGCAGCCCCAGTTTTCTTTGTAATATTTATGGGAGTCACTAGTAACCCTGCGTTGGATGACCTTAGTGTTCTAGTTTGTTTAGTAACACAAATGGATTTACAGATGATGATAATGCACCTCAACACTGGATGCCATGAAGTGAGGAAGAAGAGGTTCATCTACCACAGTAAAAACAGTCATAATGCAAGGCTAAATGGAGTTAACCCACTCTGTCTAAAGGGAAAGAAGACACAGGGGGTGTTAGTTTCAGGTCATATATCACTGAAAAGATAGTTTTAAACACTATACTGAGCACGTGGCTCCATTATCTACATGTTAACATGCCAGTCGCCCCCACAATGTAAAAGTCAACATCCTGTAAGCGCCAAAATGATACTTAAACATACTGAAAATGGTGAGTTTTTCAAAGACATGCATTTTTATGTATCTTTTTTTTATAGCGATTTGGTCATTTAAACACCACAACATGCTGAACCTTCTGCACTTTTTTCCCCCTGCATTTCACGTGTGATGCAACTTTATTTCTTCCTTGGCTAACAAGAGAAAGAAAATGATGTGATTAAGAAGATGAAAATGAAATATAAAAAAAAGGGGGCAAAAAAATTCAAATAAATGATTGAATAAGTAAAAGTTTTACACCTATTCTACAATAATAAAGAGTGCTAGAACGATCTCCAGAACTAGTACAGTATAACATAGTGCAGAGATGGGTCTGGATATGTGAGACTCTTTATATTTCTGTGGTTAAAATACAGTTGAAGACCCAATATATGAACAAAGATAAGAAGAAGAACAAAAGCACATGTAATTAATAAGATACATTGAAAATTAAAGAAGATGGGGGACAAAATAAACCTTAAAAACCTTGGAAAAAGATTGTTCAGTCTCTGCAATTATGGCACGAAGAGTGGATCTGAGGGGGGGGGGGGGGGGGGGGGGGGGGGGGGGGGGGGGGGGGGGGGGGGGGGGGGGGGGGGGGGGGGGGGGGG
>JAPQRP010000006.1:19368544-19392493 GCA_037367295.1 Apogon hyalosoma | reverse complement strand
ACTTTTGGAACTATTAGGGTCCAAATACACAAATAAATGTACCAAAGACTAATAAAAGTGGGTTTAGCAAAATATGAGCCCTTTAAACACTTTAAGATGCAACCTAAATCATCTTGAAAATATACATACAGGGACTGCTGATGTCACACACATGGTATTTGTCATAACTTTGTGTTTTGTTTTGTTTTTTTTTTACAAACTCTTGACTACTTCAGTTTCTGTCTTTCTCTATCATAATTACCTCTTGATTGAGTAATGCAGTGGCCAGTTTTTGGACTTCAGGAGTCAGCAGCTGGGTCCCTCTGATGACTTTGCTCAATGCAGCCAGCGACTGATGAATACTCTGTGAAAACATTTTGAGTTCGGTGTGAAATGCTGTCTGAAAAAAAAAAGCAGTGACTGTGCTGGGCTTTATGTTCAGTCATTGCCCTCCGTTTTGTTAAAACAACTGCCCCGTGTGAGGCTCGAACTCACGACCTTCAGATTATGAGACTGACGCGCTGCCTACTGCGCCAACGAGGCTATAAGTTATACTCATATTTTGTATGAAAAACTGCGCAATGGCATCTCCATATAGCAGGTCACAGTACTATACAGCTCATTTTTACAAGCATTTCACAATTAAATACTGTGCTTAAGTAAAAAATGGTCTATAAACACTACACTGCTCTGTCAAGTACAGAAGCATCTTCATTGTTTCATTAAACATGGGCTTCACTTCTTACCAATATAGACATTTATCACATTAAAACATGAACATTTTGTCATTTTAACAAGATAAATTATTGCATTTAAATATGTATCACGTTTCGTTTGAACCCCATATGTTACAACATCATATAGTGATAACTCATGTTGTTACAACATAACAGCAAGACACTTTTTACACTGTACAAAGAATCTGATCCTTTTTCCTTCCTCTGACCTGGAAAGAATGTGCTTCTCAAAATAACTTCAAAACCAAAAAAAAAAAAAAAAAAAAGGTTTTCAATTTATAAGATCACTGGTAAACTAACACACCTGAACCATACGGATTGCATTGAACTGCTCCAGAGCAACGAATGAAAGGACCGGTGACCCCTGACCTTCTGCTGGTGGGGAAACCTTCTGGTGGATCAGAGCAGAGCCCTAAGAAACAGGCAGACAGGTGTGAGAAGTCACAAAAATAACTTCCTATTGGTTATTTTACATTATAGCACAATTATAGAGTGATATAGTCACATAAGAACTTACATCAGCTACGAGCTAAAAAACACAAGCGCATGAACATTAGTATCCAGTATCAAATATTTCAAGCTAGTTTTTTGTCCTTTCAGTGATCTGGGTGGGTCTTCTTACCTCTACAGGCATACATAAAATCCTACCTTTCTTGGTTCTGCAATTGCAACAACATATAACCTAATAGGAAATCCCTTTACATAGGAAACTAATTTGCTAACACTTGTCAACACAAAGATCTGATTAAAGTACATCAATTATTTTTTTTGTATTTGTGAACACTTATTGTATTCTGTTGCAGGCATCACACTCTAAACTCGCAGCTTATTTTCTTCTTGTTGCCTCAACTCACATACAGGCAGTTAAAGAAAGGGAGGACGACAGGGATGTTGGGAAGGTGGAGCGGAGGAGTGAAGACAATGAAAATGGGGATAAATGAGACAAGAAAAACAACTGGTAGGATGAGACTTAGCTCATCTACAGCTCTGCCATTGTCTCTAATAAAAATGTAACTAAACAGCCAAATAAACATCCTCTTTCTGGATACAGACTATATAAAAAAAAACAAAAGCACACGGACAGAACGCACACACACACACACAGAGTCATAATTTATAGAAACAGACAAAGATTTGCACATTTAACACATCAGGTAACACACATGCACTGATGGTCAAACACCCAGGGTTAGCAGAAGACAAAGGGCCAGTTAACTGAGAGCAGTCAGAGGTTGATTGGGATCTACAAAAGGCAGCTGCTGATAAAATGGAAACAATTAACACGGTCAATCATTCTTTCTCTGCAAGTGCAAAACAAAACCTCTGCCTGCATGGGGAAAGACAGTCACAGAGTGAAGGAATAGATGGGAGAGAGGCTGTAAATGTGTGACTGCAAATGGGAGAAAAGAAGGGCACCTGATTAACAGCACAAGGGTGAATGAAAGAGAGGCAGAGTGAGAAAACAGGAATATGGTGACTAAATTATTTAATGTGGAGGTGATTTGAAAAGGTGCTGGTCTCCAAGCAACTGCACACAGCAGCACTGCTTGACTAGTAAAGCCGGTGGCTATCACACACATTAGACTCTTCTAATTTCCATTTAGCTTTCATACTATTCATTAATTTACACTACTGGCTGTTACTTGAGAAATATAAAATCAGATTACAAATAGAGGCTTGAAAATGTCAAATACCTGAAGCAAAATAAGAGGTTCCATAAGATATACTGTCTATGCTTTAGATAAGGACAAAGTAATATAGGGTAATTTTGCAAAACCACCAACAAATCAACATTATCTACCCACACACTGAATCACTGACTGAATACTATAAAGTATAAAAATGACTGTTTACACATGTCTGTATTGTGGTATTATCAAGAGTTTTAGTTCTGTTTTGACTGATTTCATCTGTTAAAATAAAACTTCTCACAATCTTCATGTGCAGTTGATAGTTTACATTATAGCTCTGTCAATTGGCTCCGTTTTCTTAAGCCTCATAATCACACTCATTGTGTTGAAGAAACTGTCCAGTGGTGAAAACAACAATAGTGCTTAGAGCTTTTATCACTTCGACACTTTCTTTGACTCTAAAAGTTGTTTCTTAATGGTTCTCATCCTGCCTTGTTGCTTTCTGACTCGCTACTCACCTCTAGTGGTCACATAAATCCGTTGGACCATGGGTATTTATTCTCTACTAGGGTCAGATCAAGTGAAAGTGAACATCAACATGCATTGCACACATCAGTTATCCAGTGGGCTCATTTTTTAGCAAAGATCTCCATTTTATGGAACTGTTCTCCTTTTTAAAATGCCACTTGTAGAAAAAAAATGTACAACTGATTTTATCTATTGTACTTTTTACACCATAGCCATAGCTCAAATTTGATGTTAAAAATTATATCTAAAAATTTGAAAATGTATTCAGTCTGTTGATTATATCAATGATTAAGTTTCAAGTATTAGATTGTCATTATTTTGTGAATATTATGGATATTTATGAGTTTGAACATTTGTGAGTTGCTTAAAAGGCTCTATTCATGTGTTACCATTAATTTTAAAGTTACTTATAATTCAGATATTTGAGTGAAACTTTCAAAAAAAGTAATGATCTTTTGCTTCATTTTGGCTGATGCATACACTGGTAGAGTCGTTCACGTGTTACTATGGCAACCTGTCCATGTCTTACCACATTCTCATGCCAATAAAACAGAGACTTTTCAATATTTTATTCCAAGATTTATTTTCACCACAGTTGAACATAATATCTAAAAGGTTTTGTCCTACTTGATATCAGTTTCTGTCAAGAACCGCATGTTTTGAATGTTTACATAAAGCTTCAAAAATGTCTGTTTCAAGTCCACATGTTACCAAGCAGTAATTTGTCATTTTTCACCAAAAAATTTTATCTCCCCAAATGTTGTTATACATAGTGTTAAAGTGCCTATAAATACCTGCTCAAATATGCACAATACATGCATATAAGTACCTCTGCTTACATGAATGAGTGTTACCACTTGATCAGACCCACTATCTAATACATTGGCATCTTTGGAATAACTTCAAAGTTCCTCATTCTCAATGCTCTGATGATAATTTTAGGTAATTTTTTAAAAAAAATATCTGACAGTACAAATACTTCATAATGCCCTTATAAGGAGATGATTTTAATTAGATTAAACAGAGAAATCAAGTGCCTTAATTCCTTCTAAACAGAAGACAAAGATTAATGCAGAAAAAAAACTGACCTGGTTGAGTTTCTTCCACAGATTTAGGATGGGTGAGAGCCCATTCGACCATAGCTCTCTGTCGAACTTTGACCCTGTGGCTACTGAGCGACTCAGCACACGTAGCTGGGAAATAACCTGAGGGTCAATCGATAATAAACACAAACAGATTACTCAGTTAAGCAAAGGGGTTGCACAGATGTACTGTACCTGTTTCCTGAATTAGTTTAGAAGGCAGACACATCCTGCAGCAAGGCTGTAAAATGTCGCTAAAAAAAATAGCTTGCATGCCTTCATGTAATTAGAGGCAGGTGTCTGTCTGACAATAAAGACCTTAACTGTGACGGCAATAAAGATGTGTGGCATTTATTGAACCACACTTGAATTGCATGAAAATCTGAAAAATGTAAGTAGAATACCTATACTGGTAGTAATTTCACTCAAATACCAAATGTGATTTTAAAATGACTGATTTCAATACGTTCATTAAAATTTCAAATGGAGCTACACTATCCAAGTCCAGAAATCTTACAAGAGAGAAACGGTAGAACCCCAAACACATCTTCCAACAGCTCCTTACACACCTAATCAAGCATGCTTAGCTCCAGGCTCAGAGTCCTGGATAGTGCTTGTATCCAGACTCAGTGTGCGTTTTTGAAGTTGTGTGAGTGTCCGTACATGTGAGTGTTGTGAGGAAGGCAGAGCGTCTGATAAATGGCTTTCATTTGGTCCAGGAGAACTCTTTACTAACACCTGCTTTATCTTCCCTGCTCAGGAGGAAAAGTGTGTGAATGTCTGTGCATGCGTGTGCAAGCGAGAGAGAAAAGGGGGGGGATAAAAAACAGATAGCTAATCTAGAACCTCACCATGACAGCGGTAAAAATGAGGGCAGCTGGGGATGGAGATTTGGAATATTTTGGGGTTCGAATACATACGGATTTAAATATATTAAGATTCATATTTTTCTAACTGGCAAAAACCAGGCAGTCACTAAATTTACCGTCATAACTGACTTCAGAGGAATGAGACAAAGACTAAGAGAAATTAACTAACCATAAACCGGTTAAATCATTCAAAGTGCATTTAATTTAGTGAGGGTTTTCATTTTAATTACATTTAATCTAGGATTGTGGGTTTTATCAGGAGCTGCTTTAACAATGACACCCCAGTGATAGTTTACACTCAAATGACTGCAGATGAAAACTAATTATGCACACACACACCAGCATGTCTGAAAGCCTGATAGCTTTCTCTGCTGACATTTAGATCCACTTTGACCCATGCTGGATCACTGACACTGATCTTATAGATTTATTTTGAAAAGTCAGACAGCAGACCCATCCAGCAAAACCACTGCCTGTCCCCTTGACTGTGTTCAGTGTGTGTTTAAGTGCACAACCCACAGATACTGACAAGGGTCTTAAGGGAGAGGTGAGGGAATACATTAAAGGGACAAAGACACACACGCACAGAGCAAGCTTTAACGTGACAGTGACAAATGATAGCAAAAGAGGAGATAGGTAGAGAGACACAGTAGCACAGTCACAAGTAGCCTTGTGGGAGTTATGTGAATTAAACTAGGTTGGTGGCTTTGTTGATCAGCAGACCACACATGGACAGAATGGGTGCAAAAACGCTGACACCCACATGATGAGTGTACACTTACGCTATAATGGTTCTGCATGATTTAAGTATGCTTGGTGATGATGATTACACAAAAAGACATCTCACTCAGTCCATCCTATCCTTCTATTGCAGTTGTAGAGAGTGCTGCTGCGAAAACTGTGGGTTTGGTCTTAAAATCAAGGGTGTCAGTCGAATCAAATGCACATTATATTAAAGTTTGTGACATTCAAAAGCTTAGTTATGCATTACTCACTCTATATGCATTTTTTCCCCCAAAACTCTGTGATTTTATTTTATTTCCTTTCCTCTCAGTCCTTTAAACATACAAAACCATGACAGCAAAACAACACATTCTGTTTATGGATAAGTATGTTGCTTTGAGTTACATCAGAATCTGCAGTGGCCATCAAGAAATCCTCATCCATACACATGAATACACTTGCAGATGTGTACACAACAAAAACTCACTCTTACACACATTCAGTTTAGTCGCTTTAAGGACGATTGTTGGGTTTCACTCCAAACCTGTCACAAATTTTAATTGAATTCTTCAGAAGATCTTCAAAAGAATCCACACATTGAAAATAAGACTAGTTTTTTCATCATTATCATCATCATGGTGTAAAACTGGTGCCAGTTCAATGTTTCATACAATAATATCGACTCAACTTATAAATTGCAGAGCTGGCAGACATAAGAGGTATTTTGTGAAAAATCCTGAAGTTTGTTTGAGCTTTTATACCCTGAACTGAACCATCAATCTGGACCATATTTACCATTAAAGACCATTACATTTGTCAAAGCCTTGGTCTAATAATTGTTTGTGCAGCTTGTCATCACACATGGTGGTGTTTATTTGTTGTTTTCATCTACAATGACATTTCTGTTTGTTTCCTGTAATAATTCAAAGAACAATGCGGTCTCCTTATTGGACACACGAACACATGCATAATTACTCACTAAGCTTTTATCAATACACCAACTTTTTTCTGCAACGTGTAAAACTTTTGTTGCAATATTTCAGGGGTTTTTTGTTTTGTTTTGTTTTGTTTTGTTTTCCTTCATATTACCACAATTTCCACTCAAGTGTTTTATGTGCAAACTGAAAATGCAAATAAAACTACTGTATGGAAATACCCCTACTGGCTTAATTTCCTAGAGAGTAACACTATCTTTATATTAAGTCTTACAAATACATGAATAATTTTTACATTACACTTTGTCCCTAAACAATAGTAACATTTATAACTGTGTGAAAAGACTTGCATCCCCTAACATAACTGACAATTTACAAACATTATCTATTTACCTTTTATTATTATTTAGGACCACATGAGCATTGTCTGCATTGTCTGCATGTGCAACTAACAGTGTAAACAGGTACAAACAAATTGTCAAAAATGCTGGCTGCAATCTCTCATTTTCTTATCATGGAAGTTTAAAGTAAATCAGAAATAAAATCATGAGTGCAGAGCATTTTTAATATTATCAATATACACAATAAGACACAGCTGTCAAATAAAACAGTCTCAACTTGAGTGAAAAATTTGCAAGTATTCAAGACATCGTTTGTGCTAATAAAGTACAGTGATATTTCCTTAGTGTATGTGTAGAGTGCACCTGGGATGAAATCCTCTGTGTGCTCAGAAAACCTTCATGTAAAGCATGTAAAAGTCTAATACTTGCATTTGTGAGCACATTTATGCATGTTTACATAAAGGAATAAATGTATGCCTTTAGCATAAGTGAAGCAGAGATAAAGATTGTGGTATATTTGTCCCTGTGTTTCTATGTGTGTGTGTGTGTGTGGGGGGGGATGTGTGTGTGTGCGTGTTGCACCTGGGAACTGACAATCCTCTGGGAGGATCTCTCAATGTTGGCAGGCAGACCAAAGAATGCCGGTCTATCGTCCTCTGGGAGATTCTCAATTACACTGCGGTAGTCCTGGGAAGACACAGGCACACATACAGGTCGCACAAAGAAATACACAAACAAAGACGGACAGAATGTCAGCATTTTTAGCAATTCAAAGCAGCATGAGTGACTAAATTTAATAAGTAAAAACTAGAATGCCATGTGGGATGGCATGGTGAATAATAAAGTAGTACTTCTAGTGGGTTGTTAGTACAGTTTCCCTAACAATTTCCATTTGAAGTAAAAAGTTAAATGGCTTCAATTGGCTCAAAGGCTTAAATTAATAAAATTACCTGTTATTTAGTACAGCTTATTAAATTGTATAAACAGTTTGATAATTCTGCCAGAGGATTTCAGTATTGACTTTTTTCTTCACCAATAGTTTGAAATGGTTGTCGTGCACTAACTTATGTAATAGGAGCTCTAACTTAGATGGAAAATGTGCCTAATAGGTTTGGATATTATGCTTTATATCAAACAAATGTAAAGCAAAAGAAATGTGAAAAAAGGATAAGAAATGGCTTCATTATAAAACAAATTAAAACAGTGTTAAAAAAACAAACATAATTAGACTTCACCCCTAACTGGAGCATTTATAGGAAATATAGTGCGTGAAAAGCATGGCTCCATTGATTGGGTAGAATTTCTTTGAGCGTGTTTGCTTTTTTACTGAAGCACTTAGAACCACTAGAATGTGAAGACACAAATCTTAAGTTGCACATTTCAAAGAACAAAAAGAAACACAGAAGTGCTACTTAGATACATTTCTTCATGTACAGTATGTATTTCTTTGACATCAGCAGAAGACAATATGGTTGCAGTACAACCTAAAGAAGGGCTGTGCTTGTGTGACACTATGACGTGTTTTTTTTAACCTACCAGGATAGAGCATGTGTTAGGAAGGCTGATTTGAGGTGGAAAGAAACGCCCCCCTCCTCTGCTCTTTCGCTGCCCAGCTGAAAGGGAGGAGGACAGGAGTCGGGCAGAGAAGAATTGCTCCAGATAAGACCGTAAGATACGGAGGTCAGAGGGGTTGTCGATACGTCCACCATAGATGGCGCATTCGAACAGGCCATGGACGAACTCCCACTGAAAAGCTTTACCACCTTGGAGAGGCACCGACACACAAAAGACACTTAAAATCACACCAATAGCATTAATAATAGAATGCATACATATAGATAGATAGGCTGTGTGAGGAAATACAAATACTGAGTTGTGTAAGTTGTTTGTTGAGTTGGTGTGGATTAAAGAGGTAATTGATCAAATACCACACACATACCAGCTCTAATTATCATTTGTTCTGGCCACAGGAATAATAAAACAGATATTTACAACTTTAAGGAGTTTGTCACTAGCCATCCTACCTTCAAAAAGTCTGTCAATGATCTCGAAGCCTGCACGGAGGTCTGACAAAGAAAACTCATAGAACTTAGTCCAGCCCTGGATGAAGCAGAGAAGAGGGAGGGAAGTAAAAAGACAGCTATGTTTATTTTACTATCCATACAAGTGCCACAACATATCAAGTGCTAATATACTCATACAAAATTTAACAAAACAGAAACAGATGGTGTTCAAAGTCTTGCATCAAATGTTTACACAGTGAGGATTTCAGCTTTATTCCTCTCACGTAATAACTTTCCTGCCAAATCTTGTAACTGTAGATGCAGTCCAAATTACCGAACATGTCAGATTTTTGTAACTGAAAGATACTTGTAGAAAACCTTTTAAGGTTTTAGATAATAATGACTGAATGTTATCTGTGGTCTTATCTTGTGGTTCTCACTTTCAGGGCTAATATCAATTTTGATGAGTTATAGTATCTTAAAATCAAGCTTAGGAAAATATTGCTACAACTAAATCTGTCAGGTCTGTCTTTAGCATGAAAGATTGTGCGCAACAGTGGTCATCACAGAGAAGAATTACAATACTGTTTGAACCTAATTGTGTGTAAAGCCAGGGTGTGTTTGCTGTGCTTTGCTGCTGTTCAATCAGCAGTTGTAACCTGCCTACTGATGCTGTAAATGGATGGTGTGAGGAATGAAGGAAAACAACCAGTGTAGGCATGTTTAGTAATTTTTTGGAAGATTGAGTATGTGTTGTATGTTGACTAGTTATTTACTGAAGCATGTATTCACAGGCATTTTTAGAGATACTTGCTGTGGTTTGCAGTGAGCTGGTGAGTCACTCGACTGCAATCACAACCAAAATCATTCTGATACTTCAGTGGTTCTGGAATAATCACAAGGTCTTTCCTTCAATCAGCTTCTAATGTTGAGAGATCTGACGCAGGAGTTCTTTGTTTGAGCTAGTGTTAGATTTCGCATTTTAGGTCAGTATGTTACTTTAAATGAAGCAATTTTTTTTACACACAGGGGATAGTATATGAGAAAAAGAGGGAGGATATTAAATGAAACAAGAAGAGAGTAAATTATGGAGTGGATGAGAGGCAGTGAAACTGTTTCAATAATGAGCCTATCATGTTTTTGGATGAGAAACAACCTTCACCGAAACAAAAAAAAAAAAAAAGAGAGAGAGAAAAGGAAAACTTTATATCTTTATTGTCTTTTTCTATGCGGGAACCAAGCCTCTGTTTTTCTGAAATGAGACTGAAAAAGGAGGATGTTTAACAGGGAGTACTGGGACAAAGCTTAAGGGACCTGGAGAACAGAAAGATGCGATACATGTGTGGAAAAGTTGTTGCAAGTAATTACAAGAACACGTCCTTTGCCACAGTTCTCCTGAGTCTTTGGGTTTACTGGAAGCAATCTCATTTTGTGTTGCTTAGCCAACAAAGACATCATTGCAGTACACATAGAGACAAATTAGTCCCACTGCATCAGGATAGACTGTGCCATACACTGGCATGATACCAAACACTGTCAAGTGGAAGTTGACAGGAAGAAACATGACAGTAATAACTGCAGCATACATAAAGTACTGAGTTAGTGGAGGTGCAATTATAACTCTTTCTATTTGTGTTACCATCTTTAGTTTGTTTTATGTTTGTGTTATTATTGTATCATTGTCAAAACTGAGAATTGAATCTTAAACCACAAGTGACAGCACAGTGACTCAGATATCACTGTAAAAATGTGCACTTGTATGTAAAACTGGGGCTGTAGAGATGAACATACATTAATGAGATTAGAATAAGAGAGTCAATGCCTGTAACCATGGCAGGTTGGGAGATAAGACTTCATTCATTTTGCAGATAATAAATCCAAATGTGCAGGATGGTGGAGTTTTATGGGTCAAGGCTGTTTAAGTATGCATTTTGAGAACTTCTCTAAAATCCTTTTATGTAGTGATGCATTATGCGTTACTATTGAAGTTAAACATAGTCTTCATTTCTGTACTCATAAACTTACACCAGCAACTTTTTTTTTTCTACCAATAGAGATAAAATTAACACAGTTCCTTCAGCATATCAAAAGTGAGTAAACAAAACTGTTTTTAGGTTTTTCCATCTGGTTCCCTGTAGCCTGAAAACCCTAATAACCCTCCATCAACGTTTTTTTATTTCTTATCTGGTTTGTGCTGATTTATCATTGCCTGGCATTTCAGCTGAGAAAAAATAAATAGTCTGGCTTTTGCTGCAGAAATGAACATTATATCATTCTTTATACTGTCTGTCGAGTAAAGATGATTTACCACCACAGTTGTAAACAGAGTTGATTGTAGTTCAAATGTTCCATTCATACCTGTTTGGAGGTGCTGTGGAACTGTGTTGCACTGTTGTACTTAAATTTTGACGCACATTTATCAGCACAGTCAAATGTAGTGGGCCATGAAATCTATTTTCCTAGACTTGTATTTCCCAAGGTCTCTTTATCTGAAAAGTCTCAACTGGGAAATCTGCCACTCTGGACCTCCACAGGCCCTTTGTTCTACAAGCAGTGCACCTGAGAGACGTATCAGCTGAAGAAACTCCTCTAAAATCTTACCACTGTGGGAGTGAGTGTTTCTCACAATGTGTGTGTGTGTGTCTGCTGACCAGCAGGAAAGATCACCATGAGGGCTGATACTTCTTGTGCACACACACAGTCATACAAAGACACATCTCTGCACACAAACACTCTGCCAGAGGCACATAGAGCTAACTTTTTGCTATGCAGGGCAGTAAGACAAAAAAAAAAACACCTGATCTTCTTGGAGAGTTTTTACTCTTTATCTTTTTGGGTGATTATATGTCTGGAATTTTAATTGAAACTTTCACCCAATTTTAATTTACATTTTTTTCCTACATTATAACATACAGACAATCTATGCAGCTTCTTCCCTTAAATTAGTAGATTTTGCATTTTGTCTCACTAAGACGACATTATAATGCATCAGTTGTTCTGATTAGTTTGATGTAAATGTAGCACTAAGACCACATGTCAGTAATAGTGTCTTTATGTGTTTTACCTGTGGTATATAGTTGCGTCTCTCCTGGCAAACAGCATGGAACCAGGCTAGACAGAAGAGAGACTGAGCCCTGGCCAGAGTGCCTCCTACACATTTAACGGGGGAAATACAACCAAAACAATAATAATTATAACGACAAAGTGGCTATTGCCACAGTACTGTTCCTCATTTGTCTAAGTCACAGAGCAAATCAGTGCCCTCGTTATATCGTGTAGACTGGTAACCTGTCACCCTGCTGCCACAGTACTGTCCATCGCACATGCCATGGGCCTATCCGGTTACAGGAAAAAACTAGGGTACCAGTTACCGGAGGTTACGTCCAGACGACAACTTTCGTGGTATTTTTCTTTTGCAGATTCTAAAAGTTTTGCGTCCGTACACATATTGTTTCAAGAAATATCTGCGTCCAGATGGAAACAGGAAAACTGAGTATGCCACACCTATATGTGGCTCTGTACACAAACACAGACAGAGCCGCAGGATACTCTAAAATCACAGAAGAATGCAGTGAGCATGCGTCTGAGGGTACGTCCAGGATTTTCTTCTTCTGGTCATGTGATACTATGGGGTCATTGTTTCTAAAAGTGTTGTTTTGCCTATCCATACGGCAACACAAGGGCGGTGTTGTGAGACTTTTCCACTCTGGGACCTGTTCTCTAAAACTGTGTTTCACAGCATCTACAACACCGGTGTCATGTGGACAAAAGGCCGAAACAATATTAAAGTTTTGACATTTTTTGACATAATTAATAATTATTGAGATAATTTTGTTGTGTGTATGGGGCGTTTACACCATATATCACCACAGCACTGTGGCAACAAGAGGCTAATGAGTTCAAATAACAGTATCCATGATGGGCTCTGTGGCAACAAAATGTCGTTACTGCTTATTGTCACAGTACAAATGCTAACATTTGATTGGCTCTGTGGCAATAGACAAACCCATATTTTGTGCTACTGTAACAGTAGCCATTGCCTAATTATAAATAGCAGACAATGTACAGAAGAGTTTAGCTTTTTATACTGAAAAACAAATAAATTAAGATACATTAATACTAGACTAATCAAGTGCCTAAGATATATTTAAATGCTGCATTATTTTGTGGATGGTAAAAAAATGCAAACAAACAAATACATGAATAAATAAATACCAAAACTTAAAACTCAGATCAGAAGCAAATTGTCCCAGAGGGTCAACAAAGGCAATATATTTGAAAAAATAAAATCAATGACCATTTTGGATTTTTGAATACACAGAATAGAATTGAAATGATCAAATATAAAGTAACAAGATCAATGAGTAATTTTCTTTTCTGTTTGTCACAATCTCACAAGAAATAACTTGACTGCTTGACTTCTAGGATAAAACACAAGCAGTACTGACCTTTACTGATTTGCTCTGGTGTCCATGACTCGTATGTTCTCAGCAGGTTCTTCTTTAACCCTGGTGGCGCCTAGGTATAGGGGGTGAGAGGGATATTTTAAATCATTTTCAGTATCACATGGCAAGTTTTTCATGCAAAGACACATTGTAAACATTAACTTTGTTTTGCATGATATGATGAAATGGACAGAAACAAGAAGGCACTGCTGGGATTCAAACCCAGGATCCCCTGTTTACTAGACAGGCGCTTTGATCAACTAAACCACAGCACCAGTTAGCTGGCAAAGGTCAGTTCTAATAGTACATGTGCAATGTCTTAGCTCCTCTGTTGCTTGTTATATCAGATATATGTATATTCATGCTCTTTTGATATTAAAATAGTAGATATTTTAATGAGACAGGCAGTGTTACAGAACTAGCCCCAAAAGTTAAGTAGTCTGTATTCCTTTGTTTCTTTTTAATGAGGCTGAAATGTGAGAACTGGCTAACATTTGAGTCCTGTATGATCCTGTAAATGTGTGACTGGTATGCCAAAGAAAACCTGTTGAAAGCTGTCTGCTGTCTTTCTGTAACCAACAGCTAATATTATAGGATGAGGAAATTACTGTTTCATCAGAGGCAAAAAGCTGGTTGTTTGGATTCAAAAGTAAAAACTTAACAGAACACTGAAGAGAAAAACGTATTAGCAGAAAGAATACATTTTAATGAGAAGGTTGAATACCTTTTTTTTAAACCATGAACTGGACAAATTGCCAGTTTGTGACATACAGTTCTAACTAAAAAAAATAAACCAAAAACATAATTTGTCCTGATTTTGGAATAAGTATAATAAATCCTATTTATCCACTATGGTATTATCACAAATCTACACAATCTGTTGTCTGTACATAACAGCCTTCTGGAGACTACATGCATTGTTTAAGATAAAAGAATAAGGAAAAGATGTTAATGATATTTCACATACTGTAGGCTTTGCCGGGCATTTGGTACTTCCACCTGGGAGTGTTGGGAATATACACAGTAATGTATATCGTAATCCTTTACATAATTAGCATACTAGCACTTCTAAAGACTGAATGTTTATTAAGGCATTCAGTTTTCTACCTGCCAAGTGACAATGTGTAGAGACGAATATAGCAGTTAATTAAAAAAAGGTCATTCCAATTAAGTTTTCAAACACAGACTACACTGTTAAGAGGGAAATGTTGCAGAAGTAGAAGCAGAGCAGCTATCAAAAAATGCATTTGAGATGATGCATAGTGTACACCCAGGTAAAAAGCTCATCTGGATGTTTCCTCACCTGCATGTGACAGCTACCTCATTGCACTGTTGGTTTCTGCTTGTGTGTATGTGTGTCTGTGTATCCGAGTGTGTGCGTTCACATCGACAGTGTCTTTTTATGCCCAGCTGTTACTGCCAGCCATACTATATATGAAGTTCCCCTTCAATAATGTAATAAAATTATGCCAATATGAATATAATGGAGGAATTTTTCAAAATATCAAGACCAGAGGTTAATCCGTCAAGGAAAAGGTAGTGTAGTTTCTGTTTTGTAATTAAGAAAAGAGGGAGTTCTGCCCACTGAAATGCTAGAAAGTTTGAAAAGTTTGGAGATGTTGCTGAAAGTGGTGTTGTAACAGGTAACTTTGGTATCCATCGTTAACTTTCAGATAACGATGGGTTTTTGCTTTTTCATTAATTCTTGATCTAGGCCAGGGAAAAAAATCATACAGGGATTTGCCGAGTTCCACATAGTCACTCATGCAATCCAAATACCAAGTTTCATGAAGACTGATGCAATCATTGGTGAGTTCTCATGCATTTTAACACACGGAGACATACAGATAGATGCTAGTGAGTGCAATACCCTGTTCGTATGCAGGGCAATTATTATAAGATATAGCAGATGATTTATTGTGAAAAGACCTTTGTTAAATCATAGCACTACTCTTCTAGATGAACTCTGGCATCCCTAAAAGTCACAGTGACAAAGGAGAACAGTCACTAAAACAGTGTGGATCTTCTGCATCGTCAGTTTAACATACCTGAGTTGTGCACACTACAACATCGCTCACTGGGAAAAAAAAATAGCCGGTATGTGTTTTAACATTTGGTGCATACATATAGTGAATATGTAAAGTATGTGTGTAAGTGTATCAGAAAATAAAAAAAAAATATATATAAGGACAAAACAGAGAACATAGAGACCGCTTGGGCAGCATGCTTGGCTGGTGAAGCAGCTAACCCTTCAAGCATGAGGCCCATCAAAAACACAGTGAGCACTAAAGCATGCATCACTAACACATGAGCTGCAGGCTTCAGTATTTCCATTTCCTTCTGCAAAGTTAAGCGTAAGGTCAACACTACCCAACCCTGTGAGCCATTATAGGGGCATGGTACTATTATGTCTGCAGGTGTAATATGTGTGTGATGGTAAATGTGCGTGAAAATACCTCATAGGTGATCTTGAGGCTGGATTGCAGCAGTATGGGAGGAAATCTGGGGTGAACTTCTGCAGTCAGCCAGAGACGGAACCCTGCTTTGGGATGTAGCACATTCAGTTCCTGTGGAGTCATGACAGTACGCATATTAGATTCACTGATGTTACCGCACTCTGGATACAACTAAATCAACTGGATACAAATAGACACAGTTATTAGCATTTCTACATATTTGATCCAGACTTTCTTTCTTTCTACTTTTTCTGGTTTGTCTCATCTCTGGCTGCTCCTTATCATTTCAGTATCCAGCCTCTTTTCTTTCATTTCTACTCAATGTTCCTTCACCCTCTGTTTGTCAAAGGCTCATGGTTAAAAATAGCTCTCTGGCACCTTGGGGTCTTGTGTCATCTGATTGGGTACTCTCACACAAGCACGCACACACATAGTGTTATAATCAATGTATTTCTGCATCATTTGGAATCTAATTTACTCTCATGGAATCACTGAAAATCAAAGAACATGGGAAGTGACAGCGCTCTGAGAAATATCTTTTGTCCGTCAGTGTCTGTGTCTGTCTGATGTAGTGTTAGCTACAATTTTGCTGGAAGAAATGGCAGTAATGTCAGGGAAAAAAGCACAACTGTGACAGAAAAAGGGAGATAAAAATCATTTGACTTTATTAAAATCTCAAGTATTTGCCCAAAGCCTTTTCTTGGTTAGAATATAGTTGTATTGTTCAGAAACATTTAAAGTCATTTATACAAACTCAACAGTTTTCATTTCCAAGCTGTGTACTAAAGTCAGAAATGACCAGTAAAAGAATATTGTCACAAATATTAAAAAATTATGATCAAAATGCGATTCATCCATTTAATCACGTTCTTAATCTACATGCCAAAGGACAGACACCGAAGATTAGAGATGAAAGAAACAGTGCAAGTGGAAGAATATGAGTGGACAGGGATGAGAAGACATCTGCACTGCCAACTTCAATTATGAACACTGGCCGCTCTCCATTCTCCTCTCTCTAACTGGTCTAGTGAAGGAAGAAAGGATTTGAGACAGATGGAGCCTGGAAATTCACAAACTACATTGTGAGACAGTAAAACTACAGTAAAAGTGAGTAGAGGAACAGAGAAAATGAGGCGGATAGTAAAACAAAGCTTTTGCCTAGTAGAGTTTCCACCTGTCTGTTGAAGCTAAGTTAATTCCTCCTTTCACATCAAGTGTTTCCTCATTTTGTTCTAAGATCCCTGCCTCCTTCGTTCCCCTTGTTGCGTCAGTTTTTCATTTCAAGCTCGACTGCTGAGACCTCATCGGTTGCAGGCCAAGGAGCAAGACAAAGAGATGCGAGGGTGGGGAGTAAGTGTATGAGTGTGTGTGTGTGTGTGTGTGTGTGTGTGCGCGCGTGTGTGTGTGTGGTGGTGGTGGTGGGGGGGGGTTGCAGGGCTTTAGTTGTGCGAAAATGAGGAATGTAAAGAAAAAGTGGTCAGAAGATAGCAAGGATGATGAGGTGTGGATGAATGTAGAAACGCAGACAATGAAAAGAAAGACAGAAGAGACAAAAGTGGAAAAGGGGAGTGGGGTACTAAGTCATGGTTTAAGTCACTATAGGAGCATAGGACTAACACTGAAGTGGTGGGCTATTTGGTTAACCCTAGGGCTTACACATGCACACACAAACACACACACACACCCACACACAGGTAGGAACGCACACTCAGGTAAGAGCATACACAAACACACACAGGCCAATCACTGCCAACAGCTGTCCCTCCAAGTGTGATATGACCTGTTATAGTGACACAGTACTAAAGTGCACCCCAGGAAAAGCACATGGACACAAATAAACACAAGAGGAAAACACATATAAACCCATTTAACATGACACAAAAACATGCACACATAAAGAAAAAAAAACATAATAGACAGGATACCCAACAATGATCATTGTGATCAACACTAGCATGATAAAAAGCCCACATACACACACGTATGTGCAAAGAAAATACAGACAGACAAATAAACAAATGCACGTGGTCACAAATACAGCCGCACAAACACAGCACAGTGACTAATATGGGCTGACAGGTAGAATGCAAAATGTGTATGTGCCGGCAAAGGACAGAAGGTAATTTTAGATATGGAAATTTAGGCAGCCAGCAGAATGTGTTCTTGTGTGTTTGTGTTTGTGTGTGTGTGTGTGTGTGTGTGTGTGTGTGTGTGTGTGTGTGTGTGTGTGTGTGTACGTGTGTGTACGTGCGTGTGTGTAGCAGTTTTGTATTGTTATAGATAAACACAGACAACCAGAGTGAAACAAGAAATTACACACATAGTTTAAGTACAGAACATCCTCCAGGCTCCCACTTCCACTGACCTTTCCCCCTAACCGTGACTCCACCTACCGGACACCTTAGGCAAGAGTAGATGTGAAGAGGCAATATTACACTTGTTCCCTTGGACTCATTTACTGGACTTATTTTCATGGAATTATCGTATAGGACTTCTCCCACTGTACCCAACCCCCTTCAGTAGACTGACGATAACCTTGACAGTCTTTGGAAGTCTTTTAAGAGATTTGACATATCATTTTTTAGTCAATATATCCTCACTTTGTATTGAATATTTATAATGAGATATTTTGTATTATACTACTTCCCTTTTTCTAATTCACAGGTCATAATACACTCTTGGTTTCCCACAGGCACACAAACACACATAGGACACAGATATGTGATCATCACCTCTCAGAGCTCATCCTCATTGAAAATCAGCAGCTGCTGTCCAATCAATACTATCTAATCAACTTGCCAGGCAAAGTATAAAATATACAGAAAAAATATAATAACAACACACACAGCCAAATGCTAACATCATTTAGCAAACAAACACATACAAACAATCACATACACTCACTCACAGTACTCACTTTTTCTAGGAGCGGCAGCCATGCCGTGACAAGGTGAAGGTTTTTCAGGCAAAGCCAGTCTCCATTTCGGGAACATTCTCTGAGTGTAGCTAAGGCCACATCAGCCTGCCCCTGACCCATGGAGATCTAGACAGACAGAGAGGAGAAGGCAGAAAGGGCGAGAACACAAGCAGTGGAATGGAAAATTTGATTTCACATTGTAATTTTTTCAGAAGTTAGGGGTACAGACTTTGATTCTCTATTTTAATTCGCTTCTCCTCAGAAGACGAGACTAGAAAATACTTACAAAGTCAGGTTTTACAATGTGATTTTCTATAAAAGAAGTTCTAAAATGTCACATTTTCTCAATGACACTGTCACACTAATACCTATTACGTATAAATGACATTATTTATACATATATATATATATATATATATATATATATGACTCTTTTCACTTAATGTGTTTTTTCAGGAATCTGCACTGAGTGAAGTTCTAGTGTGCACTGCTTTAGAATCTAATAAACAGGTTTACTTGAAAATAATATAGGTTTCAGTAACAACTGTGACTGTTAAGTTAACGAAGGAACCCTTAAGTAAGCAATGTCTGAAAAATATTTTTAAAAAATCTATTAAAATATCACACCGGCATAACAGAGCTGTAAAATAGTGAATTTAGTAAGGTAGGTGTAAAATAGGCTCTAAAAGTGAAAAGGAAACATTGAATACATATTTGAAACATAGTTTTAAACAAATCTAATCCATTAAGTTTCCATTATTTTCAAGTAAGATAAACTTATTTGAGTTTCAGTCCTTTCCAGAAAATTCTTGATAATTCTGAAAGATTAGACTGCAGGTGTATACAGTGGAGCTACTTTATGAAAGAGACTGTCTTATGCTCATGCTGGCTTGAGATGTATTACAACTGATAAAGTCTACTGGCAGAGCATTACCCAGACCTTAACCTCCTCCTCCACTGTTTCCATACACCATTCAATAACTTGAAACTCTCTCATTTTTACCCATTAGGGTGCACGATAGACTCTACTATGGATTTGTTCTTGTTTCGCTTTCCTTGAGCACTTGCTAATCTGCAATGACTTGTCCATTTTAATCTTGTGATTCTCTACCTCATGATAGTTATCCCTGCCCACAGTTTCTGCAGCCAGTTCTGCGAGCTCCTGGGAGGGATCTGCCCCTGGAGAGATGATGATCAACACTGGCTCCCATTCCAGTGTCTCAGTGTAGAGACGGCGCAGGTTCAGAGGAGGGGGAGAGAGCTCTTTCATACCTGCACAGAAGAGGAGAATGAGACGAGATGAGACGAGATGAGATGAGATGAGAGAGGAAGAGAAGGGAGGGTGTTCAAGACAGTAAAGAATCGGTAAAGAGTTATTCAACATTTTATTTAAATTCAGAGCAGAGATGGTAACAGAGTAGCAGCCAAGGGGCATTTGGTAAAGGTAGATGGGGAAGAAAGAGACCTAGGAGATGTAGACAAATCAGGTGGGAAAAGATGACAGAGCGCAAGAGAGGGAGCAAAGTGTAGATGAGGGTGATGGGGAAGGGATGTTAGGGATAAGAATAAAAAAAGGAAACAAGGGAGAGCAGAAGGGAGGCACTGATGGAGAAAGGGAGAGAGGGCAAAAGAGAAAGATTTTTTAAAGAGACAGAGTGAGCGAGATTAGGAGGGTGATGTACTGTGCATACTGAGTGCAAGGTATGCAGGAGTATTCACCACACATAGCAGAAGAATACCTTGTCAGCCCCCTGGTGTTGAGAAGCCAGGCTATTTGTATGTGTGTGCGTGTACATCTGCATGTGTGTGTTTTCTCACTTAGCGTTAAGCTTTAATCCCGCTGTAATGTATTGAATCACATATCAGATACGAGTTAATAGTGACACACAAGCAGCTGTGCAGGCAGGCACAGCACAAGTATCTGAGTTCAAATTCCACTGTGACGTTACACGTGTATCAGCAGATATCTTTTTCATCCACACACACACACACACACACACGTGCATGACTCTGTCCTCCAGGTCGACATATATAAATATACACACACAGTGCTGTCTTTTCCAGCGGAGGCAACTGCTCCAGCCAAGAACATTCTTTTGGTGTCTGCTGCCAAATACAATCTGCTGCACTGAAGTACACATACATGTACACAGACAAGGTCTTGCTTGAGAGCATCTAGGAGCGACCTTTTGCTGCATTGCCATAGCAACACTAAGAACAACAGTCATCTGACCACATGGCTTATGATGTCTGACTACAAAACAGGGAGCATTTACAGAATGTGCCCGTGCACAAATAGATACACACTAGCTTTGACTTGGGCTGGTAATCAGTATTCATGCAGCAAACCCCTGCCTCTGAATAGCAAAGTTCACCTTGGGTTTTATGACACGCAATCAGGGCAAAGAGGAGCCTAGATAAAGGTAGTATTGCCCCAATCTCCCTATGATTCCAACACCACTTAGTGGAACAATAAATGACAGAGGAATTACTGAGTAGCATGACTTGGTCAAACACAAGACTTAACATCAGGGTTATCTATTAACAGATTTTAATTTGCATTTATGTGCTGATTATTGAACAAAATGGGGCATTCTCTTGTCAAGATGAGCACTGATAGGAAACCTAACTTAAGGACAGGGTGAGAGATTTATTTATTTATTTATGAAAGTGTGTATGTGTATTTTAGAAGTAGAGTGAGCAGCTCAGTGAGTGAGACCAAGAGCGTGTGCGTTTGTGCAGTTGTGTTCACCCAGGCATGCCTGTGTGCGTGAGTAGTGCCCAGGACTGGACTGGGGGGATTGAGTGAGATTAGCTGTAAGAGGATTACAGACCATGCCTCATTAGCATACTGATTTACTGCCAAAAACACATACACACAAATCTCTTCTTTCTGTTTTGTCTGTCTCTCTTGCTTTCTCACACCGACAGACACTCTCACCCACCTCATGCACTTGTACACACATTACACCTTCCTCAGTGGGTTCAGTTGTCGTTCAAGGAGTTTAAAGATTATCTTTTTATCACAATAGAGTACAGATACATTTATTCATTTGACAGATATTTCTGTCCGAAGAGGCATATAAATAAGGATGTGAATATGAGCTGCAAACAAGAATCACTACAAAGATGGATTGATTAGTTTGAAGTATGGGTATCCACAAACACATATTTGAAATCCCTCTGACACATAATGTGATCAATACACATGCACTGACTGCACTGTCATCCTTGTGGATTTTGTTTCTGTTTAAGTGCCTTTGTGGTGCAGTGGATACCTTCCCTCACTGTAACCACTTACAGCTAATGGAAAAAACAGAGGTTAAGGAAAAAATATATCATTATTATGACAGATACAAGCTAATTAAGTTTATGACACAGACGTATGCTACCATTACTCCTTCGAGATATCTACTCTGGATTGTACTTCATAAAGCCTCGTTGGCGCAGTAGGCAGCGCGTCAGTCTCATAATCTGAAGGTCGTGAGTTCGAACCTCACACGGGGCAGTTGTTTTAAGAACGTGGATTCCTTAAATAAACCATGAATAGAGTTCCCACTATAAAAGGTAGCGTATGCTCAGACACAAAGCTGTTATGATTGTACACTCACAGCGCAAATGTAAGAATGATAGAAAAATCTACTGATATGCTGAAGTGTGTCATGTACAATATGACAGTATTATTATTAGCACCATAGCAGCTGTACAACAGCTGACACTGAGTGTCAGTCAATAGAGCTTCTGTTCTCAGTAAGTGAGGCACTGACAGTATTTAGGCTCATCTGAGAGTTCATTTGTATTGTATGTAGTTTATGTCGATATTATTCCAGTTTTAGGAGGATTCTTTGGACATGAACATGCGTCTCATTTGCTGTATTTATTGCCTCTATTTATAGTCTGCTGGTTTTGAGACAAAGATTCCTTGTGGTCAAGATGTATGCTCCAAAGAGACAGAGGACTTAATCTTAAATATTATAAAAGGGGATATCTGGAGGTTTTTGGACATATGCAGATGTCAAATAGTTGACCTTTTTTAGAAAATATTTGAGGGAGGCTGTTTTCACAGTGAAATGTTTTTTGAAATCAGGGTATTCATTGGTACATGTAAAAAGGAATTGCAGTGGGCAATAATTTTGATTTGTTATGTCACCAGTGGACAGGAATTCAATCTTTCATGGAAAAAGGGCAAATCTGTCATTTTCTGTTTGTGTAAACATAGTCACTTTATTTATTGAGTGCAAAGGTCAACAACTTATGCAGCTTTACAAACCTGTCCTGATTGATATGATTTAAACCACTTCCTGAGGTCATTTGGTCAAGTAGTGCGTCTGGACTGATTTTAAGTACTGTATAGTTGGTGGGACAGGGTCAATGGCAGTATGTTAGTTTGATATATTTAGCTTAAGCTTTGTAGTCAGCTGCTGATATCACCTGAAGACAAAACACAATAGTACAACACAATGTAAAATTCTAATTTTATGGTTAAAATTCAAAAATGGTTTGTCATTGCCAACAGAACTGCCTTTAGTCTGCAGTCTTTCCCACTCATTTGTGTTTGTATTACACTATCCTACATCATACCTCTTACTCATTTATGCATGACTGATGTGTGTATATGTCTTTGAACTGTTGTGCAGGATCATGAACCTCTTTGGTGTAGTAGGTAGTACATAAGTGTCATATTGTGAAAATTGTGGACTAAAAATCTTCCACAAAGCAAACGCTTTAATAGCAACTACAGGTTTTAAACACACCTGTGATAAGTATTAATCTGCATTAATCTGGAGAAAGGTGAAATGAAAAAACACTGAAATGTCACTTCCTCAAACTGAATGCCTATCAGTAACAAATTATAAAGGGCAGTGGTGTGAATATGCTTTATCAGCACCAGCACTTTGTGATTTACATATTTCTAAAATAAAGCATGGTTAACAGACAGTTAATTCTGCGTAGTTCTTTTAAAATGACTTCACCTTTTCTGCAGCACTGCAGACAACTGACCTTATGCAGCTGTTAACAGAGTGCATGTACTTTTAAGCATTAAAAATGTACCTTAAACCTAAAAATATGTTGAATATGCTGAAAATCATCAACATTAGGACACTGTAATATTACCTGATTATTTGATATGACAGTTATTCAAACACTCATCCATGCCTGTCTCAGTTGTCACAGCTTTGCAATTTGCTTTATCAGCACCAGTAGTTGGTTACTTATACATGTGGTCAAAATTGTTGGTACCCCTCTGTTAATGAAAGAAAAACCCACAATGGTAACAGAAATAACTTGAATCTGACAAAAGT
>JAPQRP010000006.1:19339115-19368444 GCA_037367295.1 Apogon hyalosoma | reverse complement strand
TACTTTTGTCAGATTCAAGTTATTTCTGTGACCATTGTGGGTTTTTCTTTCATTAACAGAGGGGTACCAACAATTTTTACCACGTGTGTACATATTTCTAAGACAAGACATGGCTTATAGTTAACTGTGTAGTTCTTCTGAAATGCATTAATGTTTCTCTTTAGCACTGCAGAGAGGTGACCTTAAGAAGCTCTTAAAAGGATGCATCTTCTTTTATTCTTTAAATGCTAAAGCTTCACCTTTAAGCTTAAAAATAAGGCTGTGCATCCACATCTTTCAATCAAACTAAATAAACTAAGACTTTAATATGTTATGATTGTTTGACACGACAACTATTCAGTCTTGTCTGTGACCTTCAGTCTCTTTTGTCTTGCTTGTATGACTTGGTTGCAAAACAGTGATTGTAATCTTTGTGAACATATAGTATGCAGATACGTGTGATGCAAAAAGACTGATAAAAGGACTCAGATTATGATCAATTTGAGCCTCGTTGATGCAGTAGGCAGTGCGTCAATCTCATAATCTAAAGGTTGTGAGTTTGAGTCTCACATGAGGCAACTCTTTTCAAGAAAAACTATGTAGAAGGGCACCAAAGTTGAATTATGTCCATAAAGCCAATCCTCCATCCTATAGATTCAATCATTTTCTTTAAGACTTTTGGTTCATCAGTCTCATGTTATAGTCTCTGCATGGTATGAGTTTTTCTGAAACATTAGTTCATGATTTATGTCAAAGGACTAGATTAGATTAGATTAGATTAGATTAGATTAGATTAGATGACACTTTATCGATCCCACAACAGAGAAATTCACTGGTCAATATAATTCCTCATTCATCACCTATTCTTTTCTGAAAAATGAAAAATACATCATTCACATAAAATAATGATTTTGTCACACTAACACATGGATCCCAGAAGATTCTGAGTCGGACTGAAATGGACACTGCTCTCAGTCAAGTATCTCATCCCTTCGTTCTGTTCAGTGACAACACACCTCTCAGTCATTCATGCATGGAGACACATCCATTAGACTGACTTCAATGTGACATGTTTTATTATTTCGTAATTTGTTGTATTCCTTGTCTTTTGGTTCCTGATCTTTCCCATGGATTTACTACTGGTAATGACTGTCTATATATAAATATATGTTGTAAATATGGTGTGCAGCAAGAGTCCACAACGATGTATAAATAATATACTGTTATTCTGTCTTTTTTTCAGTGTTGCAGTTGGTTGTGAAAGCCTTCTTGGTGCAGTGGGAAGCACATCAGTCTCATAATCTGAAGGTTGTGAATTCAAGCCTCACACATCAGATATTTTATCATGGTGACGAAAATAAACCTTACATTCAGTCAACAATCATGTAGAGCTGCGATAAAGGAATTGCAATATCTTGACACAACCTGGATTCACTACACTACATAAAAAAAATCTAATCTCTTGCTAAATTATCTCAGTTTTGGGTTTGTCACTTAACATCCCATGTCACCACTGGCGGCCAAAACTAATGCAGGGTTACAAATTATATGTCCATGCAATATATGCAAAATACATTACGTAAAAGCACAGAAACTCAGATCATTTCATATGTACCACAAAAATACCTAGCTTGCTACATGCATGTTTTGTTTTGGTTTTTTTTTGTTTTTTTCCTGTTACTTGCAAGTTAAATTGTCTGGAAAATTACTTCTGGCACATCAATGAACAGATGAATGCCCATGTTTTCTTTTGTGAAAAAAAACACAAAACATCCTCCAATAGGCAGAATATAAAGCCCATAGGTCAAAAAACACATAACAGACTTTTAAACCTTGTCACAAACCTTATATAAATGAGTCACTTTAGGTATATTCCCATACTGAACGTACATGAACACCTGCATATTAGTTTCTCCTGACACCAATTAGTAGTGTCGCTGATAGTGCAGTCAAAAGCTAACACACCATTAGGATTATCTGCACTAAATGAATGGGCTCATTAAGCACAATAAACTAACCACTCTCCAGCAACATCATAGTGTGTGTATATATGTGCATGTGTGCTAATCTATGTTTGTGTTTGTGTGGAAGAGAGACTGTGACAAATGGAGACACAGAGAGAGAGAGAGAGATAAAGCATGTGTTGGTGTCCTTATACTCGAGGCCAATGACAGTACAGTAGCATTCCAACACTGAAGAAACAATGAAAAGAAAAATGATGAGCAGACGAAGTCCATGAAAAGCTGCAAGTACATACTTGAGTGGAGACTGAAGGCAGAAGTACTGCAAAGGTAAAATATTTTAGTAAATTAATCAAATGTAGTTGTTAATGGTGTTGTGTTTAAGGTTGCATGTGTGTTAATTTTCTATTATTTAGAAAATATTTCAGGCCAATTACTAAACCAATTACCAAACCCTTATCAATATTGCTTTGGTTTGTGGAAAACAAAACTACAGCTGGTAATTGTAGGCAGTTTAATCAGTAGTTGATTTGTTTAACTTAACCTTCTGCAAAATGTTTCATAAGTATGCAAAACAAATTAAATGGAATAGAAAAATCTTACACTTACCCAGAGCATGGGAGGCAAAGGCTGCCATAGCACTCTGAAGTCGGTCTGGTCTGACTGCCTGGACCAACAACAACTGGAGAGAAGACAGAATAAAGAATATAAAAAAGATGGCTACTTATAGACTTATTACAAAATGTAGTGTATCCAAACAGTCAGGTTAAGAAATAATAAGAGAAGGATAATGATAAAAAAAATAATAATAAATTAACTGAAAACTTTTCATTTGTTTGTGATTTTTCTCTACCTGTCTTTTTCTCTGCACTTGCTTGTCGTATGTTGCTGCTGTTAACTGTGAAATTTCCCCACCATTGGATAAAGTCTTATCTTATCTTATCTTATCTTATGTCAAGAAGGAAACATGTTAATACAGTCTTCAGGAAGAGAAAGTATGCCATCCTTTAATTATACGGTTTTATATCCTTACAACTTCCTAAAGAATTAAGATGGTAACTAGCAGTCAGGTGTTATGTTATGAAAATTCCTTTGATTTATCAATCATCTGCAAACATGATCCCCTCTACAAAAGTAGATGTTTTTGCAGTTTGTTGGTTTAGAGCTGTGGTTCTCAAACTTTTTACAGTGAAGTACCCCCTGAGATATACTTTTTAGCCCAGTGCCGCCAAATCTCGCTTCAGCATTTTTGATTGAAAAAAAAAAAAAAAGGCAGCCCTGCGATGAACTGGTGACATGTCCAGGGTGTACCCCGCCTTCTCCCATAAGTAGCTGGGATAGGCTCTGTGCCAAAAGGTGTCTGTTTATATTTTCAAAACTTTGTAAACAAGCAACATATATTTAACTGTAATATATAAAAACACACATTTTTTTAAGTAAATTTTGTGTGTAAAATATAAACTGAAAAGTGCCCTCTTTGATTGATTAGAAAAATAAATAAAATGGTCATTAATTAATAAGTGAACCTTTCATCAACAAAAAATAATTACTTAGCTACTCAGATAAACTCACTTTGAATAATATAAAATGGAAATGTTCTTAAAATGTTACCAAAGCTTAAACAAGACGATTGAGAATAAAACTATTACATAAATGTATTTATTGTGTTTTATATTTCAGTATTAATTCTCATTATTTATTTTGTATTCGGTACATGATGATTTATTTAATTTATTTTTCCAAAAACATTTCAAGTACCCCCTAGGCTTCTTCCAAGTACCCCTGGGGGTATGCGTACCCCACTTTGGGAACCCCTGGTTTAGAGCATTCAAGTGTGGGTTAATACAATGCCAAGGATGAAAGACATCAGCAAGAAGCTTAGTGGGGCAATTGTTGCTCCACGTAAATCTGGGAAGGGTTCTAAAGCCATTTCCAGACAATTTGAAGCCCATCTTTCTACGGTAAGAAAGATCTTCCCAAGAGTGGATGTCTCAGCAAATTTACTCCAAGGTCAGACTGCATGATGCACAGAGTAACTTTAAAAACCCAAGAGCTACATCTCAGACTCTACAAGCCTCAGTTAGCATGATGAATAATAAAGGTTATAACAGTACAATTAGAAAAAGACTGAGCAAATATAGCGTGTTTAGCCATACATAATAATTAGTCAGGTGGTAAAGTTATCTTTTAGGAGTTTTAGTAGTTTATGAAATAATCTAGTTAAGAAAAATATAGCTAATCTGCTTTTTGCAGAGAATCATATCTTTTTGAATGTAAGAAAACACATTATATCCTAAGTCACAGAGAAAAGGATAAAGCTACAGCAGATTCACATGGCATCTGGCCAGAGGAGAAGTGAAGGCTAACATTTCTGACTATAAGGAGTCAATCTGGAAAGATCAGCACAGAACACAAATCTGCAAAGAGGACCATCTATGTCTGGATTTCAAGAAAGTTAGTCTAAATCCTGAAGAAAATCAAGTTTTAAGTTCTAGAACAAAATATGAGTAATACTTCAAATTTTAAGAGGCATCTTGTCTTAACATACACATATTTGGACAGATTTCTCATCATCCAGATTTTGACCAGTGAGTTTTATGTAGCACCTTAACTTTAAAGAATGTCAGCTTTGCAAAAGGTATGTTTAAGCATATACTATAAAGAGCTTAATCTGCTTGCAGTTGCCAAGCAGTCAGAGTTTTGGCAGTCAGATGAACATCAAGACGCATGAGCTGCTCAGAAATCTTGGACATGAGTGATTGATGAAAGGGAAATTCCCTGGAGTTAAGTACTTATTTGATTCTTTTTGTGAACACAAATTAAGAATTGAATGATTATGTCACCACGTATCAGTCAAGTACTAAACATCTGAGTATAGCGATAAGTGTCTGCTTTTTGAGATGCTTTGAAATTAAATTAACAGGAGATACAATCAAGTCCTTAGCCAAAGTTTCATGTGTGAGTTTGTCTGTCTCAACCAAAAAAATCTAGGCATAAATCAGATCTAGGAACAAAAAAAAAAAAATTAGAAAGTAATGTTGCAAGCCAAGCTGTAAAAATAGCCAAGCCAGTTCTCATTTTACCTTTAGACACACTTCAAATGTTTTTTTGTGAATTCAGCTCTCATTTCTGAGCTATTTTGACAATTTCCAGATATATGCACAAACAGTATTGTGCAGAAACACAATATTCTTGGCAGTGATACTGAATTTCTTGACTGAAAGCTGACCTGTTGGAATGGAGTAATCTTCTTCACAATGGAGGATGGGATTTCCTGTTCACAGTGTGAACTCTGAGAGAAGGACAGCCAAAGGTCTGAGTCATTCAAACACAGGGACTGGTAGAGGGCTGGGAAAGTAGCCTGTGAAAGACAAAAAGCACAAGTTGAAAATAATTAAAAACAAATCAAGATATGAATTAATGGTATTTTTCCCATATATTAGGAATACACCAATCATATCAATACATCAACCACAGCATTATGACCACTGACAGGTGAAGTGGTAATTATTTTGATTATTTCATTACCGTACAATAGGACCTGTCGGTGGGATATATTAGGAGGCAAGAGAACATGTAGACCTTGAAGTTGATAGACTGGAAAAAGCAAAATGGCCAAGGGTAGGAATCAGAGCACCTTTGACAAAGGAGAAAGTATGATGCCATCTTCAGATGTTGTTGGACATCCCTAGTGTAAAGTGGTTAGTACCCACCAAAAGTATCTAAAGAACAACATCCAGACCTCAACCAATGGAGGATCTATGAGACAATAACATTATTACCACCTGTCTAATGTTGTGTAATTCCACCTTTTCCACAACAACAGTTCTGACCCAATAAGGCCTGGACTCAACTAGACCTCTGAAGGTGTGCTGTGGTATCTGGACCAACACAGCCGACAGCAGATCCTGGGAAGTCTTGGGAGTAGAGGTGGACCTCCATGGATCAGATTTATTTGTCAAACACCTCCCACAGACGCTCACTGGTCCTGAGATTGGGATGTCCTTCCTTAGTCTATTTCTGGTCTGTACCACTGCAGACCAGGAACTCCCAACAAGACCTGCAGATGTGGAGATGCTCTGACCCAGTCATCACCACTACTATATGGACCTGGTCAAAGTCATTCAGTTCCTTAGGTTGATCATTTTGCTTCTTCCAACACATCAGCTTCAAGGACTACACAGGAAAAAATCTAAATCTTACCAAGTGTATTTTTCTCATTTCTAGTCCAAATATCTCACACTTAAAGTAAGACAAAATCGCCTAAAGAGTAACTTTTCAGTGAGATATAAGAACTTATTTTTAGACAATATATATTGAAAATCTTATTTCAAGAAATCTTACCAAGATAATTTTCACTTGTTCCATTGGCAGTTTTTTTTTTTTGGCTTAATTCAAGCCAAAAAAAAAAATTCTTGAATTAAGCAATAAAAATCTGCCAATGGAACAAGTGAAAATTATCTTGGTAAGATTTCTTGAAATAAGATTTTTCCAGATCTAAAAATAAGGTCTTATATCTCACTTACAGGTTACTATTTAGGTGATTATGTCTTCTTTTAAGTGTGATGAGATATTTTGACTAGAAATGAGAAAAATACACTTGGTTAGATTTAGATTTTTGCAGTGAACCCAGTGAAATGTGTCACTGCAATGAAATAATCAATATTATAACCCTGTCTGTCAGTGGTTAGAATGCAATGGCTTATTGCTGTATATCCAAATTTCCAAATATCCCATTTAAACAGTACATAATTTAAATAATTTAGATTTTGTCGTAAGTATGAAAATATATGACAGACTCTTTACTTTTAAAATGGCCACAGCTGCATGCCTCTCCTGATCAATCCAAGAAGGGAACTCCTGTTAACAGAATAGAGGTAAATAGTTAATAGTCAAATAGTAAAATAAAATGCACTTTCTTGATAGCTGATACAAAACTCTCTTACCTCTTTTTTAAACACTTCTCCTACAATAGATCCAATGAAGACGTCCCATTCCTAGAAAATTGGTGTTCATTCATCAGTCAATGATATTTTTCTTTTTACATTTCAGTTGTCACACATATCTCTTAATACTATTCTACAAAATGCAGTTAAGTTTATAAAAACACTTACATTTTCCTGGAAGAGTTCAGGGTGCATGCCTTTCACAAAGTGCATAGCAAACATCAACTGGTCAACCTGAGAAGAAGAGGAAAGAGAATGAAGTATACCCAGAATATGTCACATGGAAAAACAGGCTCTTCTGTTATCCTCAAAGCCTGAAAAAGAGACAGGCACAGTAGAGCAGAAAAAGTTAAAATGGTTTCATATTACTGCTGTCGATAACGATGGGTGATGCCAGAAGACCTGGTTCAAGTTTAATGACTCATTATTTTCTTAGAAGTTTAAACTCCAGCGGTGTTTTATTTATTTTTAACCAACTCATACTGGACCAAACACCTGAAGACGTCCAGTAGTTCTGATGTTGTGAATTATTTTTGAGACAGACAGATATATTGTCCAAAGAATACACAAAACACAAAATATTTAAATGACAGACAATAGTAATTATGCATTGTTTTGTTTATAGTCCAGCTATTTTCTCCAGCGCTTTATGAAGATATGTTCCTTGACCTGTATAATAAGTCAGTCTTTCCGTAGAGTAGATTTCCTCTATTATAGCCACTGATCCTCACAGGGTGCATCAGTTTTGAGCCAGTTCCTTGTAATGGCCTTTTTGGAAGCAATTATAAGAATTTTAAAGAGGTATTTGTCTTCTTTCTCTAATACATCTCCAGGTAACAGTCCCAGCAAAAAAAAAAAAACAAAAAAAAAACTTGGCAGTAAGTATGAAACTTTTGTGACAATTGAGGTCTAATGAGAAACATTAATGGTAGTTTTCCTTGTAGTACATAGCTGATATACTATAGTACAGTCGCAGAAAAAATTATTAGACCATCAAAAGTCATCCAAAACAATGGTTATGCAATCAAGTACTTAACCCTTCTGTGTATCATGTGACTAAAACAGACAGAAAAGAAAACACGGAATGCCTAAAAGCACTGTTTTTGGCAGTACAATGCCATAGCTATTGATGTAAACCCTATAACGCCAAACATATCATAATTGATACATGAGTGACTTTTGAAGCCCTCTACATGATCAGTGTGATTTTTTTTCTTGAAAAACTTGATGCATACAATTAGATACATGCAATACACAGATAATCCACCAGGGGGGAGGAATTTGTTCACCAGAGGCCTTTCCAGTGAACTACAAGACTGTCACTAATGAGGAAGAAGGCCGAACTTTGCCCCATTTGAAAATAAATTACCAATTTGTTAGACATTTTGTGTTATGTTATGTTTTTGATTGTTCAAAAATGTATAGTTGAGCACCGAGACCTGATGTATCAAATATGATACAAAATTTAAACTCATACATGGAAATTTATATTTGAATTTTTTTTTTTTTTATTAGTTTGGGTGTTCAGAAGGACCAATAAAGGCTTCAGTTTCAAAGACCTGGAATGTTCTGTCAATGATTTAATGGTACAGGCTATACAGGGTTATGTGATTTTGGTTATTATCAAGTAAACCATGGAAAATGGCTAGATATCAGCTCTTAAATGAAACTCTTATGAGCTCTTCTTGTTGTTATCATTATATTTGTACAAACAAATGTACCTTTAGTTGTACCAGGCATTAAAATGAACAAGAAATTGAAGAAAACAAGGGTGGTCTAATAGTGCACCTACTAACATTTGCATTGAAATACAGCCACGCTGCTTATGTGCTGGTCATGCATATTTATGTAAATCTCATTTCATGCACTTAACGACAAGCTGGCAAAGCCTCACAAACAAGAAGAAGCAAGCAATTCAGTCCTACTTCTCACTGCTGTGTTTTGTAAATGACTGTGACTGCGTTAACTGTGTTAATTAAATCAGTTTGGCTATTCACAGATTGCTACCAGATGACAGTGCATTTGCTGAAAAATCATCCAAATAAAAGAAAAGTTAGTCTATCTAAAAACATCTCCTTTGGAAACATCTTGTTACAGTACAGACTGACTGCTAAAAAAAAGCCCTACAAAATTACAGCGTTACTGGCGGAGATTAGACTCAATTATCATGCATAATTTGTGAATGAACCTTGTGCTTATCGTGTTCAACTCATCTTTCTCCTCATGGGACCAGGGGAGATGTTTCTTTGTCCAGCAGTTCACGCAACATGAGATCAGGGGTTACATGCTTAATTAATTTATTTTTTGTCATAAAAAATGATTCAAAACAATGCAATAAATCTGTACATAAAAATAAATCAAATATTCAAGCAAATGATTGAAATAAACATATAAAAATATTTTATTCCAAGGGTGGATCAGCAAGGTCTTAGCATTCCTTCTTTGTCTATCCCATACTGTTGGTTTATCTACAGTTGTAAAAGCAGTTTTGGACTAGAGTGCTACACACCCATGCCTTTTCTGAGACCCTCTCCATGGTTCATCTCTTGATCAAATGATTAAATGATTTACACCAAACTGCCAAGCTCAAGTCTATCAACTGAACTGGTGGAGGATACAACACAGTCAGCAAAGCAATGTGTGAGGACTAATCAAAAAAAAAAAAAGAACAACAACATGGCCAGGATTTTTCTATGAATATATCAGAATATCAGAAAGTATGTTACTTTTGTTTTATTATTGTGCGTACATGTACGTTTTAGAAAGAAATGAAGCAAACAGAGTGCAATGAGTATGAAAGAAGTCTGCCCGTGTGCTTATGTGTGTGTATTATTCTCATGCTAACACTATGACAAGACAGAAACCCCAGTAGATAATAGAACCTGGAATATGTCACACTTCAACACATCACTTGACTAAGACTACTGCATGCCAACAAGAGATGTGTCGACATTCCCAAAGTAGATTCATGCATAGACCACCTCACATGCAGATGTACATGAAAAGCTAACTTTACAGATGTTCTCAGATATTCATATATTATGCACATAGTCTTGGAAGTTAAAAGAAAGGGGAAGAAAAAAAAAAAGAAAACCTTTGCGTTACTTTTTTGGTTCAGTTTCCTATATTTCCAATAAACTTAGCTTTTGTATTGCTTCATTCTACTTTTATATCTACTTTAATATTGACTGAAGTGTTAAATAAGTGAATTCACTTACTACACGGTTGGCAAATTAACACCAATAAATTTTTCGTACATGAGATGTGCCAAATCAATATTTGCTAGCTCTGATTCATTATCACATCTTTGATGTGTCTAGGTATACTCAATCAATACCTTATTAAGCTGAATCATTTGTGTCTGTGTTGAGATTGTGTTGGAACACATATATGAAATAGATTAGGCGGGTGCAACTGGAATACAAATACAGAGATAAAACACAGACAGAGTTGTGATAGTTGTGATATTTTCATACATATATGATACTTTAAGCTTGATACCCTTCTCTACTCTCTACTCTTCTTAATTCTTATTACTGCCCTTATTGTATGTCCTCTTCTACTCATTATACACCTTTATCTTTTCACCAGACCCCTTCTCTCACCTTTCTGCACACTGCAGTTATCTCTCAGGTGGCACAGATGGGGTTGTGGACAAGAACACTGATAATGTATTCAAATGTTTCCTCTCTGCTAATACCACAGCCACTAACTAATGTATATGTGCATGTGTATATGTGCAAGATAACCTACAGAGGGCTGACAAGCATCTAACAGCCACCATGACTTTGCTTGAACCCGCAACATCATTACCATAAAGGACAGCACATACACAAACACACAAAAGAAAAAGAAATTGCATTTACCATTTACTGCCTGATCGATGGACTGATTGCTGTGTTGGTCAATATCTGACACTTCATTACTATGTTTGTTGACGAGCTTTGGTCATGAAGTGTGTAAATGCATGCATTTCTAACTGTGTTGCAGTCTAAACAAACCATCAACCAGTAGTATGAACAGTAATATTGGTATAAAATCACAAATATTTCTGTACATGATCAGGGCTTGAGGGGAAAAAAAAGTTAATTCCACATTTAGCTTATACAGTGAATACCTGGCTTACTAACTGGGTAGAAGGATGGATTTAACACAGTGTAACGGAAGTGTTAAAGATAATATATGCAAATTAAACTGTTAACATTCCAAAGTATGAAACAGTCGTAAATATTATTTATAGCTAATAGGTAGCTAATTCTCTATTTTTCTTTATATTAGTGTCATTTTTTTCCCTTTTTAGCTAAAAACAACAATAAACGTATTCAAATCCAGTGATTCATTGAAGGAACGTATTTGAACTTGTCACATTTCTTTTGCCCACGATGAAGCACGACATACATATTTATTTTAGCATTCATCTTTTAAATCAAGAGAAACAGTCTGTATAGTACACCTTAAACATATTGTATGCATCAATGACAGGCTTTTTGAGACACTGAAAAGCTTAGTGAATGCATTTCTGTATGTGAATACATTTGTGTATTACCTTAAATAGTGAGCGACACACATACTCGTACACCATGTTCTTTAAGCTGGCTTCCAAAGCAGCAATCCGGGATTCAGTAGTCTCTGCTTCCTAAATAAATAAAGGCAAAAAGAGTAAAGAGTTGTTAATTTGGTAAAATAATGTTAGACTGGGATATTTATGGGCCATTTTTTGATTTTCCAAACTTTGAAAAAGATATGACTTCAATATTTTACAGTGCAACGTTTCTGTGTGGGTCAGTCTGGTTGAATATGTATTTGTTGTATTGCTGCTCTTTGTCACCTGGATAATGTGACGCAAAAAAAAAGAAAAAATAATCAGAGAATGAACTAGAGACATCACCAAAATGTTATAAAGAGCATCATAAATAATTTTATTGGGGTAGTCAGAAGAGAGGAAGAGAAAAATGATCAAAAGGAAATAAAAATAGTTAAACAAGAGAATTAGAGCAGCCACAGAGAGAAAAAGAGCAAAATTCCTGACGGATTTTCCTCGTTGTCCTCTTTTCCTCAGTCATCCTACTGTATCCTGTTTCCCCTGCCTGAATTACAGCTGTTTTCAGTCTTTTTTAATGCTGAAATGTCACCACTGTTTACCACAATAAATACAAATACAGTAGATGTGTAAATATGTCCTTTCATGCAGATTTCATGTAGTTGTCTGAATTTTTGATAACAGAACTCACCATGTGTGTATTTGTGTCAGACAAGAACACTGACAAGTGTCCCCTAAACCTCAGGAACCATCTGCATTTGCTTATGGCAAAATAAACTTGCTCACTCAATTCAATAAATATGTCAATTACACAACGGGAGACTGATTACATAAATCAGTGCAGTATTCTTTATAAACCTACTGGATATGTCCTCAGACCTACTTATACACAAACACACATACAGAACAGTGGTGACCAGCTGCTGCCTGGTGACATTCTTGGATGACAGCACTGGCTCTAACAACCCACACAGGATTTGGGGAATTAGTGCTCAATCAGTCAGCCCAACGCCCATGTGCCGATGCTTGTGTATGTGTTTTGGTTATTGGGCAGTGTTTAGGGCTCAGATGGAGGAACGCACAGTGTGATAGACAGTCCATGACGCTCTCCAGCTGCACAGGTCAGACTGATAAACTCACTTAAAAAACAAAAATGAGCCAGAATAAATCAAGCTGACCTTCGGTGAAATGCATTTAAAAATAATCTTCACGAAGCTAAGGGAAGCTCATCAAAAATAGAGTTGAAACAGTTCAGATATCAAGTAATGCGTGACATAGTCGTGCCAACCCAGCACTGTTTAACCTGCCCATATTCAGTTTTCTACATACACAACAATTGATTCTATTTCAGACTAAAATGTTAAGCTGCTTTAACAACCTGAATTGGAAGTTGGTCACGACATTCTGCTCACTAAATACAGATTTCTGATTACAGACATAATTTTCTTTTGCTCGTTTAAATGTCTTATATTGCTACATCTTTCTTATTCAGCATCCTCTCACAGGTTTTTCCTCCCTGACGAATAATTATGCAGTGTTGAAGAAAACCTAGTGAAGCTCTACCTCATGATACCAATAACCATATTAATATGCAGATATGATCTAGTGTTGGAGGTTAACAATCTTGGTGTGTTATTAACAGATATGAACATGTTTTAGATCATCTCCTATAAAATGCAACATTGAATAAACTTTCAACTGTTATACTTTAAGCATTTAATAAATAATGTTGTGCAACATATGTTGTCAACATATTTTTATTATGTGTGGGTGTGTGGTGTGAAGTTATGCTACCCCTTGAGCTAAGGCTAGAAAACTGCCATACTTTTACAAACTGTTTTGTATGAAGATAACGTATTAGCTGCTTCCAATTCAAGGGCATTTTGAAACGCAGTTGATTTTTAGAGCATTTTTAAGGGAGTAGCACATGTTGGAGTGTTCACCTTCTTGGCCTGAAGAGCTCTTTGAAACAGGCGCAAAAATGAAGCAAGACTGAATCGGTACATGTTGTTGATCTTGGACAGGTCTGTGATGACAAAATACATCTTGCTGGCACTCTCTGCAAGAGGTAGGTAGGCATCCCGTTCCTAAAGTAAAAAAAAAAATAAAATAGAGGAACAATGAAAACCAAAGGAAGCAGAAAAAGGACAGTAAATATTTTAGACAGTGTTTCCAATAATACAACAGATAGGTGGCACAGAAATGGGCATGAATAAGTAGAAGAGTAGAACAGATCATGTGTATTTCAATCAAGATGGAAGAAGAGAAAGAAATGAGGATAGACAGGGCGAGGTGTGATAAGATGCAGAAAAAAGTGTCCGGTCTATATGAGAAGCAGAGAAGGGATAATAAATAAATAAAAAACACTGAGAGGAGAGTCAGAAACAGTTTTGGTGTAACACTGCTCTCTAGAGGATGACTATGTAATGCCCCTACAATGGCTTATGCATTAACACAGTCTGATAAGTGTGGCAATTTGTGCAGTCGTACTTCTAACCTATTCAAGTAGGTTGTATTATTGTGTATTGTTATTACTGTGATACAAAAAAAATTCATATAGATAGACTTTATTTTGAACATAAGTAGGGAAAAGAAATTCCAGAACAAAAATTACTTCAACATTGTGATAAAAAAGCCTCAACATATTTCTATAAATGATTAAACATAAATGGTACATATACACAGAAACCCTGTGCCAATATTTGTTGCTCTTGGTGTTCTGCTTGTGAGGGTAGCAGCTATTGTAAAGGAACAATAAGGCAATGTAGTCATAAAAACATCTATACTGAATCTGACACAATTAAATAGCTAATGTCATTTTTTTATATTTTTTTCCATTACCATTAAAAAATGCCTTTATATTCAAATGAAGCCACATAACCACTCGTTCTGTGTAAGGGCAAATGAGGTGTACACTACCTGGTCCAGAGACGCCTGCAGCCTGTGTGATTCCAGCAGCGACTCCTGGATCAAAGCACTGCTTGCCTTGGTCTGGTTCAGACTGTCTATCAGCTCCCTGTTTTCCAGAATATTCCCCTGTGCTGTAGCCAAGGTCTGGAAGATACAGATGGGACAAGGAGTTACATACAGGACGCAGTGAGGATAAGGCAGAGACAAAGTGACAGAATTTGAGAAACGGATAAGTGAGAGGGGTGAGGAAATGACTGAATACTGTCATGTGTCAGTTGGTTGAGGTGCATGATCTGATAAAAGTTACTGGGACAAGAGTTGCTGTTACATAACTACCTGGTGTGTGGCATTTCTTAATTTATTTATTTTAAGCTTTCAATGGGTGCCATGACCCCCACCCCCCACCCCCCAACACACACACACACACACACACACACACACACACACACTTCATCCCTTGGAATCTATTCTCTGAAACGAACTAATAAAATTTATTCAAATAAATTCAAATAAAATAGATGAGAAAGCAGCGGAGCATGGAAATGTCAAGTCGAATATGCTCCTACAACTCTAGAATAATTACATGTCTAGTACCACTGAAGCACTGACATCCTTCCTGCTTCGTACTATCTGTGTGTGCGCGTATCCAGATTTTTCCTACAGTGCTCAAAAATGATTATGAGTATGGATCTCTGTATATCATGATGTCAAACAATTTAGTGTTTATAGTTCCAATGGTATGTGCCTGAGGTTCTTGGTTCGTTAAAGTTCTGGCTGATTTGTTTCTTTTTACACATATACCACCACAGTACAAGAGTTAATCCCAAGTGCATAAGTTTTGCCTCACCAGGATCATGCAAAACTTGTTTGAAGCACACATTTCTACAAATTCCCTCGCAACTGTAAGGACAGTTAAATATTCAACATCAGGTTGAGGTTGTGGGTTTCATCCCTGTTCAGAGCAGGGCCTTTCTGAATAGAGTATGCATGCTTTGTTTGTACTTGCTGGTGTACAGGTACCTTTCCTGTGTGGCTACTGTCATAAATAAACAATCAGCATATAGTGTGAAAGTGAAGCTGTCTGTATCACAAAGCAGATTAAGGGGTTAGCCAGGCACCTTCTGGTTCAGCGCAGGATTTCCTCTGCTCTCCTGCTCTGAAGTAGGTTATGTTCCAGATCAAAATGTCTGAAAGTGCTGCTGATCAATCAATTATTTTCTACAGATGTCTGAATTCTGTTTTTATATTCGTCTTTTACTGTTGACTCAGACTGTTTAACAGGGTTGAACTGAAAAAAAAATAAAGCTCCAATCGTCTTTCACGCCCTAAGAATACATCTAAGCAGTGCATTAATTTAACTGGATACACAAATGTAATTATAGTCAGTTGTATTCATGTCTTGATGGGGTTTGCTACCCTACAATATTAACTTTGACATTCAAACAGCGGACAGTTTGATGACGTTTTTTCCTTCCAAGCTTTGCCTGCAGCATATGTGCTGGTTTTAGCCTATGTTAAATTTCTAAATTCCTTGTGTGTGTGGGTTTTTTTTGTTTGTTTTGTTTTTAAATATATATCATTCCTGCATGCATCTGATTTCAACCAGTCCATGTTTAGTGTTGGTCACCTAGTGCTAGCTCCACACCTTTTATGTGAACACATTGATATCCAGAGTCAGAAACTCCTGGAAGAGTTAGTTGATAACCAAGTTACTGATACCAGTTAGTGTAAATGTCACTGTTTTTTTTTTTTTTTCTAGAACAAGGCACAACTCAGTGGCAAATGGGGGGGGGTCAAATGCATAACTCAAATTTCACTACAGGCACAATATAGTGAAGTAAAACCACCACATTTAGAGCTGCCATTCCCAAACTTAAGAGCTGCAACCTATCTAGTGAAATGTGAAACTCAAAACAATAATAAGATACATGAATTAATTTTCAGTCTCCAAGTTTACAAATGTTGGTCTCACAAGACCAACATGAAATGTACAAGAGAGGCTTTTTGCGTAAAAGACTTAGCAAGATAAAAATGAAGTAAAAGACATAACAAAACAAAAGCAGTGAAAAATGGCACTAAAGGTGAAAAGAATGTAAACAATGCAACAGGGAGCAGCAGAAATGTGGGCACTATGACAATCAATGATATATTTCTGTAAACGTGGGTCCCAAAGAGACATAAAATCAATTGCCTGCATCTAAAGATGAAAAAGTTTAGGAACTAAAAGAGTAGAGAGTGCAAGTCTGGGTTGTCTAGAACGGAAGCTAGTAGGACAGAGGAAATGGAGCATTCAGAAGGGACAGGAGAAATGTTTGACTGGGGTGTCTATTTGACCTTTTTGTGAGTAGCAATGTTAGTGTGAAAATGTAAGAAAGTTATAGAGGCTACTGTCCGACAATTTAATCTTTTTGCTCTTACAGTGAGTGCTGTGTGACAGCAAGTCTACCTCTAACAGTGATTCCTCTAAATTTGCAAGCTGTATCTTCTTGTCTTCTTCTTGTTGCAGTAGTCTTGTTTTCTCAGTCTCCAATTCTGGCTTTTCCTGCTGGATGGTCAAGGCCAGCAGCTACAGGACACACAAAAAAAGATAAATGCATGGGCAATTGGGTCTAAGTGTGTGCTCACAGACACCACACCAAGACACAATTCAGTGCTAGGCTATTGTAAATGATGATGATGATGGTGTGTGTATATCAGTGTATGTGCACGTTTGTGTGTACTCGTGGGTTACCTGTCCTCTCAAGCCTGCTCTGGTGGTTGTGAAGTTGACCTCAGTAACCACAGAAATAGCATCAGGAGGGATGAAGGGGGTGGGATTCCGTGTTGCCAGGAAGAGACGGAAGTCCTCGTTGTAATCAATAACTTTGTCTCCTATCTGAACCACATATCTGGGACCTGTGTGTGACAAGCATAGAGTATATGTTGAAGAAGGCACTAAAGGAAAGAGTCCCTGTTAAAAACATGCAGTAAAGTATGTGACAAGCTTTTACTGTGAATCCAGGGGGCACTTTAAATCTTCCCGTCTCCCCTCCTTAAGCTTCTCATCTACTGCATTGCAGTATGGTCAAACTTTATTCTACGCTTGTTTTTTGATCTTTTTCAACAGAATCTTTACGTAAGTAATTTGAGTTTTTCGCACTTTCTCTGCCTCCACTCATTCCAGATTTGTATGAAACAGACAACTGCCTCTGTAGATGACTCAGAGCCTTATGAATCACCTTCTTTTCATAGGTGACTCTAGCAAGTACATTACATCTGTTGCTGCAGTTAATTTGCAGTAATCTTCAATGTAAAACTAAAATATTAGAAAGGCAGCCATGCATACACGTAAAATGTAACATTATTAAAGATGGCACATAATAGAATCAACACCACTCTAAAGGAAATATATATGGAATTATTTATATATTAAAAGCCTGTAAGCAACCACTGTTTTTACCAAGATTATACTGTATTGAATGCCATTGATCCTTAAAGTGACTAAATAGGACTGAAGAGAGCTGTTTGATGTTCCACAAACGTCTTCCAACTTTGCTCAGCATTTAGCATCTACACACACGTGTAAAAAACAACTATTTGTAAATAATTAAGAAAACTATTCACCTAAACCATGAATTATGACATAACATGTTTTTATGAGTTAGTTCTACAGACATGCTCCCAATTCAGTCTGACAGAAAAGGGCCGTAAATGAATTCCCTTTTATGTATAAATGAAACCTCACAGTCTTATTTGCCCTTTCTACTTCCTTTTTTGCTTTAGCTTTCTTTCTACAAGCCAGCATTGTCAGAAGTGAGAGGAACAAAGACTATTGACGTAACGAAAGAAAGCTCAACAAATGAGCTCCAACTGGGAAACCACAACCTTTGTTTTGAAAGGTTCATTTTGGTGCCTGTACAAAAAATGTCAAGTGATACATGAAAAACTTTTTTTAAGCACTTATGTTTTTAATGGACCAGAGCCAGATGAGAAAATATAATTTTTGTTAGACAAACATGACCTCTTCTTTAAGTATCTTTATTTATCCACTCTTGTTTCTTCACGCTTTTCTTTTCTGAGTCATCTGCGGTGCTCCCACACAGTATCCTCATTAAAATCCTTCTCATAAGTAACTCAGTCCAATGTACATTCTGTATTTTCCTCTTCTGTTTCCATAGCTTTGTTGAAATACTCTATGGGCATGGATCTATTATGCAGTAAATTCAACTAATCTTTATCTGTCATTTTAATTTTCAAGTTTTTTCAACCCTGGTGCTCTTGCCTCTCTAATGTCAAATTGCCAATAAAACTAACTTCAATTGATGACTGATTGACTATATATAACTGACAAGGCAAAGACACAGATTATATAAAAAACTACATTGGTCTTTGATTATAAATGCCTGAACTGCATTGAATGTGTAAAACGCACCATAAACACACACCTGTTATCTGATTACATCAGTATCTTTGCAGCAAACAAATTATTTCAAAATGTCAGACTCTGTTGTGAATTTTGATTTACTGGATGGACAAAGCATGAATGTGCATTGCAAAGAAATGGACAGGACAGAGGAGGAAGACAACAATTCAGAAATTAATATGGAAAAAGAGCAGGAAAAGTAAAGAACCAATGCAGAAACACTACACTAATGATCTATGGTTAATTAGTGATATAACTTTAGCTAGCACACATTTTTACTCATTGTCTATGTTCCTCATTCTTCATTATTTATGTTATCAATGGCCACTAATATACACTGTTGCCCAAAAAGTTGGAATAATTCGGACACATTCCTTTTTTTTATTCCTATTTATACACATCAGTAATCACAATCACATTGCCACAATCATTTCATGAGAAGAGGTAAAAATCTGTTATTCTAAATGTATGACCAACAGTGTACTTTTTGTTATCATATAGCTTGGTTACTCTACACTGTAACAAAAGGTGTCTTGCCGGAGAGTAGGGCTGCACAGTTTGTTAAAAATTCATTGTCAACAATATTGTGAATCCATTTGTTATCATGTGAAATGTATAGATCCCTGATGGTTTAAAATATGTGTCTTTTCCAACTCAAACACACAACTTTGAACTAACATAAAAAAAATAATAATAAAAAAATACAAATAAATTACAAAAAAAACTGAAACAAGTTAACGTTAAATGTTGCATGTTCTATACAGGACACTTGTCTGCTCAGTGTCACTGAATCCAAAATACCACCATACACATGCCAGACCATTAAACTGCAGCCTTTTGCGATTACATAATTACACAGACTGGTTGCAAATGTGATTCAATTAACTGTGCAGCTCTACTGGCGAGTGACAAAAGCTAGGGGAAGTGAGCCCAAAGTTTGCTGATGATGGATATATTTGTGGTTTATAACTGACTGGAACATATTTTTTCTTTCTCCTGACATTAGGTCCGGTTGAAAGCTCCATATTGGGATGGAGTTTTAAAGAAACCAGCACAGGGACAAATACACCAACAGGGAAAACACTAAGAATCATCCCTGCAGATTAGCTTTCTAGTGCCTTAACCCCAACAATTATACTATAAGAGAAGATACTGAAGCAGTGTTCTTGTTTCTGGCAAAGTGCAATTAAAACAACCTGAGCAGAGGTACTTGAGGGAGTGATAACAAAATTATACGCTACTTCAACAACTGAACCGTAAATGGCAAAATCCAGAATAAGTTAGAAATAACCTCTGTTGTATTCTAACACATACTAAAGAGGCCGCTAAATGCTAAAATACTCACATTTTAAAATATTCAATTATTTTGATAGCATATTAATATAGCTTTGAGTCCAACGTTAAGCAAGACAAAAATCTGAAACTGAAGTCTGCTGAGATCAAGTGACAGGACAGTGAAAGGAGGAGGAGACAAGTATTAAACAGATTGTTCACATTTTGCATAAACTTTTCACACTAACAATAATAGATGTAAGGGTTCATTGTTGGTATATATACAAAAAAATATAATCTATTTACATTTTTCACCAAAGCTTGAAAATGTAATGTAGTCTAACTTTGATTAACTCATATAAGTGCATTTAATTAATGTGTGTGTGTATATGTGTACCCTGTGCAATCAAGTCCCTCCTCAGCAGTGGATAGAGTACAGGTTCAACTCCATCCATCTCTTGGATGATAAGGGTTTTTCCAAATCGGACTGCCAATTCCAGGGACGTCATGAAGTTACTATCCTATAGAATGCAAACACATAGTCACATTACTGAAAGTCTGTAACCAATCAAAGCTGATTATCTGAGACAGTGACATGTTCCTCCCATCATGTTATATTGTCATTTGGTTGACAGTTATGTTGTATTACGTAACAACCAAAAGCATTTATTGTACATGAGTAAAATGACACACTGGCAGATAGTCAGAGACATGAAGAGCATAATAAAGATCTTACATATTAAGAAACATGTGCAATCACATCCAGGAACAAAGTAAAAAAAAAAAAATAGTTCCAACCAGTTACCAAACCAAATACCCATTTCCAACAAGTAAAAAAAAACATACTCTCTCAGTTTTTTGTTTTTTTTTTGTGACTAGATTAAAGTCCTGCGTATGTCAAAATCATTGTATTAAACACACTAAATGAAAATGGGACAAAATTTCTATTTGGCTTGATTAAATGCCCTTTGCATGTGGACCGAACAATCACAGAACAAGTGTCATACAAGACAAGACACCCTTATAAATTAATTTTCACTTCGTCAAAGAGACAGGAAGCAAAGCATAAATTAAGAAGGGAAAAGTGACTTTATCATCCTGTCTGTTAAACAGTGGTGCTTTAAAATGAACATAAAATACTCTAAACTTCATCAACCAACACAAAAAAAAACAAGTGAAGAAATGTAATGAAATACTTCAAAGGAAGGTTGTTGACATTCCTTGACATTATACGTTATTGATCCCAAACTGGGAAACTGCAGTGTAGCAGCATGATACATAGTAAAAATAGGATACAAGAATAAAAAATAGAATACAACAGCAAACATAATAAATTAACAAAAACAAAAAAACTGTAATATGCAAAAGTAAAATCGAATTTTTCAGTTAGATGTAGGTGCATAAATAACAATAAAAAGCATAGTGGAAATATGTTTATGACTGTTTTTTTTAACATCAGACAGGGATGGGTTTATTGTAAACTGAAATGGATGACTTCCCAGGACCCTGAAACCATAATAGCAGCCTTATCAATAACACATAACACTAATACAATTCCTTCATTTTCACACAGTGTAGCAGCAATTTAATATGTAATCCTACCATACCTGTTGGTTGATAACTTCTAGTCTGTGCTCTTTCAGATGTGTGCAAAGCCACTCTGTGGCACGGGATGATGGATCAATCAGGAAAGGACAGGCAACGCTCTGAACCAAAGATAGCACAACATTTTAGTCAGTGAAGGACTCAGTAACCGAATGGCGCAGTGATGCGTGTATGTGTGTGTGTGTGTGTGTGTGTGTGTGTGTGTGTGTGTGTGTGTTCATGAAGTTCAGCGCTGTCTCAATGTGGTGATGCTGCTTATCGACCACTAGTCACTATACCAGGCTAAAAGAAGAGTCACCACCTTCTTTTCTTCCTGTTCTTCTCTATTTCATGGTCTCTTGCTCAAGGATTCTCATTCTCGAATGAGCTCTTTCAAACCCTCAAATCTCCACAGGTGTTTTTAATCGCGTATTTCTTTTACGTGTGTATCAATCACACGTACACACAGTATATGTGTGTCTTTAATGGACAGACAGTGTGGATGGTGTAGACACATCTACAGCCAGCCATCAACAGCACCTACAGCACCATCCAACTATGGCTCGAGACACTTTTTTTTTTTCCTGAAATTGATGGACTAGGATAACTTGACATTTGCTGTAATTTATTCATGTTTAAAAGATAATGTTTCAACATGAGACCAAACAAGCCAAACTAAAATGCTCAGTGTCTTTATATGAGTACTTACAATGAGATCCTTCCTCCATTTTAACTGTGTTTAAATGTGGATGGTAGTATGAGTGCATATGCTTAAAAGGCTTTAGACACACAAAGGCAGTGAAAAAAAAAACACTTAAAGTATACTAGACACAGTATGAGGCTAAAAGTGCTAAAAAGGATGAATGGTGGAACATTCTCTTACCCGTAGCTTGAGTGCATTGATCTGAAGGCAGCAATGGTAAAAACAACATAATACAAACAAATGGAGGACAGATGAATGGCAACAAGAGCAGATTTTTACATGATTTATGAACACACAGGTAGATGCTGTATGTACTGTTGTCCATTTAAATGGCTATTCTTGAAGTGCATACAACACATAAAACAATGACATAATATATAGCATATAATGTAATGTGAATGTAATACAAGGGAATAGTAATGGAAATATAATGTGCTCTTTAATGAGATGCTTAAAACCCCACTGATTATATACATAACATAAAAATATAACACCAAAGTAGAGACAAAAAAGATATCACATATTATAAATTACAATGACTTATTGATGCCTAACCTGTAGGATGACTAATGCATTCTCCATGGAAAGGTCATCGGACGGCAGCCCTTGGCTCTTCCAGATTAACTGCTCACTCTCAGAGCACAGGAACGACCGCAAGTCAAACTCTGACACAAGCAAACAGCAAAACAAATGTACATGTTCATTTAGTGCTTCTTTTTGTTTATTGGTTTACTTGGAAAGCACTTGTTATCATTAAAACGTACTTAATAACTGCACATAATTTACAAATAGAAGTGTGGTGATAAAAAGACATAAGAATCAGAAAGAGTAATGAGTACAGTTGATTACAGAGGAGTTTGACAAATACAGGTTATGAATTAGACAATAAATGGGAATCATTTTACATTTGACAATAAAGGTAAATTAAGCTTTAGTAGTACAGTGAGAAGAAAGAAAATTTTACAGCATTTATTCATTCATTCATTTTCTGATGTGCTTAATCTTGGGGGGGTGGGGGGTGGGGGTGGTTTGCAGGGAGCCCATCCAAACTACCAACAGGGGAAGGTGGGGTACACTGTGGATGTCTCCTCAGTTTATCACAGGTCAATTTAACAATATTCTACTTTTATACTGATTTTGATCAGTATAAAGGCTGATGATGACTGGCTGGGCTGCATAAGAAAAACTGGTGAAATAACAGGGGAAGTACCACGTTTGGGAAAAGTATAATTAAGTGTCTGATTTTGAATACTGTTCTCATCTGTTCTCCAGGTTGATTTGGGAAACATACAAAATCATTCATGCACCTTAAAAAAAAAAAAAAAAAACCTTTGTATGCATGTATTATGAATTAATAGGTATGTTAAATATATATATATTAAAATGTATTATGTAAAATGTAGTCAAATTTAACATAATAAAAAGGTAAACCAATAAGAAAAATGAGAAATGCACAGGGATAAGATAGGAATTATAAATAATGGGGCTGACAATATGTGCCAGTGATGAATTGAGACAAGATGAAACCTTTATCACAATAAGTAAGAATAGAAACCTCCTGTACAGATGAATGCATAACAGTAGTAGGGCACACCACTGATCTGAAGTTACTTGATATTCACGTGGCCAAGGATTGTGGTTTTGACTTAGAAATTAATTCTTCAGGGACTACCCAGTTTTTCCTTCCTCATATGTTCGCCTATTTAAGTTGCTGTATTCTTGTTGCATTCTACTAGATCATTCAATATAGAACTTTTCTGTCTCAAAACTTAGTTTTCACTGAATTGTCTTCCATCTGTGTGTCTCAATTTGCTCACTTCTCCACAATAACATAGCGTACATGGCAGCCTGTGGTATATAGCAACCTGCTTACTTGAGGATCCAGACAGGAAGAGCTGGCCTGATTATGCCTGGCAAAATTAATTTTAATGAATAGTCTGATATAAACAATATGCCTATAATGTTTTTTCAATGTTAAAAGGCTTCATGGTTAGGATATAACTCTCTTGTGGCCTGCCAACTGATGATCACTGGTCTAGAAAACACACCTAAACAGACATATTGAAATCAATGAGGGAGAAACTGAAGAGCTGGAAAAGTCAAGTTATGTCATGATAAGCCATTACTACTAACTTGTGATATGTGACACTTTGAACATGGGGTCGATCTACTGTTTTCAGACCTGATGCACTGAATCTGTCTACAGAAAAGGCAGGTGCAAACAGACCTATATCAATGAAGAGGAGTTCTAACATTTCTCAACACTACTATAACAACTGTGCAATTAATGTCAATGTCAGTGTCAGTTTCCAATGTGTCTCTTTTTATTGTGGTATTTTTTTAAGAAACATCAGGAATGTATACTAATCATTATTTTTTTTAAAAAAAAAAGCAAAAAGCCATGTGAAATTGTGATTTACAGTGAGTTTACTGCAAATTTTACAGTACTCTTAACTACTCTAAAATCACTGTAAACTACAGACTCTTGGGGCTTATTGCTTTAGTCAGCACTCATTTTCAGCTGAACGCACAGGCTTACAAGTGTTGTATACAGAGTTTTCCATATTTAGAGACATGTTATGTGGGAGTGTATGCTGTTTAGTATGATAGTTTGAATATGCAGTTACTGTGTATTTACTTTCAAGTCCAGATTGAGCCATCCATGTCTCCAGACAGTGTCTTCTACGGACTTCAGGGGCTGCAGACAGATAGGTGATGAAGGCTGCAGCAAGCATGGCCCTGCTAGGAAGTGTATCCAGCTCGTTCTTTATCTCTGACATCTAGGAAGAAAGAATCAGGTAGAAAAGATCACTGAGTCCTAACCTGTCTAATTGAAACTTATCAACACTGGCTCAGACAAGGAATCCAATAAAATCTAACTTATCAACAGTAGACACATACTAACACACTATTAGCTCAGTATAGTATTTCAACACTGATCAGGATAATTTAAGGCTCAGTAGTTGGCTTTTTGGCATTCAAAATACACACAAATGTCTATTAAATAACCGCTTGTCTGGCATAATTGCCAAATTCCATGAGCTTTAAAAGCCAGCATAGTATGTCAGAAACTGCAGGTTTTAAGGACCATGTAATCTCTAGTTGTATAAATAGTGTATAACATCCCTCTGCCTACTGAACTCATGAAGTGTGCCTGTTTCTGCACCACTAACTTTGTACCCTTCTATTTATTTTTCTCTGTTTCTTGAAAACACTCAAACAGCTTTGAGGCTTTAACATATACAGTAGCAAACCAAAGGCGCCAGACTATGTGCAAGTTAGAGTTAGACAAATGTGTGTGTATGTGCATGTGTGTAATTGCGAGCATATGGAAATACGTGAGTAGAGAGTCAACTGGCTCTTTGTTGGGGGCCTTGAGGGAGGCTGCGCATATGAGGGTGTGTGTGCAAGTATGTGTGTCAAGAGGAGATTGAGTGTTTTAATTAAGGTGCAGACAGATGCTGTGGAGAGGAGTAAAAACAGCCAGAAGGGACCTAAGACACACAACTCGTGCACACACACATACACCTCCTGTTGCTCTTACATGGTAAATGATCGTCTTTCTGAGTAAATGTGCATAACCTCCCACACCAATTCACATAGCAACACCCATACATCAAACTACCTGTGCGTTCCACCGTGTGTGTTCCCCATCCAGTTGTGATATGAGCTGCTGGGCAGCAGTGATCGTGTCCTGAGCTTTTGTCACTTCTGCCTCCAGCTTAGCTGCCTCAGCAGTATGACACTGAAACCTAAAGTAAAGGCAGAAGGGGAGGGAAAGGCTAGTGTACATTTAACGTATGGAGATTTGTCTGAGTTATTAACTGACGTAATTTATGAAAGAGGAAAAGAAAAGCCAATCAGGATTAAAATTTCCTTTTTAGGGTCAGGCATTTTCACAGGTCAAACACAGTAGCCATAAAGTCTTAAGGGCTGGAAGAATGGATGTTAACATAGATGAAGGCATACTTCTCTTTCAGTTCGTTGACTTTGGCTCCAACAGAGTTGAGCTGGTCTTCTAGCTTATTTTTTCTACTCTCCGTTTTCCTCAGGTTTCTGAAAACAAAATCAGCAGAGTATCTAAAACTGTGTATGCTTGCACTTAGTGTATATAAAACTGTATAATACACTTTGTATATAAAATATAATATACCTTATGTGCACTAATGGTATGTTTAACCCTGTAAAGCCTGAACCATTAAATAATTGACAGAAAATTAAAGGTCTTTGAAACTGGAGCCTTTATTGGTCCTTCTGAACCCAAAGAAAAAAATTTCAAATATCAATTTCCATGTATGAGTTTCAATTTTGTATCATATTTGATACATCAGGTCTCAATACTCAAATAGTATTATTTTTGAACAAACAAAAACATAATATAATACAAACATGTCTAACAAATTGGTAATTCCTTTTCAAATGGGGCAAAGTTCTGCCTCCTTCCTCATTAATGACAGTCTTGTAGTGTCACTGGAAAGGCCTCTGGGGAACGAATGCTTCCCCCCTGGTGGATTATCCGTGTATTGCATGTATCTAATTGTATAAATCAGGTTTTTCAAGAAAAAAAAAATCACACTGATCATGGAAAGGGCTTCAAAACTCATATATCAAATATGATATGTTTGGCGTTATAGGGTTAAAGCTGCAAAATGCCGTTAGGACAACAATCTTGTGTCAGCACTGAATTGCATTAAAAGTATGGTTCAAAGTATAAGGTCATTTTGTAACCAGAGTAATGTCTGCTTGTGTAGAGCTTATAAACAAGTGAGTGATGGTGATGAAGACATCCTGAAGAACATTTAGGGTGCTTTCAAGAGATGTGTGGGTGCGTGTGTGTGTTCCTACTCCAGCAATCCAGCCTGTTCCCTCGCCAGTGGCTCTATTCTCTCTAGGACATGGGAGTACTGGACATTAGCTTTGACCCACGCAGCCAGAGGGGCAGCTGCTGCACTTGCACGCTTTGCATTCTGACCATAACAAAACAGAATTACAAGTCAGAACCAACTTTTTGCCAACAGTAATCATAATATCTTCGAAAATCATATACAGAACTACACGTCTAATTGCAATTCTGCTAACAGGGCAGTCTGACCTTGGGGTCAAAGGAAGCCTTGTTTCTGTTGAGGAGCTCTTCCACACTCTGGCGAATTTCTGGGGTGATATTCCTGGCCTCAAATGTAGCTATATCTTCTCTTACTCCACGTTTGGCCAGGAAGCTAAAGGGTGAAGAAAATAAACATATAAAGTAGTACTCCCCAAAACCTGTAAACACAGACTGATGCAAAATTGTAACACATAGTCTGATATTGCTTGAAGCAATGTAAATATCTGAAACACTTGAATATAACTTTATTCCAACAACATGTGTCTTATCTTCTCATCACATGCTGACACCTCTTGTAGGTAAACAAAACAGTGACAATCAAATAAAAAAATCATGGGTTCAGCTTATTTTTTTCCTTTCTCTCAATTCTTTCTTCTTTCCTGTCTTTGCTTTCTTCTCACCTTTTCATGCTGACCCAGGAAGTGTCAAAGATGCCCATCAGTCTCAGGACCCCCTCCAGGATGTCTCTGATGACATCAGGGGGCATGCGGAGTGAGCGGATCTCAGACAGAGCTTCAGGCTTGATGTTCCCCACTGCACGTTTTGCTTCATCTACCAAAGGCTAAAGGGCAGCAATGAAAAAAAGATGGAAAATTGAAGAGGAGAGGGAGGGATTAGTACAGAGATGGCATATATGGAAAAGGTAGAAGACAGGTTTATTTGTTTGAATTTTGAGTATTTAGTGAGAAAAGCACAAGTTTGGAAGAACAAAAGAGATGTTATCGAGTCATTTTTAAACACAGCACAACATTACATAAACATACCTGTACTTCTTTCAGCTCATCATCTATTTTGGCCTTTCTTTCTTCAATCTTGGACACTTCTTGAGCCATCTTCCCTTTTATTTTTTCCATTTCTGTCTTCTGGTCACTGGCATTCTGAATAACCAAAGCAATGTTTAATTTTGGACTAAAAATACAACCCTCAAATAATTCCTCTGAATCAGAAAAATGACAAATACAATGTGTTTATATTAAGATGCAAATGTTGCAAACAATGTTTCCTTTTTAGTAGTTTCAGTGGGTTCAAATTGTGCATGGGTAGATTGAAAGTCCAGCTTATATGAAGGAAGAAAGATTTGGCTTGGAAAAAGAATCAGAAGTAATCAATGAGCAATTTGGCAGCATCACTTTCCCACACTTCTCTTTCTCTTCTGTATTTGTACAATCTATGCGGAACACAACTCATCTTCAGCCAGACCTAATCTTTTCACCAATGCCACACAAACATCTTATCCCTCTGAAAGGCAAATTTTCCTTCGTCCTACACTGATCCCTAGTCTGAAATTCTCTATACTAACCCTCCATCACTATTCCTCCTAGTCATTTCCACCTTTCATCTCTTTGTCCCAGTCTCTCTCCTTTACTCACTCCCTGCTGTCTCTATCTCTACAGGAGGCATAGTTGTTACAGCCTCAAGGGAAAATACTAGTCATTAATTATCACTCTGCAAACTGACTCTTCTGACGCTTTTTCCTTCTCTTGTTTCTTGTCTCTCCTCTTTCTGCCTTCTCTGCATTTCACTTAAAAAGGAAGATTCACCACAGGGAGAGAGACAGAAGGATATCATAAGTAACAAAACAGAGTTCAGATTCCTTTTTTCTTTCCATGCATCTACCCATCCATCCATCCTCAAGACAGTGCCAGCAGGAGGAAATAGAAACATGGGTGTCAGGAGATAGAAAATGCTAGTTGCACAAACAAATGTGCATACACACGCAAAGTAAACTCTGTCTTCACAGCAGGGAGACACAGCCAAGGGAAATTCAGCAGAAGTTGCTTGTATAATACTGTGCTCATGGGGATAGGAGAGGAGAGGACAGACAAGAAGAGGGAGAAGAGGACACAGTACGGAGAGGAGAGGAGAGGAGAGGAGAGGAGAGGAGAGGAGAGGAGAGGAGAGGAGAGGAGAGGAGAGCAGAGGAGAGG
>JAPQRP010000006.1:19326647-19337547 GCA_037367295.1 Apogon hyalosoma | reverse complement strand
TGCTAGCAACAGCTCAGGAATCTGAAAAAGTTAAGAAGATAAGATTAAGACATAAAGCAAAAAATTTTGTAGTACAAGTCTCCCTAAAGATACCCACTTAAAAAATAAACTGAAATAAACTAAATAACAGATACTATAAATTTATTGTAGATTGCCAAGACAAAGGTTTCTCACCAGTTACAGAGTAAAACATTTAGTTTAACTTTTATCACACTTTTTGTTATTAACAGAACATTATACATGTCTTATCTGATATCACTTACTTTATCCTTTCACATAACAGCTTTATGTAAAATAATGTCTTAAACAAATTTAACCAAACAAATGTAATTTTAGAACACCTACAAGTGTATTTACAGAGCTAAAATCTGAAGAAATCTGTATCTCATTTGAATCAAACTAATGTGATGTTTAAAAAACTTAAACCTCAACTCTACCCATAACCATTAGACCAATAGACCATTAGAGTAAGTTAGCTCATTGGCTCAATTTCTAATATTGCAGAATGATCGTGACAGGGAATAAAGACAGCCCTTGGTCTGATTTTGCAATTTAATATTGATAGTAACTCTATTAACATCAATCTATGCTTGTTTAACCTTCTTCATGCTGCTTTCAGACCATCCTTCCATCCACTGGACAGAACACTTGCGGTAAAAAGCTGGGTTACTCTCACAGTTGATGGTGAAGTTGGTGTTGGAGCAGTCCATAATAAGAACAGTATGGAGGTTCTGCTGGATTCCTGAGAAGGAATAATACACAAAGAAAGAAAAAATGAGAAGGAAACAGGGAAAATGTAGTACAATTTGAAGGTAAGCAATAGTTTCAGTAATGAGTCTGTCCCTCTAGTTCCTCTCTTGCAGACTCAAATTGTGAAGGTGAGCAAAGAGCTCTTTAGAGGGTTTACTTTGACAGAATAACAGAGCTAATGATTCAATTCTCAAGAAGTAACCTCATCCACAGTGACACAGCACCATTTCTACAGAACACAACTGCACAAAAGGGAAGCAGAGGAATGGAGTCAGATACAATCACAGAAAAGAATAAAGAGCAGTTTATATCAGGATGACACCTGTAGTTTTATAGACATAGGCCAGTGGAACGACACTGTACCATGAAATACCACAAAAAACAGAAACAAGATCCAAGGATATAATGGAACTGGAATGGAACAGGAGCGCTGTCAATATACAGTAGGGATCAAATTTTATGTTTTTTTCAGAGTCAGTATTAATAATCAACCTAACCAGTAACAAACATTTGAAACCAATGTATGTTTGCAGTAAAAAAAAATATTGATATATTGTTGAATAATTTAGTAATAAATAAATATAAATCAGTACATTACTAGAAAATAAATTAATGTTATTTTATCACTGATGGGCTATTTCTAGTTACACAACATTGCTAAAAACCTCAGCGGTCACTACTGATGAGAGAAGAAAATCTGTCAGGCCCAGAATAGTCCTTATTAAAATTAATTTATCTCATCAAAAGTTGGATTTATAAGAATAATTTATTAAAACACTAACTGTGGGAAAAGTAGTTATAGAGAGGTCCAGTGAATCCGTCCTGGGAGGCAGCATCTTTGAGCAAGGAGAGGAGGGGCTCCAGTTCCTCTGGGGTGTATAAACCTGGAACTTCACCTGAAATGTGACACACAGAGAACAGAGCAAACATACAGAATTCCCTTAGACTTCTAAATTTGTCTTGATAAGAAATAAAAAATAGAGCAAACACACCTGAAGACAGCAGGCTGTTGACCATTTCTAGGAATGCTGGGTGGACAAACTGATAGTCTTCCAGTAGCAGAACAACTTGTTGGCCTTCCAGACCTGCAAGCTGCATCACCTACACAAACAATGAGCACAGTCACGCTGTATATCTAAATATTATATACACACCAAATCTCCTTTGCAAACTATCTATGGATTTTGACTTTCCATAGGTATAAGGTACAGAGGTGCCATTCAATAACCATCAATTGTGGATAACAAATCGTAAATTAAAACATCGGTGCCAATACAATTTTCTCTAAGTACATTTACTTGGCACAATCTGAGCTAATTGAATCCAATGAAATCATATAAAGGCTACTTTATACTCTTACTGTCTTCAGATCGTTGCTGAAATGCTTCAAAGAATAACCACGGGAGATCTTGGGCGTGAACAATGTCTTCCCATGCATGTGTGACACCAGGCATGTGGCTGTGTGCCGACCCACTCCACTCCGACCCGCCAGAAGCAGAGAACCACCCGGTCTGCTCAGGACCCGATCCACTCTGGACACAAAGTCACACACCTCCCAGAACAGGAGAAGATCCAGCTCCCTGTTATCTCGACTGTACAGCACTACTCCCTAAAGGGAGAGAGAGGGGGAACACACACACAGGTGAGAGGGTGCAACACAAGCACTGGCATTGTGTTATACTCACAGGCAGATATGACAGAAAGCCCAGGAAAACCAAAAGACTGAGACAGCAAGATTAAAGAAAACAGTAGAGGAAGTATTCAAAGCCTTGAGTTACTGAGTTATTGTGGTTCAAATAAATTCATCTAAAGAAATTACATGTTGTGGCTTAAATACTAGTTACACAATTGAATCTGTAGAAATTTACCTTATTTGAGAGGATGATTATGTATTTTACCTACGTTATCTTAATCTGAAACCCCAAACATTAAATTGTACCCAAACACTAATAAAAACATCAGCCACCAAGCCTGACAATGCAACACAACAGAAAACACATTCCTCAGTGCGTACCTTTTGTATAACTTGTTTTAGATCAGCAGAATCCAGGCGTCCCAGTTGTTTACCATGAGGAGGCAGAGACTGGCCTGGAGCCGTCACAGCCCCTTCAGAGGCTCCCCATGTCACATAGAAACCATCTGCACACAGAGAAAATATCAGAGGCTCCTAGTCACGCACTTGCATTTGCATTCCCACTGTTAGTATACTCAATATTACGAAAAAACAGTTGTGTTATTGTAGCACTAAGTTACACTGTAGTGTTTTTTGCTAATGCTCATTCAGCTTCAAATATAAGTGCTGTGAATGTCAGGTAACATTTTGTAGCCAGTGCGATGCCTTAAAGTTGAGGAAAAGATTGTCAAAAAAGCTACCTCACTTCTAAACTCTCGAATTAGTGAGAGGTACATATGACGGGAGGCTGAAATTTCAAGTTTTCTTGGGTTCTTAGTAGGAAACTGCTGATGAAAGAGCACTTTGGATGAAAAGAGCACTTATCCATTAGCCCTCTGTCTCCCTGGTGTCTCCCTTTAGTCAGGCTGCCAGAATCGTAGGGCTTTGTTTAACAGCTTCAAGGGCTTTGCTTAAAGATACAGCATTGTTTTTATTCAGCAGCCAAGACCTGTTCTTGATCATTATACTTCTCTGTAACTGAGTCAATTGTCTCACCCCTCTTAGTTTGCATGAGGAAGACTGGATTCTTCATGCTATCACTTCTAGTGTGGCACTGCAAATTGTTATCTATCATAAAACATAACATGCCTGCACTTGAAAACCCTCAGCCTTCAGTCCAGGCCAGGGTTTCTTTATCACTGACTATCTGCTGCCCCCCCTGGTTGAGAACTACTGGTACATGCCAAAGTTTCTGCACATACGGACAGACTGATGGACGACGAACTGATGACAATACCTTGTATTGAGGGCCGAGGATAAAAATATGAATAATGTAATAATCTAAGGAGAATGTAATCTATGTCTTATAATGTCTTCTTTATTAGGTTTCTAAGGGAACGTCTTAAAAAAAACTTTGTGGTATTCATTACTTTGTGTTAAAGACATTTTCTGATTCATGTCTTTGAATTTTGTTTTTTTTTTTCTGTAATACTATTGGTAATCAATTCAGAGTCACTCAGTTTTTAATTTACCAGATACAGTATATTTATGATATGTGAATGAGAAACAAAGTGAAACACATGAATTGTATCAAATACATCACAGTAACAGTCACTGAAGAAAGCAAAACATATTTTAATCAGTGGTTTAGCCTAAACACTCACACAATTGATGCTGTCATTCAGTCATAAATAACAGTATTTAAAACATAAGACAATCTAAATCAAGCAGTAGATCTAATAAAACTTATTGTATCATGCCCTAAAGTTAAGTAGTGTAGTCTGTCTGAGCCAGGGTACAATAAATAAAGTGTTATATGTACGTCATTAATAAGTGAGTGTGCGTGTCAGCAAAGGCACAGCTATCTCATACCGGTCATGTTGTCAAGTGCGTCAGAGCCCCAGTCTCCCCGTATGATGGAGGACAGAATGTTATCAAAGGTGTGAAGGTCTTTGGAGGAAACTAGTCGGTCTCTGAACAGTCTTCTGGCCTCATATGCTACCACCTCCAGCACGCTGTCTGTCACATTAGATTGAGCTGAAAGGGAATGATGAAACATACCATTTTAATAACACTGCACAGGATATCACAAGACATGAGCTGCATGGAAGAATAATTTCTTATTACATGGTTAAAATTAGCTCATTGTCATAACTTTCACAAATTTTTTAGCATCAAATCTAAAAAGAGAGGAAAGAATTTTCCGTAAAATAAAAGTCTAACTTTGTAACCCTCTAATCACATTCCACAAATGGAGTAATTAATTTTTTTAAATAAGTACAGATATAGGTACAAGCACTCAATTTGCACTGTAAGAAATGTCAGTGAAAACTGAAAATGGCTGATTTGGTGGCACTAACTGTAACAAGAGCACATTATTGAGAGAAATTCCCCACAAAACTGGTCAATTTCATTTTAAAGTGAAACACAAAGAGAATAAAAATACCAACATGCCAAGATTTAATTCTATAACTTTTTACATTAGCGGAATACATACCTAAAATATACAACATATTTTCACATTACATATTTCAATATACAATATTTTAAAGGTTTTGTGTGTGATATTTAGTGCCAATTAGTGGTGACTTTCCAGACTAGATACATGTATGTGCATATCCCATATGTGCATTTATTCGTATTTCAATCATCTCGTCCTCCAGTGTTCCTATTTACATGATTTTTTTTTTTTTACTATTGTATTTACATTACATTGTGTACAATGTAATGACAATAAAGGTGCTTTGACTTGATTTTGTTAATACATTAACTGCAAATCCAGGCTTACTCAAACTCATCACAAATACATGTATTAATATAGTCACAGAATAAAGATGAAAAGAGAGCATTTTTACATACCAAAAGGAGGGTAAGCAGCAATGAAAAAGAGCGGAAGAAGTAAGTGTAAGTTAAAAAATGATGAGCATGGGAAAATAGAAGTTTGTCCACTGACGTGTTTAATTAAAATAAATGATTGGACTCGCTATCACAGCAGGAACACATTGCAGAGGGAAAGTCTGACAGAGGGAGAGTTGAAAGGGACAGGATGATAAAAGAGGGAGAGACAGACGTGTGACAGAGGACGTGAGACAGGAAAAAAGAAGGAGGGAGAGAGAATGAATGAAAACAAAGGTGAGGGTTGGAGACAGTAGCTCTGAGGTAAAGGTATACTGACAAGAAACCAAGCCATCTGGTGCTGTCATGTTGATTCTGGCATCAAAACTGACAGAGTTATTAATGCTTTATGTTCATCAGGGGCAGCAAAATTATTCGAGTGTAGATTTAAAGGAATTTAAGACAACTAATGGGTCATTGAAGATCTCTAAAAATGTCGGTCAAAGCCACTTATGGGCCAAAGAGTCTAGGGCCCCACAGATACTGGGAAAAGATATGATCATAGTTAGAGAGGGTTTTACATTCTCTGTTCTTACAAAAACATGTGCTCTGCTTACCTGCAGTCAAGTCATATCGCAGCAGGCTGAGAACCCACTCTGTGAGGATGCAGGGGGTAAACAGGTAGTGGCTGTGGTCATCAACTGTAAACTTGGCTTTTACCTAGGACAAGAGAATCATACAGTAGGATGAGGCATAATTCAAGATATTAAGTAACAAGAAGAGGTACTGATCTATCTTTTATTCAGGCATCACAGGTAACATAGATCACTAACTTTTAAAAGCCAACTTGTATAATATTGGTAGTCAAAATTTGGAAATACATGATCGTCTGTGATTCTGAAATATCCTAAACACCATAGAACAAAAAACCTATTCCAATGCACCCTGTGTCTATGGCTTTCAGAAGATACTACATCACATTGATAGAGGCTCTGTTAAAGCCTCTGTAAATCAGTTTTCCAGCAACATACAGAGCAAACACAAAAGACAAAACAATAAATGTAATAAAGTGCACAATAAGATGGCTGACAGAGTCAGCATCTACACAAAATCACAACTCATCTACACTTATGAACTGTGTTATAGTATTGATATTGTGCGTAAGAATCTCCGTGGTGCATAAGGGCTGTGCAGTACATTTGTACTGTAACTGGGTGTAATGTCACTAGATTATATCAAGTACATCTATGTGTTCAGTCAGTGTTCTTGCATTTGCTTTTCTTCTCATGAGGAACAACTGTTCACAAGATTCATCATTAAATTCATTACATTTAAAATCAGTCCCCAATTACAGGTTTGTGTTTTTAATATATTGGTAACATTACACATAAAAATTAATAAACTCCCTGGCTAGTTCAATACCTGTTCATAGAGCTGAACAAAAGATCCAGCCAGCTGGTGTGTTCTCCCTGTGCTGGCCCACGCTGCCTGGCTGCCCAGGCTGTGCTGGAGAACAGGGTGCAGGTATGCTGAGTAGATAGTCTGCAGCTGCTCCCTGTCTGGATAGCTAAAGGCAAGAACAAAGAACCAGAGAAACAAATGGATTGAAAAAAGGAAGGTGATCAGGGTTTTTGGTCAGATGGATAGCAACAAGTTGAGAAAAAGTCTGTTGGGAGCATATATTCAAATCTATGAATAATGTATAGTGCAGGATGTTTGGCAAGACATGAAGAACACATTACGCATGCTTACTGAAAACACTTTATGCATGCTTACTCTATTGTGCAGATGCGTACTATCGAAGAGAAGCGGGAGGTGAGCAAATGGCTTCCTACAGCACCCCCTGTTGACATGGAAGCCACAACCTGGATGTTTTCAAGGCTCACCCACTCCAGATTTTCATCATAGAATCCATGATATGTTAAGACCTAAATGAGGGGAAGAGAACAAAAAAGACATTGAAATTCAAGTCAAAAAGAGAAAGAACTATGGAGTACAGACAACAAAATATCAAAAACACAAAGTATGGTACAATCAAGGTAAATTGGTTAACTGTTAATTTTAATGTAAATCATACAAACATTTAATTTTAAAGTATTTATTTAGTTATTTATTTGACAGGGACAATGCAATTAAACATAGTTACAAGTTTGCAGTTGATGTGATGCATATAGCGTTTATAGCTAGTGCTAATCTCAACTTCTCAAATCAAACAAACATTTTTGTTTTTTTCAGTTTATCTGCTTTTTTTTTATCTTCATTCTCCTCTACCTGTTGCAGGAAAGCAATGAGATTGCTAGTTCCCCATTTGTCAGGTTTGGGCAGGTTGATGTCTTTTAGATAGAGAACCAGGTTTTCACAGTCCTTGGGCCTGAAGACTCGGCCAGTATTAGAGCTCAGCAACAGGCAGGTCTGGGTGAGCTTTTGAAGGACATGGCGTGATGAAGTCTGGGCACTACAGTGAACAACGGCCACCTGGGTGGATCTCAATCGGGAGAAGGCGTAACGCAGGAGCATGCTAAGGTAAGAAACAAAACAAAGAAGAATGATAAAGACAAACACAAGCACAAATTATCTTCAAAGCTACTGTTGTAGTTTACAGTCATAGCAAAATGTCTAAATGTGATGACTTTAACATATCTCAGTTTCATATATTTAGGGTAAAATCAGAGCAGTTTTGAAAAGGACAAAGGATAAAAATGTGCATTACCAGATTTACAACAGGGCCTACTGGGATCTAGAGAACAATATTTGTCAGAACAGACCCAAAGGCAAAGATAGACATTTTGTGAGGGTGCAAATAGATAGAGTATAATTGGAAAGTGGACTGTGTGCAAGAATGTGCATGCATGCTCACTCCAGTATGTGTGTAAATTAATTAGATGCTCTTTCATCAGAAGAATAAGCAGACAAACCCACTGCCTCATTGGCATAGTAACCTTTCAGGGGAAGTGATGCAAGATAAGAGGACAAGAAAAGAAAAGAAGAGTGAGGCTCAAGTGGAGTGTAAAAGGCAAACTGAGTGACCCCCTGTTCTTCATACCCCCTGAGGCTTGACGCAATTACTTATGAGGAAACAGCTCTTTGTCAAGACATAAACAGACTGAAACACACATGTACTACCCACAGATCTGAACCTCACTTCCTAATTATCAGCACTTTTACCAGAAAAGTCAATTGCAGAATAGATGATCTTTTGATATCAGTAGTGATTATGTGCCTGTGTTATTCTCAGTGCATTTGCCTCAGGATCTATAATTCACGTTGTGTTGGACTGTGACCTCACTAACCATATTTCAGCCTACCAGTATGAAGTTTGCTTGAGGCAATGCTGGCTCAAACTGTTTAAGTGCTAAAAGCTTTTACTGCCAACTGCTAAAACAAATGAAAAGATAGTAATGATGTTAAAAGTGAATGAGCATGGCTTGCATCTCCTTTGTTACTTTTTATTTGCATTATCAGGGTATTTATGTTTTAGACATGGATTGTGATTACATACAGTACATTGTGCTGTATATATTTACTGTATGAACTATTTCCACTTCTAATATTGCCAATATGTGCATCAGCTTAAGTTTATGAATGATTTTTGCTGTGTATCACCTTTCATCTCCATAAGTTTAATTACCCTTTCCCGCAGCCCTCTGGCCCAACCACCATGAAGGGCTGCCTGTGCTGAGTGGTGAGCCATGGGGAGAAGCAGTGTAGGCCTCTCTGCATATCTGTTGTCTCAATAACAGGCAGCCTCTGTGTATTAGACAGCTGTTCCAGGGTGAGACCCTCAGGACACTGGAATGTATAGGCTGCTAGATGTCCACTGCCAGGGTCATAGTAGGTATCTAGTGGTTTTCTGATGTCAGGTGGGTTTTCTCGAGCCCAGCTCAGGAGCTATGGATAAAAACATGGAGAGGTAAGCATGTGTAAATTCCAGGACATGGTATATTTAAGAGTAGTGAGATGGATAAGTTTATACTGGTTACAGGTGCTTCTTCTGCATCAATACATGATTTATGACTCATTATTATCATTTTATGAGTTAAGGGGACAAAATAAACCCCTTTAAACTGAGCCATGAGAAAAATCTAAATACAAAAATTAACTTGAAAATAAAATAAAAATACTCTGAACCAGGGGTCTCAAACATGCGGTCCACCAAAGGTTCCAATCCGGTCCGTGGGATGAATTTGCAAAGTGCAAAAATTCTATTGTCAAGGCTGTCAAACTCATTTTAGTTCAGGTTCTACATACAGACCAATATGATCTCAAGTAAAATAATAGTATAATAATCTGCAAAAAAATAATGACTCCGTATTTTCTTCTCTGATATCCTATAACAATAAAATGTGAATAACCTGAACAAATATAAACAACCTGAAATGTCTAAAGAAAATTCAGCACAATTTTAACTATTTTCTGCCTGTCACTAAGTGTTTAGTGTCTTTGTAGATCTGATCCATAATGCACATATGTAAATGATAAGTTGAGGTATAATATTGTTAAAATTGTACTTATTTTTCTTGAAAATGTTCAGTTTTTTCAGGTTATTCACATATTTTTTGTTTGGATAGTTTATAAAAGTAAGTATTTTCATAATTTAATGGGGTTTTTTTGCACTAAAACAGAGACAAAAATTTGGAGTGGTCATTATTTACAGGTTATTATGCTATTATTCTACTGGTCCGGCCCACTTGAGATCAAATTGGGCTGAATGTGGCCCCTGAAAGAATATGAGTTTGAAACCCCTGCTCTAAACATAAACCCATGCTTGCATTAGAAATATTTGTCTGATCATCACACATTACACTGTAAATCAGTTTAAGTCATTTTTGTTTTAACTGACAAAAACTGTCTATATCATTGCTTATATCAGGGTAATATTAATTATTAAGTCATCTGCATACAGCAATCTTTTCCCCATACAAAAACACAGACTCTCACCTCCTTTGCAAATTCTTGTCTCGTTTTGAGGTGTAGATTTCCACCCAGACCTCTAAGAAGGCAGATGATGAATTGACCTCTCTCTGTCACAGCACTGAGGTGTGACAGACCATTGAACACTGTACCCACGAGACTAGTTTCCACCACAAAGTCATTCTGATGACAGGAAAGGAGAAAGGAGTGAGATATATAAGCTTGAAGTAAAAGTGTTGGTAATGAAGTGAGTGGTATACCCTTGCAATTAACAGTGGATAAGTAGATGTGGAGGTCAAAAAGGGAACTGATATGTATTGTTCAGCTTGTGCCAAAATTCAGGAGATCGGGTGTGTCTTTGTCCAACAGAAAGACGACAAGGACTAATTTCAATCTACTGTGCATAGATAGGATAGGAAAAGATGTACCTGTTTGAGAACCCAATCAAGGCCTCTCTGGAAGTAGTCACCCAGCCAGTTTTCTAGGTTGCTGCGGCACTCTTCTGGCTGACTAGACAACCAAGACTTTACCAAGGCTCCCACATCAATGTCTTCATCACTAACAATTTGAAAAAAAAAAAAAACAATGAGATGGGCTTCAAAAAAATCATGGGAAGGAAGGTTTCTAGAACCCAAAAAGGAGTTTGTTCGAGCTGCTCTTTGGAAAAAAGGATTCACAAAGTTGATGACAAACAGGAAGGAAACTCCAAGGCACTCTAAGCATTAAAATGCCTATATTCTCACGATGTGGTCATATACAGACCTTAATACGTTTTTATGGTCTATACATGAC
>JAPQRP010000006.1:19312912-19324524 GCA_037367295.1 Apogon hyalosoma | reverse complement strand
ACGAACATTTCTCCAAGTACGACATAATTGTTTATCAGCAGCAGTGGTTGTAGTCCATACTGAAAATATGTCCAAACTACGAGCAGATTACCTAAAATGTTTAGTTGTTGGTTGTTTTAACAAACACAAGTAGCTGAACGGGATAGAGTGCAGTCAACAACCTGGAGGGGGTGGGGCGAGAAGTGGATAATTTGTATTTAAAGGGTCAGCGTTCAAAATGATCTTTCTGGTGTTATTAGTCAGAAATAGGGCTGAAGATGGACCTGTGGAGTTTAATTAACAAAGAATTCAGACCCAAGCATAGCATTTACAGTTTATGTAGACCACAGGGAAATGTTTTAAAAGGCATAATTTGATTTAAAAAAAAAAAAAAAAGCAAAATATCACTCCTTCAAGACATTCTGTTGGGATACATACTGAACCAAAGTGCTGATTGATTACTATCATATAAAACGCCTATGTCAATGTCATTTCTTATTAATAGATTTTCACATTTTCCCACATACACACCTGGCTCGGTATCACTTCAAGTCGTGCCTCCTTGTACACTTGCTCCAGTGCTTGCATAAGTGTTTGGTCTTCTACATCGGTGAAATTAACTCCAGAGAAGACATCTCTGACCAGAGCATCAAACCGGGAGCTATCAGCAAATGTCAGCTTGGACATGGTGTTAAGTCTTAATGCTTGCACCACCAGACTGCTCTCCTCAACTGCATGGGGATGAAAAAAGACAGACTTAGTTTCCATTTCAGTCCTACGGGGAATGTTTGTTGAAATATATACACATAAAACAGTTTTTATGTGGGTAAAAACAGAAACAGTGTATGAATAACAGGATTCATGAAAAAAAAATAATACAATATAAGGTTATGAGACTTATGTAGTCATTACTGCTTTGCTCTTGTGCATGACCCTTTTACAAAAGTGATAATTACCAAAGCATGTCATGATTTAGAAGTTTGTCAACACTTTTTGTTCTTTACTTCAAAAGATCCTGGCCTTCCCTGCAGGTAAAAATGTGGTGTTTTTCTTTTTTTTTTCACAACAGAGAGGAGCACTTGGCCAGACTACACACAGAGACAAACACAAGAAAACCTTGGGGACTCATCCACAGACTGAAGGTGCATGTGGTATGAGTGTGTGCCGGAATGTGTATGAGTTGTGAAACAGAAAGATTAGAAAGACTGTCTAGAAAAGCATAGAGTAAAAATGAATTAGGGTTGATCAGTGTAAAGCAGAGATATATGGGGAGATGAAAGTGAGAAAGCGAGGGCAGTAAGTGAGAAACAGTGAGATGAGAGAGGCATTGACAGCCAGGTATCAGAGAGAGTACTAATGAGAGGTCAGGGGGAGGAGGAAGGGGGTGGGTAAAGTGCCATGGAAGAGGTAAACAACAGAACTTTGGCAAAGTGTTTGCGAATGAAAGAATGTAGAAGGACAAAAGTACACAAGAGTGAAAAGCCCAAGGGAAGAAAAGTTTTTCAGTAGACCATTTCAGTAAAACGTCAATTGATAGTGTGTCTGCATTAGAGGATTTAGAGGACAAAAGTAGGTGCTTTTAGAAGGACTGGCAAACACAGCCTTTTGGTGATCAATTATACTCATGAATAGACTTAATCAGTACATTTAGGAGATACTGACACATTGGCAACTGACAAAACAGTCTGTGACCTTGTTGGGTACAGGATGAGTGTCTTTAAATTAGCCATACTTAAGCTCTATAACTTTTTGTCTCAAGGAAGTAGATTGTGTGGTAGTGTTGCAGTTTTGGCAGATCAGTGTAGATGCACAGAAATACTCTGACCAACAGTTTTCAGCTGACAATAAAATGTTACTTACCAGACTTGCAACTTTTAATACAAAGTAGAATATACAGAGACATTCTAAAGGTTAAAACGAATAGTACAGTCAATTTAACTATAACCTTAAATAAACAAAAATTGGGACAGTATAGAAAATACAAAATAAGAACAAAAAACGGTACTGAAATTTGACAGATAAATGTTGATAAGTGTCAGATCAGAGTTTTTGTAAGTTTAAAGGCTGATTTTCCTTCCAGAGTGAGAGTTGTAAAATCTAAGTGTAGATGATAATGTAAACAGCACTAAACAATTAACACTAAAGATTAAATTAAAATGTCCATCACAATTGTTTTTTTTAGCCTAACCCCCTTTAATTCAATGTGTCCAAATACTTGTGATCATATAGTGCATTTCTTTTCATGTTTTGTTTGGTCAATTTCATTTCATTTGTAAATATAAATCCAGTTGTGACACTTTGGCCTCCAATGCATTCAAGAAAAACATCAGACAATGAAGTACTTTGCCATTTCTTTTCACAACAGGTAAACACTTAAAGCATGTAAGACACAAAGAGATGAACTGATTGAGGAGAAATTTTGCCCAATTTTTCCTACAAATAAGCTGTTGTTGTTGCACTTTAATGTGCCGGATATTCTCAAAAGTGTCCCTGTTCCAACTGTTATCTTATTTTTTTGTATTTATTTTTTTGGTCTGGAAAAGATGTATATTTACAAATGAATTGAAGGTGACCCTAACGAAACAAAAATACTGTGTTCATTCCATTTGGTTTCTGGTAAACACATAGTGACATTAGATACAGTTCACTTGTCCCATTATGTATATGAATTAACATCACATTAGAAAAGTTATTATAACTGTACAAAGTAAATTAAGTGAAAAAAAAAACATTCTTCATTTTCAAATTTTTGCATATAATACTGCTACCTAAAAAAATGCATCTACATCTATGACAAAGTTGATCAAAAATATCAGTGAGGTATGAATATGTTTTTCATTCTTTAGACAGTCCACACCAGAATATTTCATGGAATAATGCAAGTTGTACTTCAAATGGTAAGAATACTTCCGGCTGTCCTTTCTCCCCCACTGAACCCCAAGAGGATATTTGACTGCGGATACTGACATGTATTTCACTCAATAAATCCAGGTGTTGGTGGTGGAAATCACTTTAAGTACACCTTCTACTGCTGAATGTCTGTACCCCACACTGTGTTGTGTGGTTATGTTTCACAACAATGGGCAAAGTTTCCCCCTTGTTACTTTCCTGTCACGCTCCACTGTGAAAAAAGAAGAAATACCTCAAGGAAATATTGTATCCTAAAATAAAAAAAATAGCCAGAAGGGGTCTTACAATTGTCTTTTTCATGGCTCCTCCTGTGTTGTTGCAGGAGGGTGCCACAGGCCTTCAGCACTGTCTTCAGAGCACGCAAACCCCAGTCATAGTGCTGCTGAGGAGTCAACAGCTCCCTGAACACACAAAGACATAGTCACACACTCCCACTTGATTATATACACACTGCACACAAACAGTAGTAAAACTGCTACTGGACTTGTCACATTATAAGTACCCAAACATCTACACCACCATGTACTTTAAACCCAAAAATTCTAACCTGGCCAAGTTAAAGATTGCAACCAGTTTTCGTCCTAGCATTTCTCCATTTTTGAAGCCCTCAGAGTAGAGAATAACTTCAGCAATGAGCTCATTGTCTGGCCTGCTCATTGCCACAGGCCTGAACAGCTGCTTTAGATTGTCTGGAAGCTTCTGTCTGCCTCCATAGCCTTTTCCCGCTGGGTTTAGTGTGATGAACACACCAGAGTTTGGGTCCAAGTCCACCTGGAAGGACAGAGAGAAGAGAGAAAAGTTTTCCTTTTCAATAAAATATACAAGTCCTTGATGGTTCATGATCCAAGTAGCCGTCTTAAAATGCATAGATGGATAATTGCTTGATTTAGTCATAGACAGATTTATGTATGTGTAAGAGTTCACGATCGAACGAACTCTCATAAAATTAAATGCACACATGGTTACTGATTAGCATTTTGAAAGGAGGATTTGAAAATAGGTAACATTTGCAAAGTGAGACCAAAAACTTGTCAACAGGAATAGGCTGTGCTGTGTGTGTTTAACTGTGTGTGCCAGAAATTAAACACAGAGACAGAACAATTCATGAAAAAAGTCAGATTGGCCTTGAGAATAGTGGCTAATTGGTTTTTGGGACTAGTGTTGGCAAACATTACTACTTTTGTCTGCATCTGATTTTTTTTTTGCTGACCTCCTTCCCAAGCAGTTCACATGTATGCTTGTGATGTTTGAGGGAATCTTGAATGGCCTGAATCTGCATAGAAACTGCAGATAGCACTGCTTCTTCTAAGCGGTTAAACTCATCAAAGCATCCCCATGCGCCACACTTCACCAAGCCCACAAAGATCCGACCCATCGACTTCACATCAATGCCCTGAGAAGGAGACACAAAGCAAGGAATGACAGTTACTGTTTAATCTATGTGACCAGCACGGTTTAGGTCTAAAAGCTAACAATATTTTTATATAGTATTGTTGTGCAGGTCTTAACATAGTCTCTTAAATTAAGTCTATACCTCATCACAGTTGAACACCAGCACTTGGCGTCCGAATAGACCGCCCAAGGCTTTGACTGACTCAGTCTTGCCTGTGCCTGCTGGCCCATAGGGGTTTCCTCCAAGCCCCATTTTCATGGCCTGGGTCAGAGTCAGGTAGCACTTATCTGTTAGTGGAGTGTGCACCAGCTTAGCTGCATTCCCCTGGGAGACAGGAGAGGAAGGGTGAGGAAAAAAAAGTGAGTGATAAAGACAGAGAGAAAGTGACAGGACCATATGGAGGTTGAAGGCCATAAGGGATGGAGAAGGTACAAACCAACAGAAGATGGTGTAAAATGGGGATAAAACCACTGAAAGAAGATAAAAATGAGTCTAGCTTTTGTTTTTCAAAAGAATTGCAGCAGGTAAATACAGCACAGAATCTCCAGGTCTCACATCTTTACATAAACAGTGCCCCCAAATGGTAACGGATAAGAAGTTCAAATGCCTTCCTGAAATGCTGAAAAGGAAAGCTACTTCTCTTACCATTTAGTCTGTGGCATTAAAATCCTGAAACCAGAACATCTTTGATTTTTGAGGTGCACCATACCTGTTCAAGGTGTGTACTTCATATATTTAAACTTAACATACTCATGATGCAGAGGTATACACCCATCTGCTGTTACACATTTGTTGAATTTTGTTGAGCAAAACATGTACAAACGTATGGCTCACAAGTGAGGCCATGAAAAATAACGTGTGTATGCACTGTAAATACAGCATTTACATGTAAATAAAATGCTGATCCCTCTTGTCCAATTAGGGAAAACAGGGAATGCAATCTATTTTTTTATTATAGATAAAAACATTACACATTTACAAGTGGCTGAAATGTGAAATATAAATGTCAATAATAGAGATTTAGCATGTAAAAAAATTGTTCAGAAATCCTGATTGCTTTGAAGGGGAATGTTAATCAAACAACACAAGTGAGCAAATGTAATGAGCTCTTTAGGTTCTGATAAGTTACATATTAGGTTTTTGAGTTGTGTTTTACTCTTTTATTTAAATTAATTGATAATTAATCATATAATGAACATATCTAATAAAGGAGAACTGGAAATATTAGTGAGAGCTTGTGTGATCCTTGTCAGTGTTCATGCCAGCATACCTGGTATTCATACGTATAACTGAACTGTGCATCCACCATATGTATGTGGCAGCATTTGTCTGGTCCCATGTAAAAACGAAGTTGCTTCTTCCAGGCCCATGCATCTGGACTGGTAACACCTTCCTGGTTGAGTTGCTTCACTACACTGATGTTATGAATAATGTCCAGGATCAAGGCCTTTAGCTTCAGCTGCAGGACACTGGAATCTATAAAGGGAAATATTCAGAAATACAAATTACATTAAGTATATACATTTCCTATTAATATTTAATGTTAGAAACTTGTAAACTAATTATTAACTTAATTTAGTTCCCTGGATCATGTATTAATCCAAGGTTAATTATATGCCTCTGACAGGCACTTTTAGGTCATGTTGCTGTAAACGTGACAATAACTTTTACAATCAGACAGAAGTGGTAAAAACTGAAATTTCTGAGAAAAGAAGGTCACTTTTCCATTTCAGCAACAATCTGGGAAGGGAAGAAAACAACGTGTTCACAATGATACATTGTTAAGGATGTTAGTGATTCAGTACATGCACAATTATCATAAATTGCATTACTTTATGCTGAAAAATCCACCTGAGGCTGTTTAGACAAAGTGGAGTTTTTTTGTTCCTTTCATCCTTTGTGATTCATTACTTGTGGCATCTTCTGTGCCTTCCCCAGAATTTCATTTGGGCTCCACCGAAGTACATTTTGCCCAAAATAAAACGTTTATCATACAACAGGTTTTGTTACCAATTTCCAAAGTTTTTCTTTATTGTACCGTCTTGTCTATGTGCCAAAAGTATGATTTCTCCCACTCCCACACATCAGTTTATGACTCATTTATACAGAAAAAAAGACTCATTTATACAGCCTGTGTAATAAGATTATTCTTCTTCCCATCACTTTAGCTGCTGAAACTTGTATTGCAGCCCGCCTGCCCCTTAAGCCAACCACATTGAATTAAAGCAGACAGTAATTTAATGAGATGCTATCATGGAAATGAATGCTATTTGGATTTGATTACAGAGTTCTAAACAGCAATGTCCATGCCATGAATCACAGTCTTTACAAATATGCAATAATCGCCATTATTCTACCTTGCAGAAATATTTGTAATCTGAAATATGCAAAGAATATACATTCAGTTTGTGCAAGTCAAAAAAGCATTGTTGTCATAAATGCAGTCTTGCATGATGCAGAAATTTGGCTCAAATACCAGGTGAAATGATGCTGTTACTAGAGTTGAGGGGAAACTTTTCATCTCATGCATGAATAAGAACCTTGATTTGAATTTAAAAGTCTTTTTTTTTTTTAACAAATACAAGTTTTATGAGTCTCCAGCCATGCTTTATCTGGCAATATATTCAGCTTCTGGTCATTCAATTAGTCTGCCAGCTACTACATCAGCAACTTTAAAGGGTACACCCCTCTGCAGCCTCTTGTGTCTGACTGGCTATCTAGGGATTCTCACAAGAGCAGTCAATCAAAGTTAATCTAAGTAATAACAATCCACATACTTTTAATCAGAGCACAATTAATAACAACACAAGATGGTTGTCCTCGAGTGTCAAGCAGCAACGTGTTTTTAGGTACATTAAAAGAAAACTTCATATCGTCTGGAAAGTGATAAGCACAAGACAGTTGGAATCATATGTTACGGTCACAGGTAGAAGTGGACAACATCCTGTGCAATATTTAAGGCTCTGCAGGTCTCTGTGAAATCTTGTTAATCACAAAGTTGCTGTTTGTCTCATCCCTGTATAGCGAGTCATCAGTCTTGTATCACAAGCTATTTTATCCTCTCAGTACTGATTGACAGCCTCGATCATGATTAGAGTTTAGTCATTGACTGCACACAGTAATGCAGTATATGACTAAATAAATTAAGGGATACGTACGGGTGTTGACATGCTCAATCAATAGAATGAACAGAGTACAGTTTTATGGTTGATCTAATTAGTACTAAATATTTGTAAATTTATTTCAGTATTAAATCCAAGCCTCTGGAACATAATTTGGTTAATATAGCCTAAAGGAAATTATATTTTTTAGTGCTCATATTTGAAGTTCTGTAAATACCAGTGTTCAGAGACTGGCCCACTGAAACATGTCTAGGACACATGTACCTTTATCAGCGCAAAAAACACACAGATAAACACCACTACCTGTATTAGCGTGGTCTTCAGAACTGGTGTCAACCATAGTGTAATGTTCTAATTTGGCATTGAGTTCCAGTTCCAGCTGCTGCAAGCTCTGCCCTTTCATAGCTCTTTCCACATCTTCAGTGAACTGGATTTGCTCAGCCAAACACAGAATCTGCATGAAAGAGAGGGAAAGTAAGATGACATTCAACAACAAACCTGACGACATAATGTTGTGACACCCTCCAGGAAAGAATGAAGAAAGCTATTGTTTAAGACTACACTAAGGTCCTTCGATGTATGCACTAGACTGCTATGGATGCCCTACTGATCTACAGGGGCAAGCGTTCCTTGCTTGTATTAAGGCATGAGGACTAGTTGACATGAGGACAAGTTGATAAGGAAGAACATACATGTGGTGGGGATGGAAATGGACAAGGTGGAAGCAGTGACATAGAAGAGGATGAGAGAGAAGCTTAAAGCTATCATCGTCATAGACAGCTCCTCTCGTTCTGTCTGCACTAGGCTGAGGCAACTGACATGTTACTCAAAATGCATGGGAGGCTCTTTCATTCTATCATCCATCAGCCTCTACAATGCCACAGCCCCCAATACCTAACTACCTAAAATAGACTTAAACGTCAAACTACATGCATTCACTGCTAAATGGTTACAACACAGACATTGTACACACACATATATACATATATACACACACACAAACAAAACTCTGGAAGACTGACATACACGCAGATCTACTTTTTGTACTTATATCTTCTGTTGCTCCAATTTATTCCTATTTTACTACAGCTACAGGGGATTAATCAAGGTACATCTCATCTCATCTAACGCTTCAGTAACTTAAATATTAATTTTGTCATAATAGTTTTTAAAACTGGGTTTTAGTTTCTTCATTAAGAAACCAGTGCATCACTAACATTTGTTAACATAACATTTTACGACAAACTACCAGTGGATGAACAGAAAAGTGTAAAACGTGTTAAACATAACAATGTGTCCTCTGTAAAGTTATAATATCAGCTATTTCTAAATGGTTCTGCAAAATGATTTTTCTTTGGCAGCCAGTGAATATGTCCAGTGGGGTGTGATGTGTGTTTACCTGTGATGGATAGCGTGAGGGGTCCACCTCTCCTTTCTTCCCTGCTGATACACATTCATAGAGCAGATGCTTCAGAGTCTCCTTCATTTCTGCAGACAGCTCACTCAACCACACCTAGAGAGAATAAGAAACATTCATGCACAACCACACAATGATACACAAACACAAAACTGAATAAAATGTTTATTTCAAGTATGAAATTTGTCAAGCCAAACAGAAATCAATCTGAGAACAGCTGACATGCACAACCATTTATTTATTTATTACCTCCACAAGACTGGAAATGCGTATGAGGTTTTGGAGGGGCACTATCTCTCCCTCCAGAGAACACATGGCAACAATGTGTTGGCATTGCTCATCAAACACAACAGTGTGAATGCCTGCACAGAAAATAAAGATTAGCTTCTTTGTCCAACAGAAGAAGGATTGAAAGCTGCTGATTACTGCAAAATGAACAAACAGAGCAAAACAGATTACTGAGAAGAACTGAGGTTTCTGACCTGCAAAGAGTTTTTTGAGGTGTGACTGAATGACAGTGGGGTTTGTTGCCTGACCGAGAATCTCTAAAAGGTCATCGTCTCCAATGAAATAGAACCGTGGGAAGGCAGAGCGCTTCTCCTGCATCAATCAGACACAAATGTAAATAAAACTGGGATATTGTGCAACTGATACACATTTCTAGAGACACCTGTATGCAGGTAAAAAAATCTATACCTCCAGGAACTCATTGAGTGATTTTTGGCAGCGTTGTAACTGGTCCAGTATGGTGATGAGGGAGTTTCTGATGCCAGCTCTGGAGCTCAGGGACACCACTCTGTTGTCCCTTTGAATGTCTGACATTATAGACCTGTAGTAGGATACAGGATGATTAGAAAAGTATTTAGAATTGGATGTGAAATGAAATAGTGACTGATTTTTTCAGCTTATATCCAGGGTCTTTACTATCTGTCTCAATAGTATACAACTGAACAAAGCATGTCCACAAATTTTTGATCAAATATAACATAAGGTATATAACATATATACTGTATATACTGTGTTGATGTGGCCTGTATTACTGTAACTACAGCAGATAAAGTTCACAAAAAATATTTTTTAAAAAAATAGAAATTACCTGAAATCCTCATCAACCCTTTTAAAGCGTGCCTCCTCTCGTGGCAATGCCCCCCTTCCAAAAATTGGTTCTAAATAAACCCAACGTCTCTGGATAGCATTCAGATTGAGTAGATACTCATCTAGGTCTGATAGACGGACTTCCCACAGACTGACCTGAACATTGAGGGAGTAAATATAGTACTATCAGTTTGGTTATAGTGTTGAGACACCAATACTACAGAGAATACATAAACACAGTTTTTCATTTCATTAGGTTAAGAAATCTTGCTTGACTTAACAGAAAAAGTGAACACTTTTACTTTTTCCCCAACTCAAAATGAATCAAATAAAGCTACTGAAGTTTATTTATAGATTTAAGAATTTGACTTGACCTTGTCCTGGAAGCTGCGGTAGTATGGAGAGTCTTTCAGAGACTGCAGCAGACAGCGGTTATCTCCCACCTGGATGGGCATAAAGTGATGATAAAGACAGTGTTTGCTAATCCTTAAGATTACATTTTATGGTGCCAGAAGATATGTCTCCATCCTGAAACATTTTTATGCTCTTACTTGAACAGTTGCTTTGACTGACATGAGAGGAAATCATGACCATATACTATAAATACACACTAATGGAGAATACGGGAGCTTTTGCAAAATGCTAAATCTGAAAATGTAAGATTGCACACAGTGTGAAATAAGAAATAAGGCAAGTACATAAAAATTATATTTTGTCATTTTAACTCAGTTCCACATTCTGACTACATTTTGTTCAGAAAATACCAATAGTAAGTACAAATAGTCAGAGTCTCATGATTAACAAGGAATTAAAGAATCATGGCCAGTAGGGGAAGTTTCAAAATGTATCTGTGGTTATTCAGAACTGCTGCATTGAAAGGGTATTTAAAAAACTTTGTAGGTAACCTGAGCGAGAACAGGGACTTTTTTTGCACAGACTTCCCCAAAATACTGTATTTGTGTCAGAAAATAACAAGAGAGCACTGAGAGGAGTGTGGAGGTTCCTTTTTGTTAGTGCCTTAAATCCATATTTTTTTTATACCTCACATCAATGAAACACTATGGTGTTGCAGTATGTTGTAATTTTTGTCAAATGGCTGGAAAAAATGAGAGAAATGTTTCATTTTATTTTTATCTTTTAGATGTCCCATTTTAAGCTGCTTAAAAAAGATTAGGACCATTTCAGTTAGTTTACCTTTACCTGCATTCAGCTGCACTGCACTCCCTTCAGTTTTCAAAGGATAAGACACCTCACATCTTGTCACAGAACTTGACAGAGGAATCTAAAACAACTCTTATTAAAGCTTCTTAAATGTGTATATAGAGTAAGAGCTATAAATGCGTGTAAAGTATGAGTGACCATATGTTTACCAGTTTCTTTGAGGCAAAAAAAGGCAAGGCTCAGCAGATTTTCAGTAAGACAGTTATGTGACCTTTAACTTCACATGTCAGGACTTTAAGAAATTGCAAGTAGCAATTATAAAATAGGAAGCAGATGTTGAGAATCCCCATGGTTTCAGGCATGTCAGGCAGCCTCAGTGCAGGTGAATATGGTGAAAGTGAAATTCACACCCCTTCCACTTGAATGTTGGCTGAGCTGGATATTTACTGTGCATAATTTATTTTCTTAAGCTTCAGGGATTGCCAAATAATGACCCAGTCTGATTACATTTAAGGTTTATATGTGTGTGTATATA
>JAPQRP010000006.1:19297754-19310861 GCA_037367295.1 Apogon hyalosoma | reverse complement strand
ATTTTATATGTTAAGCACTTTGTGCTACATTTTACTGTATGAAAAGTGCTATATAAATAAAGATTGATTGATTGATAAAATGAACACTCCAGCCCTGCCAAATAAATAGTCTTGTTTGTGTGTAGTAAATTTATGGAAAGACACTAACATATAATTTTGACACATGCCTACCTTGTATTTGTCCACCTCTGCTTGCAGTTTAACAGACATGGCAGTAGGTTGCTCTAGCTTCCTTAGTCTATCATGCCATGTAAACAGAAACTCTTCAAAAATGTAAGTTTTACTCCTGTGAAGCAAAAACAAACACATCAAAACAAAATTGAACAGACTTAAGTGACAAAAGTTCCAAGTAAACTCTCACTCTAAACTCTAGACTCACTCTCATTAACAAAAGGTATAAACTTATTCCCCTACCTGAATGTGATCCAGTCCTCCTGGGCCTTCTCTGTGAAACCCTGATGCCACTCCTCGTACAAACCCCACATCTGGCTGTATTCATCCATGTCTCTTTTTATGTTTTCTGCCAATGACAAATCTGGAACCTCTAGGTCGAAGTAGGCGCAGTCTTCACTGAAGAGATGAGGAGAAAAGACATAATGTAGTGACTGTACTGATATTGATGAAGGAAACAAACCTTTTTAGCAGTTGTCCTGATTTTCTTAGTAAGACCAAATTAAAAAACTTACAGCAGTTTATTATGTACAGCCTCCAACTCTTGAAACTCTTGCTGTTTGTCTTTGATGGTCTGAAGGCATGCAAGTAGAGCAGCATGATCACCACTCTCAAGAATATCATCTTTGGGTTTGAGCTGGTCCCAGCGGGCCTTAAACCGTTCCAGATCTGCCCTGTAAGCTTCCATGTGACCTGCTGTATTACTTCGCATCACCTCCACCTTTGGGGAAGAGAAGACAGCAAGAACAAAAGGAATAAAATAATGGAGATTTTCTATTTTTATAACTCATTAAAAAGAAGAAAAACAGAAAAAAAAAGATGGTGTGTGTGAGTATGTGTGGCCTGCTTCTACACTACTACAGAGTGCACATCTTTTTACACAGTTACTGTCCATGAGGGGTCTGAGCTCCTTTATGGAGACAAAATACAGATACCCATAAAAAATTGAGTTAGGAGTTGGTTTAAAGGTTCAGTGTGTAGAATGTGGCATCTAGCACTGAAAGTGTAGAAGGCAACCAGCTGAATACCCATCGTCTCTTTTCCCCTACAGTGACTTTTCAAATCAGAACACACTGAACCTTTAAGTTTGTGGGTTTGGTTAGGGTTAGTTATTCTTCCGGAAATCTGTTAAAGGATATCATGCTGTAATGTCTAAACACAAGTTGAGTCTTGACTTTAATTTGTGAAGTACCTTGAGATGTATATTATGATTTGTGATTATATTTAAATTAAATGGAACTGGACTGAATGGTAACACAATATATCTGTGTGCCTCTCTGTATGTCACCTGTTCTTTGATCATAAGCTGGTGGCTCTCCATGACAAGCTCTAGTTTGTCCCATTTGGCCCTCAGAGATGACAGAGAGTCCAGGCCAGCACCAGCCACAGCTCGCAGCAAACGATTCTTCTCTTCCGCACTTTGAAACTCAAGCAGGATCTGCACATACACATATATATTAGAGGTTTTATTTTGTATGTCTAGGCAGCAAACCTTCCTAAATAATTCAGAGTTTAGGAGTGTGGCCTACTTGTGGCTTGCGGGCTAATATCTGGGTATATTTGCCACGTATTGCACCAATCTCCTCCATGCTCTCTGGTCGAGTGGACAAGGCCTCTGTTGACTCAGACACAAAACTGTCTATGGTCTGTGTATGACCTGAAATCATGATGAGAGGAAACATTAACAAAAGAAAAGAAACAGAAAAGGAAAGTGAAAGCAAGAACAGAGTCACAAAAATAAAGAGACAGACAAAAAATGAAAACGGGGAGAAACATTTGGTTTGTGTTTGGTGTTAATTATAGCTTGTGCACTACTGAATAACCAAATGTAATGTTGTAAAACAATGGAATGAAGTACATTATTTAATTACATGGTAAAATAATCTCACCTTGTATAGACTTCCTGAGGGACATAAGTAACATATCAAAGAGCCTTTGGATAAGGTCATCGATGACAGCTTTTACTGGCTCACAGTTGACAGTGACACAGTCTACTTTCTCCTGACTGATAAAGAGACAGATTAGAGACTGTAACTCAATTGTTAGAGAGTTCATTTCCTGTAACACGGTGTCAGTAAACATATGACCTTTTAAGAACTGGATCTGGCAGTTGAAAATGGAAGAAACTTTAAGGTGTCTGCCAAAGTTCATTTTAGCACAGAAACCAAAGATAAATATGACTTATAAACAAGCCATTTTTATAGGTACAATTCAGAAGTTATGTTTTACTGTTAAGAATAACAAAAAAAGGGAGACAAAAGATCAAAAATATACTCTGTGCTATGTGTGTCAAAAGAATTATTTGGAGGTCAGTGGCCATGGAATTAAAATTTAGCTATTAAACTATCATCTAATGCTGTTGCAATGTGACCTGTTTCAATAGAGCTACCGTGCACTATATTACCCCACTTTATTATTCATCATTCACACTTATCAGCCACCGAGAGTAAAACCCTATTCATACAGGACTAGTGTAACCTGGGGACAATTTAGAAATGAAGCCCCTAATGCCTGCATTTCATGCAGCGCATTTATATGGGATGAGTGAAGCCTGTTTTTTTCAATAAATTTACTTTTATCATCCCTGGATCTAATGTCAAAATTCACTACTAATAGTCTACCACTTAAAAAGACCTGTTGATCCTATTGAAAGATTTTAGAAAAAAATTTCATTGTTGCACACTGTCATGCATATTATCAGTCTAATCAATTTTTTAATGTTTCACTCTTCTGAAGTTTTCTCCTTAATTGAATCAATCTCCCTGTTATAAAAAAGACATTACCACCTGAATTTGCACCCAAAATGTTTTGAAAACCTCCATTTATAATCACCAGTGCAGCCTCCATAGTCCTCAACTACAAAATAAACAGAATAAATATGTGCAAGAAAAACAAAAGAAAAACATTGTACGGTAAATCACAGAGATGTTGATTTGCACAATGCTAATATTATCACAGAACGTCTGTGTTTGCTGAAACAGGAGTAGGTCATTTGCAGTGGAATTTTTACATATAAATTACAGATATGGGTAAATCACACAAAACTGAGATTACAGATGACCTTCACAATGAATACAAATTACCAGAGGTCAATAGTTAATACTAGTCCCATGCACATAAGGCTTAAGCTGACTGATCATGAGTGACAATGTGTAATACATTAGTTAAATATGTACCTGGGGAGACGTTCTGACTCCTTTCCCCGGGCTTTTAGGGCCTTGAAGTTCCGTTCCCAGTCCTGCACTAAGTTCAGATGCTTCTCCACTAAATTCTCTAAATCCACCTGGCCCAGCACCACCCACTCCTGCAAAACACATGCAGGTAAATTCACTTGTTAATGCAGTTAGTGAGCCATTTCCTAATTTTCATAATGTTGCCAAACATGGCAGAGCAGTATTGACTACAAAGAGAAAAAGTGGAACCAAAGAAGAATGAAGGTCAAATAGTCTGGTCTTTGATAAGGGTTTTCCCCTATGGTATTGATATGCATGGCTAGAGGCAAATGGGGAAGGGGACAAATATTATACAGTGCCTAATATTCTCAGTATAGAAACAACAGAGTGTAAAAATACTGACACTAAAAACAGAACTGCTGTGCATGAGAAAGCTGTATGACTAATCAAAGCAGAATTCTTTGAACAAAGCTGTAATGCAGAAAAGGTGAAAAGGGGGAATCAGAGTCAGAATACTTTATTAATCCCAGAGGAATCAGTTAGCATATATTAAAAATACATGTACAAACTTTGCACAGAAACATCATCAGAGCCATGTTGTATTCTATACTCCTCACTGCCAAAAACAGTGACCTTACGGTCCTCATTAATTCTATAATCAGAACCTCTGAGGGTACCTTAAACTTGTGTTGTACAGCCTGCAGGCGGCTAAAGAGGTCCTCGGCCTTACTGAAGATGGTAAGGAACCCAGAGGCATTCCTGTCAATCATGATGCTGAAGATTAGCTCCTCCCCCTGGGCACTGACCCCTTTGAACTGGTTAGGGATTGATATGAACCGCTTCATCTCTCTGAAGTAGCGTGCTCGCACCTCTTCAAACGGAGGACGAAACTGCAAACGACCCTGCCTATTCCATGGAAGGAGAGGAGAAATGAAGAACAAAGCAAGAAGGAAAATGGTTGCGTAGGCAAATATCTGTAGTACCATAGCTGCTGTGGTTTTACAACGGAAAAATGTATGTCAGAGGAAGAGAAAAAGGTCATAAGCCACAGACTTCATCACAATATTGTGAAAATACAGAATAGAAAGAGAGACAGAAAGTGAATGAGACAGAAAATTGTAAAATTGATACATGAATACTGACTTGAAGGTAAGGTCAATCTGTATCTCAGGCAGGTTCTTGTTGAGTGCCTCCAGTCCAGTCTGATACTGATGTTCAAGAGCCTTATACAGCTGATGGTTCCAGTGCTGACGCCAGGCCCTCATGTCATCAGATCTAAATCCCTGTACATACACATACAAGCACTGCTTATAGTGTATCTAATAGAGAGTTAATCATAGCCACAAAAGCAGATGAAGCTTTAAGAAATTGTAGTTATAGTAGTTTATTAGTGTACGCCTCTAAATTTGCAAGTAGTAGTAATTAACACGCAACTTCAAGGAATTCATTATATAATTTCTGAATTCTTTCATTTGTTCATAATTTCTTAAAATAACACCATCCCCTTCCTGGTGACTTTTTGTTTATATTTTTACCACTCAAGTAATGGATTTATGTATTTTGCAAAATATGTTGAAAACATTACAAAAGTTTCAAAGACACAAGCGATTGCAATCCACACCTGAGCCTCCAGAGTGGCAAAACCAGTACGGAGCTCCTGAAGGCCATCCTTCCACCGCTGCTGATGTCTCAGCAGATCCACATTCATTAGTGTCAACACCTAAGAAATATTCCCACAAGCAACAACACCAAACAGTAAGTACTACATTCATTACTATTATTTATGTAAAGCTCAGATGAGTAAACATGAATTGAGCACCAAACAAAGATTTATACATAGTTAATTCAAATTAAAGCAGAGATCTGGTTATGTAAACTTCAACCTTGTCTGTGAAGTCAGTGTGCCATTTGCGTAATTTTCTGTTCTCAGTGGAGAGTTTCTCAGCCGCAGACTGCAGTTTTGCAATGTAAACCTCCAACTCTTTTGGATTGTCCCACGTAATCTGCAGTTTACCACCTGATTCTTTTGTCTGAGAACGAGGATTCTGAGAAAAAAAAAAAAAAAAGCTGAGGTTAGCTAAGTAAACATCAGGCATATATTAATAACAAGTTACACTGTGTATTGATGTTTTGTCTTTCTGCATTTATACTTTTATAATCCCTGTACTTTTCTATTAATTTTTTTTAAATAAAACTCCAAAAAGGGTAAAATCTAGGCAAAATTGTACCTTGATGACCTGTTCAAAAGCCAAGGCAAGACCAAGCATCATAGGCCTTTGAGAGGGAATCATCTGTTGGTCAATAGTGTTGTAGAAATGGGCCACCTATAAACAGAAGAACACTAATGAGTCGGGCGAACTATTGTGAAGAAATAGGAAAAATATAAAGAACAAGAGGAAAAAGAAGCAACAAAGACAGAATTATACTAAATACCTGTTTTAGGATGATGGCTTGTCTGTAGAACTTATCTGCTGTATTAGCAGCCTGTTGTATTTTGGCTGGAATAGGGAAGCCCAAAGCAGAGAGTTGTCTGACCTCCCTGAGCAGACTGACCAGTCTATCGGAGTACTGGATTTTCAGTCTTCCATCCACATGGTCCAGGTCCATCACACGGCTGCTGGCCTGGAGACTATCAATAGAGAAAGTCATGTTGGAAATAATATAAAAGCCAACATAAAAGGTCAGTGCATGCTGTAGGCTTTGCTCTTTTCAGACAAATGATACTTTATTGCAGTGACACACACAAAAAAGTAAAGGTGGAGTACAGCTCAGTTGAGGGAAAGTTTTGCTGAGTGTTTCCAACCTGATCCCTGACTTTGGGTCAGCCAATCCAGACAAAATATCTCTTGACCAGTCCTCAAACTGTTCCTGTTCATATGCTCTTAGAACCTCCAGCAGATCATCACAAAAATGCAGAAACCCTTTGAACCCAGATAGGTCAGAAAGAAGAGCCTCTGCTATGCGTACAGAGTCCTCCAGCTACAGTGAAAATGCACAGGAAAACAGAATCAGCACATACAATTCTTTGCTCAACATAAGCAACCACCTACATCCGTCACAGTGTTCTTACATTTGTATAAAAAAAAAATGCAAAGAGCTACCTTGTGTATAAGCTGTCTGACCCAGACAATCTTGTTGACCACCTCGGGTAGATTTCTTCCAATCAGGGGGCCAGACTTGTCTCCAGGGCCTCCATGGCAACGACTTTCGAAGTCAGTCTTCAAGCCTATGACAACAAAGAAGGTAAAGAGGGGTTAAGGAAAAGCACTTATTATCGCTTGTATACTGAAGTACACTGAAGTTGGCCCATTACTTGAAGGCACACACACATGCTGTGACACAGTACCCCTGTTGTAGTCCAATAGTCTGGCTAGTAGAGTCTCTCTCTCTGGCTGTAGCTCTTTGCTGATAGTAGGGCGCTTGATCAACTCCTTGTGCTTTTGGAACACATGTAACAGCTAAAAAGCAAACACACACATTTGTACATCACTTTGCCATATCAACAAACACCAACATACAATATTTAACAACAAAAGATGAATATGTGCTTCACTACCTGTTGTGGGTTGTCCTGCACATCTGCAATGTAGTTCTTTAGTCTCCCTGCCACCTCCTGCTCTGATGGTGCAATTAGTCGCTCAAACTGAGCCACTGCTGCTCTCCAAAGGGGCTACAAAACACACAATAACCATGGAAGTACAGAAAAGTACCTTTGATATTCCATTTTTGCTAAAGATTGTGATGCTCATACTATTCTGAATCATCAGCTGACGTTCGTGTGGTTGAGATTCTCTCAGCCTGAGTTGTAATACAGTATGTTAGTGGTGATTGCTGATTCTAGACCATATTAAGCACTGACCCAATGACATGCCCACACTCATACCACAACCTGTCTACACTGGAGTATTGCAGTTAACAAAACAAAAGCATCAGGGAAGGCTTGAAAGAGGTAATTCAGATGAATAAAATGAACATATGCACGCACACATGTATGCACGCACACACACAGATTCCTACAACTAACCTCAGTGTAGGGGTTGTAGTGTAGAGGGTTGAGTCCCGAAAAAGGTTCAAACACAACATCTGAAGTCAGAGCCTGCTGCTTTCCTCCTGGTAGCAGACGCAGCAGCTTCTCATGGACCATACGCAAAGTCACTACCTATTTACATGTGAAATGGGAGAGTGTAATGGATGGAATTATTTAGTTTATGTAACACCAATGTCCCATTTAAATGGAGACATGAAACGGCTAAATAAAAATAGTAACTACAAGCATGCTAAATCCACAACCACGTCAAACACATGATGGAAAATGCTTACAGGGAAGACAGACAGTTCCTGTAACAAAAATATCCTACCTACAAGTGAAAAAACATAATTTATAATAAAGAGGAAAGAGGCCTCAGTATAAATGGGACAGTAGCTTCATGTATCTGGATCTACAGACACATTTCACAAGGCTATGAAAGCTATCCTCGACCAAATGAAAACTTAACATAATGTTACGTAAAATCTATGAAACCAAACACAACCTAATAAAGTTTTGACAGTATCCCTGACCTGCAGCAGTTACACCTGGTACAGATTGCCTGCATCACCTCGCTTTACTGCCTGCCCTATTTTGTCCTCTGAGTTTCCCTTTGATATTCTATCAATAGGACTTTGTTTTACCTTTTTTTAGCTACTAAAAAAATGAAGGGTTCAAAAAGTCACGTAATTTATGTTCAACCTCAAAACAGTAGAGAGAGAAAAAGAGAAAGACTTTGAAACTGTATTATAAAGTGCCACTTATGTAAAGAAAAAAAAATGCTGATATGATGTTAATTCAATAAAGATTGTCACTGTCTGTTTTTGCAATCTGCTTACCTCTCATGGGAAAAAAAAATAAGGTAACAAATAATGCACTGCTCTCTGACACTTGACATGCAGGTATAAAAATGTAAATCTACAGGTAGCATGACTGTTGTGCACACTTAAAGTAACCAAGCTCACATTTCCTTCCTTGTTCCTTGTACTTGTTCTAAAATTAACACCAGTGGAAAATTCTACTTCAGTCTGTGATGTCTGCTTACTTATCAATTAGCAATAACATGGGAAGGACAACTAAACTATACTTTCAAGTATTCTTTAGGCATTGAATGCCATACGACTATTGTGGCAGAGTAAAGTTAAATTTACATGCTCTATGTCAGTTATGTCCTATACAACAGTTTTTCACCCTGGATCAGTACTACAAGGTGTCTTACTTCATCCAGTCTCTTTGCAAGGCAATGCAGGGCTTCTGGACACTGTTTGTTTCCCTTCCAAGGGTGAGGAGCATGTCGCTTCCACACCTGGAAAAAAAGAAAATTAAATATGTTTTCAATGTTTACAAGTAATTACTGTTAATGTTTCACATTTATTTTCATCTTAGCTGTACCTGTCCAGTCAGGTGCTCACAGGCTACCACCCACTGCTCACAGATGGAAATGCCTGTTCTCAGGTTCTCTCTCACTGATGCAAATGGCTCCTCTAAGATTTTAAGACCACTCAGTTTCCTCTGGACATATCTTCCCAGGGCTCCTCCTTTATGATTTTAAAAGAAGACTTTTTAGTTATGGGCAATAAAATTTGTATTATGGGCTGTAGTACAGCAAGTACAATAACAACAGCAATGTGTCAGCTTAAGTAATAATTCACAAAAACCTTTACATTTAAATTACTTTTTTTCTTCTAACTTGATAAACTTTGTTCTATATGTACAGTACATATTCAGAGGAGTTCCTGTGAAGTCAGTTTCAGTTCTCAAAATGTGCATTTCATCAAAAGCCATGCTACATTGAATGATCACTGTCTTGATGTACTTTAAAATCTACATCAGCAAATTATCTGTTTTCATTTCCTGGTTTTGGTTTGTGCATATGTAAAAGATTCTGACCAATAACATCCATGAGTCGAACCATGCGTGTCTCTGGGTAAGGTTCATAATCAGTCTGTCGCCAGATGTCATCCAGAGTGTCTCTGCTCTGTTCCACCAAATCTACAACCTCAGCCATAGATAGACCATCCAGACCACCATACTCCTGACAGAAATGCAAAGACAAATATCTGTTTTCATCCAAACCCTTCAGTGTAAAGTCATGTTGATTACACAGTCAAGTTGCTTTTATAGATCAAAGTAATAAAAACACAAATTCCATCCTTTTAGTAGTTTATTTTTGGACTCACTGTCCTAAAATATAGACATACCTTTTGTAAAGGTTTAAACTGCTCTGTGAAATGCGCAGCCCGTTCTCTCATACTGTTCTTTTCAGCAGACTCCAAGAGATCTGCCCAGTACTGGAATTCATCATTGGGAGTCAGGATACCTACACAAAGGGGAGAAAAAATATAGTGTGAACACCTCAACCTTATCTAACTAAATAAAAAAAACTGAAATTGCCAAATTCAAAGCTATTAGACTTGTATTTTGCTTTATATTTTTAAACTAATAAATTAAGAATGAACATAAAGGGTTTCTGCTACAAGTCAGTCACATGAACATTTTAACTTTTTAACTTGCAGTTCCAAGATGTATCCCTAACCTGCATTTATATAATCAAGTCAAAATATTACAGCTTCTGTGACCGCTTTCTAAGCAGTATGTCCCCAACCTGTGTCTGTATAAATATGTTTACAGATACTGATACAGATTAAGTCTATCAATCCCCAGGGGGAAATTTAATTGTGTAAGATTCAATTGTCGACGCATACCCAGGACATCTTCCTCCACGTGAACCTTTTTGGCAGAGGGTTGCACTCCAGAATGGCGGACCACTGACCCAAGGCCAAGCTCAAGCTCACTCAGCAGGCCTGCCAGCTTAGGGTCAAACGCTGACCGCCAGTGTTCATCCTGGAGACGAAAAGAGAGACACATCCAAACAAAAAAATAATCAAAACAAATTATATACACTCCCTGGCTAAAGAAAAAGAATCGCCACTTTGATTCAACAAAGCAAGATGGAAAGTAAAGTAATTACTACAGTGATTGATATGTTTCAGCTATCAAAAAACATACATAACTATATTGCTCTGAATGAGGTATTAGCATTTTAGTTCACACAGAGGGAGACAGCACATTTACTATTATATTTATGGATATCTAAGATCACTGATTTTCAATGTTTCATCAAAAAAGATTTTATAAAATTGATTGAAGTTGAACATCACTAGACTTGCCTTTTTTGACAGAATAATCTAAATATGTCAGCATAACAGTAACACATTCTGCAGTAAATAATTATAAATAAATATTTCAACATTTGGGCCAGTGTAGACCAGCATGACTGCACATTTTCACAGATCACAAATGCTTTTGAGTGGTAGATGACGAGATTACCCAGCATGCCCAGTGATGCCCCAAAACTGTGGGGGCAGTGTTATGATCTAGGCTTGCTTTGTTTGGTCAGGTCTAGGTTCACCATAGTAATGTGTCCAAAAAATTAGGTCAGCAGACTACCTGAATATATAGAATGACCAAGTTTGGATTTACTCTTCTGCAATGGAAAAGGCATATTCCAAGATGACAAAAAAAAAATCAGGATTCATCAGACTCAAATTGTGAGAGTGGTTGAATGAGTATGAAACATTATCATGCATTGACTGACCACCACAGAGTTCAGATCTAAACTCCCAGTGACAATCTCTAGAATGTGCTGGAGGAGACTTTACACAGAAAATAGCCAAATAAATTTGAGCGGTGCAGTCACATCTACTTAAGTAATATTGTTATTGAAGCCTCCATCTTTAATTCCATAATACTTAGGAAGATGCTCACTTTTAGCAGCACAGGGGCAAAGACCTGTTTGACAGCCTGGTACAGGGTGTTGATGGGAGACTCAAGCATGGAAGACACAAGAAGGCTCTGATGGAGGTTTTCTTCTGTGATCACTGTGGGATGCAACTTAAAGAACACCAACACTTTCTCTCTGCTGTTCCTTGACGCTTCAATCTGAAAAATAAGTAAAAAAATAAATAAATAAATAAATAGTTACCTCTTAACATGCACTTTTACATACGGTACATTTTACACAAACAACAAAAATAACTTATCTTGTGTATTGCCTTTCATTAGATGACTAGTTCAAAGTAAATGTAATTTGATTTGGAAATGTGTTACTACTTAAGGAGTTAACCTCAGCCACTGGTTAGATGCTTTAAGTTTTTACATTTTGCTTCATATTTGTTTTGCATCTTGTGACATATTTATTTACTTATTTTTGTCTGGTATCGTAATTGTTTAGTATCATTTCATCAGATATACATTTACCTATGTTTTGTCTGCTTTGTACTTCCTGGATATGTAGTTTTGCACTTGGTTTTGTGTTCATTTTGTATTATGTTTGGATGTATTTTGTTTTGTTTGTCTGACTTTATATACAGTAGTATGGTTTTATAGCAGGCAGGAAATATAAGATTTTCTTCATACAGCTCCTTTTTGAGCATGGGTGTGTAAATGTTTGTTCACCTGATGATTATTGAATGTCTGCTGATTAAATGCAAATCCATGAAATGAAATGAAATGAAATGAAATGAAATGAAATGAAATGGAATGGAATGAATGCTCCAAACATTTTGTTACCTTATTCGACAAATTAAGCTCGTTTTCATGTTTGCTGACCGACAGGACAAATTCATTTCCATCATCCAAGAAGTTGTTGAGCTCTGGACTGTCAGCCAGGGAGGACGAAGGTTTTATTCCATAGAAGTTTCCAGTTGTTGTCAGGATAAATTTCTTGCGTACATCATCTGCACCGTGGGGCATCTTTTAGTAGGCGTTAATGAATTGACAATAAAAATGCCTACAATAGAAACAAAAGAAAGGAAATAAAAATAAATTACAAACAGTGTAATGGACTTCACATCGTTCGAAAATTCAGTCATAAAAACACTTACTGCTGAATCAGAGCTCATTGAAACCACCCAGTAAACGCTTTAAATATGTAAAGCCACCCAGTATTCCTTGGACCTAGAAAGAAGAACACATTGAAGCTACTTGACACCATATTAGCAGAGTCAAATGAAGAAGGGCTCATCTTATATCTCTTCATTTTCACCCACTGACTAGCTTTGGTTACTTTGTTGACTTCTTGTCGGAATACTTACACGTTGTACTGTCATTCCTGCAAGACGATTTCTGAGCTACTAGCTAAAAATGTAAACATCCTACGTGACATAACTCAAACTAACACAACTAGTATCGCTTCGCATGTTGTTTAAGTAGCTGCTCCTATTGAGTTAAATCGACTAAAACTATGGTACAGCACTGACCTAACAGACGCTAATGTTATACCTACCGCTAGCTGGCTAATGCTAACTCGTCAGTCATCTCTGTATGGAACATACCTAGCTAGCTAACCGGTTTGACTTCAGACTGCACGCTAACAAACATTAGAACGGATATCATACCGTTCTGTCACCAAATAGTTAGGTTTCTTGAAAGAGTTGGTTAATTAATCCATGGAGTGAAGATAGAGCAATATGTTGCTTGAGTCCATACGTGCTCCGGGATTATGCTTGCGTGGTTACTTAGTAACAACGCCAAAAACTGTACCACGTGATATGGAGTCCGACGTAAATACTTACGGCATTTACGTAGCGTAATACTTTAAATATATAATATCCAAGGGTTGAGATGTAAGTTACTTAAGTTGTGGGACTATTGGTCTTCAGGTGAACTAAGAAGATAGATAGATAGATAGATAGATAGATAGATAGATAGATAGATAGATAGATAGATAGATAG
>JAPQRP010000006.1:19257754-19268741 GCA_037367295.1 Apogon hyalosoma | reverse complement strand
CGACTGGCCTTTCAGCATACTGACACCCAACCACCTCCCTCCACACATACACCCATCAACTTCTACAGCATTTCTGCCACAGCTACATGGGGTGTTCCAAATGCTGTTACCACCTTCAGGCTCCAGCCCCAAACTCTTTGCACCTCAAAATTCCTCTTCATTGTCCCTCTGTGGCCTCACAGATTGTCAGTCAGTCAGGCTTATCCAGAGTGAAAATGCTATTGGTGTGGTTTCAAGCACAAATCATTAACAGTCAGAAAACTGTCACATGACTCGTTGATATGAATATTGTACCAGGCATACTGTTTTGTGTTCACGTTAACAGTACTGAATAAATAGATTAAGCATGCCGGTTTATTTGTCAGTATGCTTTTTACTTGCAAAAAGTACAAGTTCTCATCAAACATACGTTGCTGCTAAAGATCTTTAATACATCAAAACAGGATTTCATTAGCATCCAAGTGCAAAATATGATCTAGAATATAGTAGTGACCAAACTTTTACTAATACATTACTTTGTTTTCCAGTAACCTCCCTTTTTCTTACTTCTGAGACAAAAGAATCCCACCAACATGGGTTATGTGGAAAGTATTTGCGATTGCGCAATAGAGGAATTAAATTTCATTCTTGGTTTATCAAAATCACAAGTTAGAAGTGCAAAGTGGGTAAAAGCTCAGACCTTTTCCACACTTATAACTATTTCACGACTTTTTTCTTTCATTCTCAATCATGTGAGGCTGAAGCACATGAAGAAAAGATATAAATTAAGAGTTCAGACTCTGGTCTCTTCCAATAAACTACTCTCACTCCTCATACAAAATGCACAGCCCCCCAGCCTCTTACACTATTTCCCCCTGGACTCTGTAAAATGTGTGTCAGGGCCTTAGAAGTGCAGCCAAGGCAAACACCTGGCACAGCGCAGTGATCTGCTACATTTCACCTTCTACCGCAGAAATGTGCACACAGGGAGATCATACACACAGACATAAACTCACACTGCAGTACACGCTCAGACACTGTGTGTGTGTGTGTGTGTGTGTGTGTGTGTGTGTGTGTGTGTGTGTGTGTGCGCACATAAACACACGCAACAAATTCTGGTAAATACATTCACACATGTGCATTCAGAGGCACATGCAGTCACTATAACGGAGGTAGAAACAGTGAAATGTGGCCTCCACCTCCCTGCTCTGTTTCTGTCTCCCTCCCTGGTGGTGTGTCATATTTCGGGGGGATAATAGGTGTCATGGTGAGACCCCTTTGGTCTCAGCGCTCTGGGGGACTCTAGTGACACACACGCACTGATGCACATGCACACACACACATTCAGCCATGTGAGCACAAGCAGCTCATTCTCTGGACCCTGGGAACCACAGATGACTCTCCACTCCTCTCGTCTTTCTCTACCTCTATCAGTTTCTTTTTTTTTTTCTATTTCTCCCTCGCTTTTTCTTTACTAGTCTCTACTTTTATCCCGCACATGCATTCATCTGCCTCACCCGTGAACCCCTGCTCCTGTCGATGATCAAACAAGTAGCTCACTGCAGTTTTTTTTTCTTTTCTTTTTCATTGTCATATTGAGTCCAGATGTCATATTTAATTTTAGCTTTATTGGTTCACCGATTGGGTCGACACACAACCACACTAGCAATGTGAATCATAACATCCTCCATACAGGCAGGATAGTGGAATCAGCTACTGATGGATTCTGCTGTTTTGTCAGTGTTGTGATTCAACTTAAAAGGGTCATTTTTGTTCAAATACATCATCACAGGGTGGAGGCTTATAGTTTCTTCACTTTGGTCCTTTATAACTGCCACAAAAACACTCAAGAAACTAAATCAATAGCTCATACCGATTCATCTGTTTCACATTTTAACTATTTCAGTAAGACAAACATTGGCATGCAAATATTCTAAAATTTAACATAAACATAATTCCTCAAACCCATTAAAATGAGACTTTTATTGCTTTTTTTTCCAGCAGCTCCTGTTCAGGTTGACAGACACATGATAAACTACTATGACCTACACCTGTATTAACTTTCATGTATTGTGTTACCCCTCCTCTTTCTCTTCCTTTCTGCTGTGACAGACAGAACGACAACTGCTCACAGCCACAAGGCAGAGAGCGGGAAAACAGAGTGGAGGAAGGGAAGGTATACCTGCAGGTAAAGTGTAGGAGGATCCTGTCTCCTCCTCCATCTTTTCCACCTCCTCTCCTCCCTCAGGCTGCAGGGGGTAAGTGTGTGTGTGTGGGTGTGTGTGTGGGGTTTGTGTGAGACTAGAATCACAAGAATGTGTCCAACTTGGTGTGAAAAGAGTGAGCACATGTTGTGTTTATCACTAATGCTCTGTGTAATTATGGACTCTTCCTGTGCATACTGTAAGTGAAATCTAATGCATTAAAAGCATCTCATCTTTCACACCTCCCAGACACCGTGGCCAGGTGAGCTGCCAAACTCAGCCAATCACAGACGAGAGTTGCAAAACCTCACCGCACCACAACTGTCACCACTTAAAGCCATCCTACTGACGCCAGGGAACAAGAGTGTTTTTCTGTCTTTTTCTTTCCTTATTTTCATATTCACGGGATCATTTTTTGTCAGTTGTCCCTGTTTACAAACTTCTAAATGTAAGCAGATCAGACATAAAACATTTTAGGAGGTAGTGAAACAGTTGTGATGCCATGTTGTGAACCCATTATAAACATAGTAAAATAAAAGTTTATTGTGGTTTCACATCTTTATGCTTTTCTTCCTTTAACTTTGCCAGCGACTGCTTGTATCTGGGGAGAATCAGACATGGTGTGATATTTTGTTTCTGTCTGAGAGAGAGGTAAAATACCATACAAAGAAGAAAAAAAAAAGGGAAGTTACACTGAAACTGAAAGAAAAAAAAACAAGATGGAGGAGAAAATGGTGGAAATGTAATATTGAGAAAGAAAAAAAGAGTGAATATACAAAAAAATACACAAAATAGCATATTGGAATAAAGGACTTTGCTTCTAGAATCACTGAAATACTGTTTTCTGTGTTGTTTTCTATGCTCCATTAAAATATGGAACAAGCTTCTACATTGCAGAGTCACATGTTAGGACATTTTATGATTGGTTCTTTAAATGCAGGGTTATGTACTTAATCATTTACCACTATTGAACCTCCACTATGTACTTTAAAATATCCAGTTCCAGTCATTATACATATTTCCCTCCCGATATAGGTCAAACAAACACACACGGATGCACACGCAGATTATCAGAGTTATTAATATCTTGACTATCTTCATAAAAGTGTTTACTATGTCAGAGAAGCTTGTGTTGTTGCTGTGTGTTTGTAGTGTGAGAATAATACTGTGTGTCTGCATTTGTACAGTATGTGTGAATGTGTTTGTGTGTCCCCATCCTAGCAACAGTTGTTTCGTGTGCTAAACAAACCAAGTTGCTATTTTATAACTCTCGGTCTTTGAATCTAAGCACTGGTGTGTGACTGGACATGTTCGCACTTCTCCCCCTTCGGTGCACTCACTCCACGGTCACATCATCATGACTTAAGCCTGGAAACTTATCCAAAAGTTGCATAGAGATGCAAGACGCTAAATATTTGGCATGGTAACATGGACTTCAACTTCAGGTCTTTGCTGAAGCGGGCAGCTGGGAGATTTAATCTTCATAGAAATCCTAGTTATGATACATTATTTTGGTATAAAACAAGTTCACTGCTACTTTTCTATACTGCTACTACTAGTGTCGCTGGTGTTCTTGACCTGCTACAAGTTTTTTTCTCTGCCGTGCACCTTAAATGTATGTGAATTTGTGCCAAAAACTTCCATGTCTTTCCATTTTTTTATGGTATAAGCCTAACATAGAATCCTAAATAACAACAGTACTAAATATAACTGTTAAAGTCACACACTAACATGATAAAAAACAGAGCTTAAATAGATATACCTGCTGTGTTTTGTCCCCTTTTCTTTATGTTATTACCCTAAAACAATACAATGCAAATAAATAATAAATGTACATACATGTTTTTTGCTACTTTTTATTCCCTTCTACATTGCTCCTGTTATTATCCTTGTAACCAACAGGTACGTTTACTATGGTGTCATGTCTAGAAAAAAAATAGGATTGTCATGTACCTGAACACCTGGTGGAAATAAACATTACAGCATTGAGCATTTGACAGCATGAGTTATGTGAACAGATGTTCTGTTACAAGTGAGAAAGATATAATTTACTGCTTGACACATAGTGCTTGAATACAGTATAAGAATCATGTTTCTCCTTAGTCACAACTGATTTTATGTTTTATTTGTCTCCATAGAAGCCAAGGTCATTTTTTTCCCCTTTTTCTTCACTGAATTGTCCCTAACAGCCTAAAAGGAGATTAGAGGACAAAACTCAAGTGTAAAGTAGTTAATATCAGCAGGCAAACGCAACACCACGCCCAATACGGCCGTAATATTAAACGTGACAACCATGACTTCACTTGTTCTTTGGCTTACACCTTGCCTACAGTTATTTTAATGAATAAGTACAGTATATTAGTGCATAGCTGTGGGACTTCTGTATCCAAGCCACTAATTAGATGACACTTTATCAGCAAGTACTGATCAGTGACAAATTAAAGAGAAAACCTAACGCTATGACCTTCACAGTCAAAAGATTTCAGTGATACCTGCAGGACATTTTGGGCCAACAGCTTAGGCAGCAATCATCAATACGACAAATAAGGGAATGTCTTCTGTTGAATGGTGTTCAGAAGTCAATATGCTGCAGAAGGCAATATTGGGGGGGGCAGGCATTATTGAACCTTCTTTGTCTCTCTCCTCTCAGTCCAAATCAAAAGACTAAAAATAATTATAGGTGGCTTGACCTGGTTTCACACTTCCGTGTTGAGTTACATCCAGGTCACACTGGTAATTACAGCTGTTAGTCACGTATTTAACCCTCCTACCGATCTGAAAACGCCTATGATTACATAAAATTGGGGTGTGAAAGGGTATATTTTCCACAGCCTGAAAGCACAGGCAAAGATCCCGGTCCAGAGGAGAGGTTTCAGCTGAATTACATTATGCTGAAAGGTAATTATGGAATTTTTACCCAACAATGCTAAAAAAGCTGTCAAGTGCTGCAACTTTAACCCACAAAGCCCCAGTGCTACTTTTGTGGCAGTTCCCAAATAATTTTTCTCCAGATTTAACCTTTCTTGCGTGATTTATCTCTATTAATTATAATTTTATCCTTTGTATTTTGTGTTTTTGTTTTTTGTGAAAATCATGTATTTTCCTATATTCCTGTGTGATCATGTAGATGTTCATAAAAGCTCAGATTAAAGTTGAGAGTTATTATATAAAGAAAACAGAGAAAAATGAAGAAAAAGTGACTTTTTCAGCAAATATAATAACCAAATGGGAAAACAAATGTTTCCATCTACTATCACTGATCCAACTCTATGGTTTTACCAGCGAATCAATGTTATAGAAGATGACAGTGTTTCTATGTTCACTACAGAGCCTCTGAACGTCCAGATGGGTCATATCTGATGACTATGAAAAGATGATAAACTGCATTTTACACCAATTATTTACATGTATTGACAGGTTTAGTGGTTCAGAAGTTTTTAAACATTTTACAACAGTAGATGGTTATAGTTTCCGATGGCTGTTTGGGTCTTTATGGCAGAATGATTAGTGAATTAAAACTCCAGCTAAAATCATATCACAGCAATGTAAAATCATTTTGTTCTGTGAGTTAAAAATAAATCTACGAATAAAACTACAATGACTAGAGCAGGATGTTGTAAAATGAAACAAAACTGCAGGTTGAGAGACTTTCAGAGTCAAAATGAATGTACATTTCAGCTGTTTTGTTGGTATGTGGTTTTCCAACGCCTTACTGATGCATCATTTTTGTATTATACAAAATTAAAGATTATTTACTTCTGTCCATCCATCATCTTTTTGTGCCTGGAACCTAACATGAAAACCATTCCATTCTTTTCTTCCAAACTTGCTTCAATTTATCAGTTATGTATTGAAGTGCTCCCTTTTGCTTTTCCATCATTCCGTCTGTTGTCCATCCTTTTGTACATATTGTATGTGTTGCTGAATGATTCAAGTTGCCATTTTTCTGACACTACTCACCTCCTCTGCTGTTAACTAATACCCTATTCCTCAGTCTACATTGACCTTTGTTTTGCAAAATCTCAGACACAACAGTACTTGGACAAATCATTATTTCTGGCAGCCTTAAAACACTAGAGATAATATTGGCTGTAGCAGATGGAGAGGCTTTGATCTGAAATCAAATCACCCTAACTGTTGGTTCGGGGTGTCAAAGTGTATTTTTTACATGATGTGGATTTGGCCGTATCCCCGGTCCAGTCAGTCTCCCATCAGGTATCTGTCCTGACCTCGATCTGCTGCAGGTCATACGCTGATTTATACGCACGGATTTAATGTTTTGGGTGCAAGTTCAAGAGACAATTGCGAAATGGGGGGTGATGCCATTGTTTTCCAATCATTTTTGTTTTCACTGCCCACGCTAAACTGGAGTTTGTCAAAATCTTCACTTTGGAAAATGTTGTCAAACCTCAAAATGTTGCAAATTATTTATGAGAGGAAGGCAAGAGGATGAGTTTTGAAGATTAGATTAGTGTGTACAGGGCATTAAACACTGAAATCAAGTTAATATCATCATTATCATGGAAAATCAACAATAATCACAATCAGCAAAGTGTAATAACCGACAACGTACAATAATGGAAAACACCAATATGCAATATAACCATAATCAACAATGTGCAATAATGAAAAATTTAAAATGTGCAATAACTACTGTACTTACCTCTCACTGTCTCTGCACCTTAACCTGGTATGAATGTGTGAATGGTAGAGGGGGTTAGGATGTGTGTGTGTTTTTTTTTTGTTTGTTTACTATTTAATACTATTTAAATATTTAGGGTGGCTGTGGCTCAGTTGGTAGAGTTGGTGGTTCAAATCCTGGCACCAACTGTTCACATGTCGAAGTGTCCTTGGGCAAACCACTGAACCCTAAATCACTCGCAGTGGGGCCTGGCAGCAGCCGCTCACTGCTGCATGAATGGGTGAATGTGAAGCTTTGTAAAGCGCTTTAGGAACTATGAAGGTGTAGAAAATGTGCTACATAAGTGCAGTCCATTTACCATTATTTAAATATTTTGCATTGTATATTTCTATTTGTTTTTTGTTTTTTTTTTTTTTACACGAGAAGTACTGTTTCTACAAGTGCATCCGAATTTTGCCGTGTATGCTCTGTGTATATAACGACAATAAAAAGAATCTTGAATGTTGAATGTCAGAAACAGTTTTTCAGCAGCCGGGGGATAATATGTCATCGTCTTGTTCTTTTTAATTGTTTATCTGTCTATATCTATGCTCTGTATGCTTGTAAATCAAGTTGTTACTTCAGCTTGAAACAGACATTGAGAGATTTAGGTTGACAGCTGAAGTTGTAATCTCAAAGTTCAGTCACTCTGAGCTTTGAACAGGATCGTCGCATGACAGATGTACATTTTGCCCTTTCTCCTCTTCTTCTGCACTTCTTTTATCCCAAAGTGTTCCATCCATTGTGACATCCTTCCCTTTTACTTGATCCTTTCTTTGTTTCATTTTTTGTTCTGTGTGTTTCCCCCCACCCCTTCCTCTTCCCTTTCTCCCCACCATACCACAGTAAGTATTTTGTCATCACTACAGGAGGTACAGTTAAGAACATTGATAATCTGCTCTGTCAGTCCTTCTGTTCTTCAGGAGAGAAAAGAAAGATCTTTCTCCCACTCTGTCCTGTATTTAATTCCCTCCATCTCAACCTTTCAATCATTCTCCACCTCAGCATCACCCCTAATAGGACCAGGACCTGCTGACCTGCCCGTTGACCCCTCCACTGACCACCTCCCCCATTCTGTGTTGCCACGGAGAGATCTAGGGATTAATCGCCATGGAAACAGTAGCTACTCTTGTCCTTTTTCTTCTGTTTTTGTTAGATCTTGAGAGCCACGGCGAGTATTTAACTTTGTAGTTGGAGAGACCAAACTTTGAGTTATTGGAGAAAGGAATGTTTGCATAAGTGTGAGTGTGTTTGTGTGCGTGTAGGATAGAGAAATAAGGAGGTGCGACCTACGACCTCTGGATTCCTGTAGTCTCACTTGCAGCTTAATCGCTCCCAGCAGAAATAACTGAAACACTAATAAACCATCTACACACAGGGAGTTCAAGTCAGTAATTTAATGTTTTTAATTATGACATATACTCCCCCGTTCATGCACCAAATTCCTTTTACAGCCTACGCACACAGACACACACTTATAAAAACACCCACAGAAAGGTAAAATAAAGACTGAATGACTGTACATTTGGGAGATTTTATCTAAAGGGGAGGGCAGGAAAAATATCTTCATGTTTTCTTTCTTTTTCATTGACAAACTGGGACTCATCAACAATTAAAAAATGTTGGAATCAAAGAAAGATATTTGTAGATTACGTTGGATAAAAGTTTCCATTTGTGGACATGGGAATGTGTATGTGTTAGTGTGGGTCACAGCCACAGTGTCATTTGAAACAAAGCTGGCAGATCAGTGTGTCGCTGAGGTCAAAGGTCAACTCTAAGGTGTCTAAATATGAGCCACACACCTTCCACACCTCCCACACCAACACTCACATGTGCCATTGCTTGAACTTAACAAAGGTAACAGAGAGGGGCCAAGCAGTTGCTATATGAGCAGAGTGCAGACTAAGTGGAGTCAGAATGTTTTATAATATACATATATACACACACACACACACAGCCCACAAATCCTTCACAATGTCTTGTTTTCAGCTGCTTATATGATGTATGGGGAGGGGACGTGACTGTGGGCAAAGAGAGAGAGGGCTCTGACTGAAGCTAAGATCCAGAAGGAAATTAAGAAACACGTGTTCACACTAGAATGAGTTACAGAGGAACATTTACAACTTAAAGAGGGTTGTAATTTAGTATACACATCACAAAGGAAATACAAAAGAAACAAACACACACAATTCATATTCTCCTGTCACCATCTGGGATATTTTTCTCACTTTAGTGGCAAAACAAGGGGAAATAGGAAGAAGAAAAAGAAAAAAAAACAGAGTAGGATGTCAAAAGGTTATAGTGGGCCACTGGCAGGGGTCAAAGGTTAAAGTTAGACTGCATCCTGTCAACAAATAACTGAAGGAACCATCTGTCCATTACAAACATTAGGACAGGGTATAGCAAACCCCTCCGCCTGTATTGTACTCTACAGTATGTAGGTCAATACTGAATTTAGTCTTTATTTATTAAATACACTGTTGCTTATAATGTTGGAATAAAGTATTTTTACCTCTTCTCATTAAATGATTGTGACAATGTGAATTATTCTTGATAGATAAAGTGTACGTAACTGGGACTCACTGTACCTGGTCAAAGGGGATTAGTGATGTATATATAGGAATATGTCTGAAAACAACATTTTTCTGACTTAATGTATAAACACAGACTAATACAGCCTCTGCTAATGGTGGAACACACTTTGTGCAAATCTACAGTATGTAGGTGGGGCATGAGAGGGCAAACAGCAGTAACTATGGCAACTATAGGATTAGCAGAGGGGTTACTACAGGATTTTACAGCAGAGCTACTGTAAACTTACATATGAAGAATCAGAGAGAAAAACTAGTAAAAACAAGTAAAGATCCATGCAGGCGAAGGAGATATTCTTTAAAAAGATCTGCATCTGTGCCAACAGTAAATCACAGCAAATCATTTTTTTTCTCTTCAAGTGCTTTGTTCTCATACTTTCCTTTTTGGGCACTCTTAAGCATGTAATTATTCATTAATGTAAACGCAAACACATTTGAAGTAGATATGAAAAGTAGTAGAAGTGAGAGATCCAAGTACTTTAGGTCAAATGTAGTTGCAGTGTTTGTGCCTTTTCACAGTGGTCTGATTTCACTAGTGTAGTGCTGCCCCTGAAAATAGAAACTGTGAGTGAAAACAAAACAGGCAGAAGGGAATAAGAGGGAAGCATTTAAAGCATTTAATTACCTTCAAATTTCTTTGCTGTCTTTGCCTCGCAACACAGAAATACAGTTGAATTTCATTTGGTATTGCATGGCAGGAAAAACAAGAGGACACTGTGAAGAAATACATTTATTACCCCAACCCCAAAGGGTATTATTTTTGGTTCGGTTTGTTTGTTTGTTTGTTTGTTCATTTCTTTGTTTGTTTGTTAACACTTTAGCAGCAAAACTATTGGCTGAATTCATACAAACTGAGTTTATAGATTGTCAGTGACACATAATAGATCTGATTACATTTTGGGAACAGTAGGTCAAAGTTAAATATTTTTATGAATTTTTAAAAATCTTTTTGTTTCCCATTTACTTATAATGGGTGAAATTTCAGATGTCTATAGCAGCAATACTGTTGGTTGAATTCATATCAAATTGGGTTTATAGATTGCCAGTGACCCAGAATACATGTCATTACATTTTGGGAAAAGTAGGTCAAAGTTCAATTTATTTATTTATTTATTTTTATTAATTTTTTAAATCTTTTTTCTCCCATTTACTTAAAATGGGCAAAATTTCAAATGTCTATAAAAACATCTATTTTGTTTCAATTTACTTCAAACTTGGCACATATATAATAGAGGCAGTTGATATGCTGACATCAGCACATGCGTAGACATGATGACCTCAGCTGGATCAGTGCCAAAATAAGCTACAATATGTGCGAGGGGCGGGGTTTGTTGTGCCTGGTACCACTTGTTTTACCTCATTCATTTGAGTCGGTAACAGTAAATCAGACTTTTACAGTTTTATTATCGGATGTAATGAGAAAAATCGACTGTAAAAGCAAAATGATGTTGACGCAAAGAAAGAAAGGAAGAAAGAAAGAAAGAAAGAAAGAAAGAAAGAAAGAAAGAAAGAAAGAAAGAAAGAAAGAAAGA
>JAPQRP010000006.1:19232239-19252198 GCA_037367295.1 Apogon hyalosoma | reverse complement strand
CACCACAGTGAGGTAAAGGGAAAGTGCAAGTGTTAACATACTATGTACTCCGGTAGCTGATGATGAGGAGTCTGAAAGGCCACTTCAACATCAGCTTAGTTCGACTGTAAATGGCACAGCACTGTACTCCATCACCACAACAACAGACATCTAAACTGTACAATATGTAATATACTGTAGATGAAGTAATATACACAGATTAATCAATCAGTTAATTCCCAAAGTATGAATTGTTTTTAAAATACCTTTTGAAAAAAAGACAAAACAAAAAACAGAATACTTCTGTGTCATTGAGAATAGGGGTCTGGGCTACAAAACACTAAATGATAAACACCATGATATTATTTGCAATAGTTTATATAGTTTATAATAATTATATATATATAATTTTAATTCAGTTTACATTGTCATCTACAATATTGAAAAAGGCTTCAGAGTTTGTTTCAGCTTAATACTATTTAATGTTAATTTTTTTTTATCATTATAATCATTTTAAATGTTCTGCCTCTAGAGTGCAAATAATCAAGTAACCATTATTTTATTATTTTGACATTTATTGACAGTCACAGACATAAACATTTTTATTATGATAAAATTATGATAAAATTCCAAACAACCACCTTTAATATGACATACTTTATCTTTAACTATTCTATCACACAAAATTCCTACATGAATTCAGGAAAGCTACAAAATAAAATCCCTAAATGATCAGTGGCACCATACTCCAGCTGATCTCACTAGATGCCAGTGTGGCCTTCATGGACTTCCCATTTTTTTCACTTGCATCCACCAATCTGCACTGGTAGTAAGCATATAATGTAAAAGTCAAGATGAGCCGATGACCCTCAACAGTGCAGACGGTTACACAGCATGGTCCATGACCAACCAGCAATGGAATAAAAAACTTCCCAAATTTTCAGCCAAGGCATCACACAGCTGATGACCTCTGGAGCTGAAGTGCCACACACTCAGTCATCACACTGCTCTGCCTGTCATGTGTCTGCTGCTTGACCTGACTCTGTCAGATATAGCTGGGGATTTGATGCATGAGAGGCATCTTTTTCATTTAAAGCATATGACTTAATTTTCTATATTTTCACACTATTTTATCTGGTCATTTTATTGCTGTACACTGTTTTTAATGACTCACTTTTTTCGTTTTTCTAAAATCTTATCTTATCTTATCTTACCTTACCTTACCTTACTTTACCTTACCTTATCTTAAATGACTAAAACATACTCAGGTTCCCATCTCCTGATAATGTCAAATCAGCAGCGATGACAGACCACAGCCTCTCTGGTGACTACATTACTGTGGGCTGAACGGAGCAGAGAGCTTTTTGGGAAATATGTCTCGGCGGCAGAGGGGGCAGAGGTTGGCTAAAATAGGGACATGCCGTCGTAATTTGACCATGAGAACATTTCCATGTGTGCTTCAGTGTGCACGTGACCGTGTTGCATTCAGTATTTTTGTGTGACAATAGTAGCACAGCAGCATTGTGTGTCAGAGTATGTGCATGTGAGTGGGCTGTAAGTGTGTGTTAGACTTAATCCTTACATAATGAGGGACATGTATATTTCTCAGACTTTAGCTGTGATGACAGACACGCTTTTCCATTATACCACTGCACCTTTCTGACTCTTTCCTCCCTCCAGTCTCACTCTATACTTGTCGTACATACACTCGTTTTCTCCATCTTCCTCTGCTGTCTCTCACTCGTCCATCTCACCTCTCCATCTTTTCCTTGACCTTGGTCATTTCATTCTTCATAGCCACACAGAGTTCTCATCTAATGTCACTCTTCTTGCCTTTACCCCCTCACCCTCCCTCTCTTGCTATACATTTTCAGGTCTTGTACGTGCTGACAGCCCCGATGAGGTGGTCCACTGGCAGACATCTGAAAAATGTACCTGTCCAATTACTTCCACTCCCATGTAAACACGGATAGACAGAGCACCTGAGCAGGAAAAAAAAAAAAAATCAAATTCCATGACAGAAACATGTGTTTAGAGTTTCAACACTCACTGTAAATGCAGTAGAAGCAGACCCAACGCAGACAGTGTGTGTAAATTTTGTGTGTATTGCATGCAGTTAAAAATAACACATATACACACTGAGTGATCAAAAGAAGTCTTCTTCCAGGAAAGACAAAAATACACCTGAATCCAAACAATGTACACACATTCTTACACAAAGGACTGCACAGGACCTACTGGATTCATGCCTTAGTACATGAATGTTATTGTTTGTTTGTATTTCTTTCAAAGATCAACATTTAAAACCAAAAACAACAAGGAAAAACATTTTTAAAAAACATATTCAAAAACGAGCAGGGTGAAGTTCAACTGTATATACTCCTGCCCCCTTACCACAACTTTTTTTTACTGACCATAAAGTCCCATGTCAGCTCCGAAAGGAACTTAACAAATCTTACACATATCAAAATAAATGTGTTTTTGTTGTTGTTGTTTTGTGTGTCTGTATGTGACACTATATGTGTGTCAGTGTGTGTGATGATGTAACGTCCAGCCTTTCAGCAGTCGTCTCTCAGGAAGGTTTGTAGTGTCAGCTGTCACAAAACAAAGGAAAAGATGGCATCCCAGCGGAAATGTATGTGACTGTGTGAGTGTAAGTGTGTATTTTTGAGTGGAATAGTGTATGTGACTGAAACAGAGACAGAGGATATCATATACAGCCTTTCAGGAAGACCCATTGTCTCTCAGGAAGGTTTATATTGTCAAGTGTGCCAAAAAAACAGAATAGGGGACATCCCAGCGGAAGTGTGTGTGTCTGTGTTATGCATGGCCATGTATTTCTTATAAGGGAATGTGTTTACACTGCCACTTATGATTACTTGTCTTCCTTATGGGAATAAAATGTCCCCTCAAATTACTGTTTAAAGGTTAAGGATTTTTAAGGTGAGGGACAGTGCCCTATTTTTGGTTTGATGTGTTCAGTACAGTACAGTGAAATCATTAATAGAAACATAACACTGCATTATTTCACTATTATACATTCTATATTTCAGGAATATTGCTGTTGATGTGTTTCCATTTAGGGCGTTTTATTGAACGAGCTTAAATAATATAAACATAAAAGTATGTACTCTATACTGGCACTATGTTAAATCATTTATTGTATTTTATTACTGGTGTATTACATCTGCGGGAGGTCTCAAGGTCCTTCTACATGAAAACTGTTGTTTTCTGCCACAGTAAGACTTAGCCCTACAGGGACCAGAAAACTTGTTAGAACTTTGAGCTATGCAAAGTCTCTACATCTGTAACAATGGAACCAGAGGAGCAGCAAGCCGTTTTAATTGCCTGAAGCACTCGGTGTATGCTCCAACACTTTAGACTGCCATATCCACTATTTCAATCAGTACTCTCATTCACCCTTTTCACTCACTCCCCTCTCACTTTGTGTCTCTCTTTTTCTCGAACTCCCCCTCTTTTCTCTCCATTTCCCTCTCTCTTAACTAGCTCTCTAATTCTTTGGCTTTTAGGCCTTTATTCCATTCAGCTTCTCCTGTGAAACCTGCTAACTAATTCATCTCCAGACAAATTGCCAATCAGCTGTGGACAAAGAGAAGAAGAGAAAAGAGGCTGGTCTTCAATAGAGCTGATCGCTGTTTTACTAAACTCTCCTTCTTAGGAGGTGGGCAGAAGGAGGAGGACATGAGGGGGAGGGGCAGGGGAGAGTGTGTTTAGATGTGTGTGTCTGTCTGCGTGGCCGTGGGGTGTGTATAATTTTAGTTTGCTGGGTTATTTGTGAGTGTCAGTGGGGGTGTATGTATATGTGTGTGTTTGTTCATTAAGATGGTGTGTGTCCTCGTCACCCCCTCCCGCCAGGGTTCACCACTTTCTGTGGGCAGAGGTTAACGACCCTACCGTCCAATCACATTCTCCTGTCAAGGCCCTGTCGCCAACAGCAACAGGTGGTCTGGCCAATTGATGTCCTGCAGAGCGGAAAAGTAGTGGGAGAAAGAGATGGGAGGATGAAGGATGGAGAATGTGTGAATGGAATACGCTGGATCATGAAAGGATAGAAAAAGAAAGCCTAGTTTAATGACAATAATTTACTTCAGCATTATCCACTGGTCTGTCACCCAGAAGTAAAAGTCTGACCATAAACCTGACATTTTCTATGTTAGCTTAATTTATAAAATGGTCCTTGAGCTAAAGTGGAGTGGACACACTGTTCATCTGAGAAAGCCACCACAGAAAATTGGATGACATCAGTTTACTCATGTTACAGCTCTGCAGGTACCTGAAATGTCCTGTCCAAACGAAAGCCCAAATCAGTCATGTTTTATTGTCTGACTAATGCCTGACTAATGACCTACGATGAATGACAAGCTAGAGTTGGCCCATGTACACTGATTTAATTTGAATTCCAAAGAAAGCACCCAAAACTGGATCTGGTGCTGCTAACCTGAGACAGTTCCCATCCCTGATTGTCCCACTTGGCTCATACACAACATATGAGCTGAAGCTGGCTAACATTTTGTCCTCTGGTGTCAGAATGGAGTTGAATGCTCCAGCACAACAAGCCAAAATCAGCCTGACTCAGCTGGCTACCTGGTGAGCAACTTTAGCCCAATTATAATCATGTGGAGCTGTCATATGACTTCTTTACAGGGACAGGACAAGTGAACAGCAAAATGTGGGCATGATTTTCCCTGTAGTTTAAAGCCTACAGTACTTACATTTATTGGACTGTGAGAGGTAGAGGGGGTACATTTTAAGGCATGGTAAAGACTGTTGTGTTTTGGGATTTTATACGCAATTCTTTTTTGTAACAAGCATAATTTATCCTCAGAAATGCATGTGTAAATTAATTGCACAATTTATTATATTGACGTTGTATATGTCTACAATTGCCTCAGATAAAGTACAGTATCACTTTAACATTATCTAGGAAGATACTCAACCCTCCTGCATTCTGGTTACATAAAAACTGTCAAAATGTCCAATGCAAAAACCACTGAATTGTGTATAGATGACTTATACGCTCAAAAATGCGAAATATAAACATGTAAATTATACTACAGCGAAGAACTTTGCATTTTACCACTCATATGTAAACATTGGTTTTGCTGCAAAGTAATCGGAAATCCTAATTTACTAACCCTGCTATGTGCATAAACATAACAAATGTTCAGGAAGAAACTGTGAGGATAAATTGACAAGAGCAGAGGGACAAGGAAAGAAAGGGTGGAGTAGTGACAAGTTTAACAGCTCTGGAAAGACTGGAAGACAGCCAGGAAAGACGTCTAGTTGCTCAACCCACTAGTCTCCTCGCCAGGAGACACCCACCATCAACTATGAAGACAAATAAGAGGAAACAATCTGAAGGTCCTTCCAAAAGCCGGATGAAAGATGAGTCTAAAGCCCTATTTGGACAGGATTAGTTTTACATAGGTATGTGGGGTAAAGTAATAATTGCCAGAGATTTTAGTCCCATCCGAATGTGCTACGTCAGTAATCATTACCGCACAATGTCAGTAAAGATTACAGCGACTTTTACCTTCTGTAAAAGGGTCTGGGAAAATGACCCCAGGTAATACTAACTCTGCGTGAATAGACCAGTAGTTTATATCCTGTCATATCCTGTTTACAAGTGGTGTTTTGCAGATTTGCAATTTTGTAGGAGCACTCAGTTTTCCAGTAGGGAGTTGGACAAGTGCATATGAAACCTTGTGTATTGTCGGGATTGGCGTATGACAAACACGATTCAGCAGCAAAAGAAGGTCGAAAGCAATTGTCAGAGGCACAGGACTTCTGATTGCTTTAGATAAGCTAAGCAACATAGCAGGGCTATGTGGCTAATAAAAGTGTTAGTAGTTTAATCGTCCGGTTGACGGTCAATATTAATATTCTTGGCGGTGATAACGGGAAGCAACATCGTATGCACATGACAGGAGGGGACGGCAGTGTGTGAATGGATTTACCCCTCACACTTGTGGTAGTTTTACTGATATTTCTCATCCCGTGCGAATTGGTCATTAATATTACTGATGTCCTGTGGTAAAGTGGCATTACCCCATGAGCCCATATAAAACTAATCCAGTCTGAATAGTGCTTAAGTGGACAGACCACATGGAAATGGAATGATTAAAAACAATGAGACAAGGACCTTTAAAATGTGTAGGTGTGGAAGCCCCCAGGGAGGAGACAATAATAAGCCAACAAGAAAGACCCATGTACAACAAGGTATCCAACAAGTTCAACACAAACAAGCTAAAATGTCAGTTTTGTTACATAGAATACCCAAAGACCAGAACCCCCACAACATACTGTAAAATCAGATCATAAGCATTACCCTGCTGCAAGACCGTGACAACTTGCTCTGTTGCCAAAAAGCAGGCATGCCAGGCTTCCCAGGAAGGCAGCAGTTGGAAGTATGAATCACAGCGGGGTGCTCATCTCCCTAAACCTGTTCAAAGCAGCTTTTCAAATCATCCTCACTGGATCACAGTAAAGTTCGATGGCTCAATGCACAAAAAGGCTTATAATGAGGCTCTACAGACTTGTGACATGGGTACATTAGTGGATGAAACATTTTAGTCATGAAGTCTTTTACTAGGTGTTAGAATTAATAATTTCACCATTCACACAGGCAGCAAAAATATTAAAGGCCTAGGTGGGCACTTGAATGCAGCACTCTCAAAATGTGGCAACTTCAGATGTATGAAAGGTCCTCCACAGTGGTCAGTGGACAAATTAACCAAATTGTACATCTGAAAATGGCTGCTCAATTGCTCTGATGCAGGATTCTTTAGAGGAAACTCATTCAACTTCAGTCCACCTTCAGTCCATCATGCTAATATTGCTAATCAGAGTCTGTAGATCTAATGCTGAGGAACATTCCAATCAAAACAGATTGAAAGTGATGGGCAAACACGAATTGTGACAGGACCATTAGCAGACATCACTGCATGCCTCAAGGTTCACTGCCATCAAAAATCTACGAATGCTAAATTAGTGACAGGGACAGAGCCGCAGCTTGACAAAATCAAGGGTTTAAAGTCAACAAATAGGAGTGTGCTCTCAATCAGGTAGGTCTGCATAAGATCATGCCCTTCTTAGGGTCACCTTCAACACATTAAATGCTGGTGACATCTTCACAAGAGGTTTGGAAAGGAGAAATGGCCTTTTTGCAGCACCATCAGTGCTAGGCTACAATACATCCTGTCAGGGTACAAGATGGCACTGTCAAAGTCAACTTCAGAATTATTGCCAATAAAGACATAAATAGAACCCATAGAGGGGACTGAAATTGTGTTACTGTAAGATCCACAGTGCAGCAATGGAGCAGGGGAGCAGCAGATAAGTGGCTGAAATTTTGGAATTTGTCAGGAAGCTGCAAAGAACAGTCATTCCACTGTCCAAAAACATTTCACTCAGTTCAGCAGCCCTGGAGAGTGTCAAACACCAGCTCACAAGGCCTTCCGACATTCTGAAAGGCCTAGAACATGAAGATTAACATCAGCAAACAGCTGCATTTGCCTCCAGAGATCACTTTTTCACCACTCCACCCAGATGAGGTGCTTTTACCTTCTGTTTCCAAGACTTCTCAACATACTGAGCCCGATAATCCCTTGGTGGAGGGGAAACAGGTTACACGATGATTGTCTAAGGAAATGGACTCATCAGCACAACAATGCCACGGCTGCTTTGAGATATAGGTGTAGCTGATGGGAAGCCCTGAAGAACAACAAAAGTGCTTGTTGGAGAGGCAAAGAAGGTCAGAAAGACCTGGAAAGATTTGGGCATCCATCCAATGCAAACGGATAGTTGCAAGCAAGAGAAAAAGATGTCACTGATGTGGCTCTACTATCAAGAGATGTAGCAGAAAACATTAGTGCTCCCCAGTTGATGACCCTGCAGTTGACCCCATGGAACAATGGGAGAACCAGCCGGCTGAAACGTCTAGCAAGTGCTAACACCAACTTGTACAATCTAGTGGTTCATTAGTTAATTCTCTTGTTATCCTTCACTCAACCTCTTGCTCTCTTTAATGACTAATTAAGTAGCTAACAGACTCATAAAAAGAAGGGAAGACAAGAGGCAGGAGAAAGGCGGCATTAGTCTAGGATCAGTGCTCCTGTCTTGTTAGACAGAGACACAGACTTAGCTTCAGCATCTGTTTGATCATTAACTCACTTAGCCAGACACAGCAATAAAACCTGTCATCCCTCCTTGTTTTTCAGGTACTCATTCACTTTTATAGAGCTCTTCCTTACCCATATGTCCTTGCCTTCTATTTATTTTGCCTGTGGACTTGTCTGTCCTGTCTTTATTCTTTAACAGTGACCATAAGGTATACAATTCATATCAGCTTCAAGTTTCTGTTCACATACACACATGCACACACACACCAAACCCCACCTCCTCCCATACAGGCATGAGAAGGCTATATAGGAGGAAGCAGGGTAAGGTATCACAACTACGGGTTTAGTATTGTGTTTAACAGAATAGATTGTCCAAAGAGGAGGAGATGTGATTTTACATGGTATTATATTACACGTGAACACACGCAAAAAAGAAAGAAAGTGGTAAAAACAAATGAGACAAAAAATGAGTAAACTGGAGCCCCAGGAAGAGTTTTTAAAAAGACACTGTAGAGTTCATATATAAGGCACAAGTAAGGAAAATAAGGGAGAAAGGGGAAGGAAAGCAAAAGATACAGAGACAGAGAGACACTGAGATATAAGGGAAGGAAAGAGGGATTTGGGTCTGTTTCCCAAATGTGATTAAGTGTAGGAAACCAGGCAGACTAAATGTAGACCCCAGAGCCCCTGCTCTCACCATTAACCCCCTACTAACTATATGTATGTGAGAGCTGGACTGTCTATGTGGGACAGACCAGTCTCAAAGTGAAGCTATAGAACAGTTCTTTTCCCCAAACCCCTTCTGCAATACATAACCCATTGTTAAAAGCCAATTCAGACTAGATCAATACTCACATATGCTTTTCCTATCATCTCAAAATAGTTGGTTGAAAGGTTGGAATGGGACTCGATAGAATTCATAGTAATTTGTTCCCTCATGAGTAAATCCACTTTCCAGCATGTTGTGTGCACATATAATGCATTTAGAAGACAGACACTGAAGACGGCTAACTAACAACAGTGCGGAGACATAACAAGATGATCAATTTCCAGGACAGGATAATCAAATTGTGTTCTTAAATTTGGTCATGGCTGTCAACTTCATCTCTTTTTCTTCACTTTTGCACAGTCTCCTTCTCTTTGTGAGGCAGGTTGAACTCTTCAAGCTTCAGTGAAGAACAACAATGACACTAATCAACATGTTTTTGTAATTTAGTGAGTATCAGTTCAGCCTTACAGACTGGACCCCAGAGATGATATTTCCAAAACATTTCTTTTATGGAATGTGATTTTTTTTTATTATGTTATTCAGTTTGTAAGTAATATAAGTGCCATTTTAAGTTTAAAGTTTCACACTGTCATTTGTGGATGAACATTTTTAACTGTGACGTTTATGTCCACATTTTTAGAGTCCATTTTTATTATTCTCTCAGTTTTTCTCCCACAAAACTGAAAAGTCTTGCACAAGACCTTAAATGGACATTATGTCAGTCATTTATCTTTTTTGTCTTTCTGTTTTAGCAGCTCTGGCCAAGATTGTATCTCACCCCTATCATAAATGTACTTAAAAAAACACCCCTCTAGACACACACACAGTTGACCAAAGCTTACATTTATCACTATTATTCACAAACTGTCCAAACAAACATCCTTCACACCGAGGAGGTCACAACCAGGATCAACACTGAATGTGGCAGGACCAACATTGTGTGTGTGTGTGTGTGTGTGTGTGTGTGTGTGTGTGTGCGTGTGTGTGCTAGTGTTAGTGTTTGAGTTGGTGCCAGGTTTAATGCCATGAAAGCTCATACTGTATATGGTATGTGCATGACTTCACAACCCTGCCAAAAATATCTGTTTTATATGAAAACTATAAAATGTTAACAGCACCTCCAATGTTGAACAAGTGTCAGTCAGATTCCAGCCTTTATAAACAGGTAATAAAAGGGAACTCTTTCTTTGTCAAACAGAAAAAAGTAACAGCTGTACTCTTTGTCAGTCAACAGTGCACATTAGGTTACATTTATTAGCAGGTTTATGAAGGACAAATTGAAAAACGTTCAATGAGACTGGAGGGGGTTTTCCTGAGACTTTGTCCAATCAGAGCGCAGGAAGCCAAACCCTTCCGTTCAGACACATAAAAAATACACACTCACACAGACACACGAGCACATATGCACACATAAGTACACAAAACTAGCAGGGAAATAAGCAGCTCTGAAGGAGTATGATTCTTCTAATCTCTCTTACACCAACTCTCATCCGTGCCTGGTTCTGCGCGACACCATACACACACACTTATTCACAAACACACTCAGTCCATAAATACCAACTTATGCAGCACATTCTTACACATCCTTACAACCTGGCTTAATTAATTTGCCAGCTCTAAGAAAATGCAGGGACTCACAGTAAAGTTAGTGATTATTTTGCAGAGTGTGCATTAGGTGTGCACGTGCTCATAAAAGAGAGTGCATGACAGCATGTGCTTTGCTGGCTATGAGTGATTGTGTGTATGAGCTCTTTTGAGTGTGTGTGTTTGAGTGTGTGTGTGTGCGTGTGTGTGTGTGTGTGTGTGTGTGTGTGTGTGTTGGGGGAAATGGGCTAATTTGTCTGTGTATCCTGACCATGTTCATACACGCTGCTGCCGCTGCTTTAATGAGGAACACATTTGGGCTGATATTACTTCCACATGCAGTGGAGACCAGAGGGGAGGTGGCTTTAAGAATACAAACAGCCCTTATTCAGCGCACACATGGACACACAATTATACTGCTCCTTTTTCACCTTGGTGAATTGTAGTTGATCTAAATAATTGTCGAAAACGTTGTAGAGATAATTAATGGAAGATGTAGGATTGAGAACTGGAGGGCTGCTGGAACAATTGGCCGGGAGAAAAAAGAAAGGAATCAGAGTTCAGCCTGTTCACTCCTCAGTGCAAGCTGATTTATTACATGAAAAACACACATAGACTCAGAGGTTTACATTTAATGGTCCACACATTGAACATGAGCTATGTTCGATGTGTATCACAGGCCTGTCTGTCCTGTCATTTTGAGTTCAAATGTTCACATCCACATTCAGACAGACCAAAAGGCCAGACACACTGTAGTTCTACTAAACACAAATGATGCATCAGATGCACAAGCAGTTTGGTTGATACTGTTACTGTTGTTCATACATATTCTTCAAGCAGTTTCCCCTTTTAGATAGTATATGTTGGAATTTACTTATTGTATATCAGTAAGTTGGCACCTCTACTGTTTTCTGAATTCTGTTATGTGTTTAATGTGAACTATACAGCCTTAATGTTTCACAGGCAGCAGCCTCTCATCTTCTTTTTTCCCTTCCAGCTCAGACCCAACACTACTATCTGTATTACTAAACATTTATAAAGGAGCTTTAAGGGGGAAAAGAAAGTCTGAGATGAAGTATAGCCCAGAGGATCAGCACCAAATACATTTTTTTTTTTTTTTTTCATTTTGGAGCAGGTCAAGCACGGATCATTAATACCTTACCAGCAGGCACACACAGTTGGACATAAAAATGGGTGGAAAAAAAGATTTTTTAGAAAACTTAAGGGCAACTGTTACAGAAAACAATAGTGAATCTTGTTGTAGCCCTTAGGATGGAAAGATGGGCAAAGACCAAAAATACAAAAGAAATCAGACTATTCATAAATATCAAGTTGAGTCAAAATTCTGAGAATTTCATGCACCATTTCATGAGTCTTCTCATGTTCATATCAAATTAGTTTGTGGAGGTTAGCTCACCCGCCTCCCAGTGCTTTTCATTCATCACAAAGTTACTTTTTGAACAGTTTTCAAAGGTTTTATATGCAATGAAAAAGTGAGTTGGACACATATAATGGATGGATCAACTGACAAATCATTCATTGTTGAGAAGAGTGAGGTAGAGAGGAAGGGGAGAAGAGAGGGAAAGGAAGCCACAGAAAAAGTGGTGAGGAAGACAAAAGGAGAAATGAAGAGAGGGAGAGGAAAGAAGAAAAACAGAGAAGCTGACAGGGATAAAAAAGACTTTCAGCTTTTTTTGTAATCTGAGGGAATGTGAAGAATTGAACCCAGCGACATGTGAAATAGTGCAGACCTGCACCCGGAGCCAGTTCACTTCCCCTGGAGAAGATATGGAAACAGTGATATGGAGCAGAAAAAATAGGTAGAGAGGAAAACAGCACCAAAAGCAATCCAGAAGAAAAGATGTGGGTTTAACTGTTGAACCTCTAGAGAGGAGATGGAGGTACGAATTAAACAGGAGACGAAAAAGAATGAGGAGGGGAGGCAAGCTGGATAAGGAGGGTCGTAGGATATCATGCAGTGAGCGGATGAAGAAATGAAGTGGGGGGAAAGGAGAGGAGAAAATGAAGCAGAGGAGGAGGAGGAGGGGGTCATTAAAGAGCTCTAATGACCCGCTGATTGACGAGGGGCCCAAACTCTGACCCCAAATTACTACAGAGCCTGAGAACCGGTCTTGTGCTCTGCAAGTGTGTCTGGAGGTGGGCATCTGTGTGGAGGTGAAAGAGATTAACCCATTCCTGCACACACTCAGGATACTGGCACACCCCAAAAGTTACACAGTCTTTGGACATTTGGCATTATTTGAATTGTTCTGCAGCACTCAACATTGTATTTATATTCATCACACAGATAGACCAATTATTTGGAATGATTAATCAAAATTGTCAGAGATGGGATCTTTTAGAAACTATAACTATTAGCAGAACTTGTCTTTGATAGTGGCTAATGGCAAATATCTGAGTTTTCAACTGGAAATGATTGACTTTGAGGGAAAGTAATAGCTGGAAAAATTAAAAATTGTGTAAAGAATCATATAGATTATTCTGCATTTAGCAATTATTTAGGTATTTATTGCTTTCACTACAGTGTTATAGAATGTTATTCTCAATTGACTATTGAATTTTGATGGGGTAGCAGTTTGTCAGATTTCAGCTTTTTTCCACAGCAAACATCATTACTATATTTAAATTACCCTATACAAACACTGTCAGTTGACCTCTGGTTCATACACTGAGGTCAAACTCCGACCTTACATTAAAATGTGCCGTGATAGCTGAACACAAGTGTCCAGATTGAAGTGTGTCTCTGAACACCCAGCACTTGCCTGATGTGTCTTGAATGATCATTTTTGATCTTCTTTGAACTTTCTGCTTCATATGCAATTAAAAAAGCTCATCTATCACCTAAAAGTAAGAGTGTTTTCAGACTGGGTATCCGGATCCATGCTGTACCTGGATACAATCACATCTTTCCCACAGTTGTGTTCACAAGCACGAACCGCAGCACTTACCTGAGAACGAGTGAGTGTTACAGGGCCAAAACAGTAGGTGGTGGTGTGGAAGGAATTCTGTAGCTATTCAATAAACACGGAAGTGACAAACCCTATACATCATCAACCAAGTGACTGTTGTGTTCATTTGTCTACAATGGCAGCTGCCAAGGGACGAGATGTGGCTACCCGATCTGCACACCTACCCGATTTGTGCCACGCATGCGCCATCATGGCCACAAAACTAGGGCAACTCCTTTTGGACAAAACCATTTTGCGGACCTTACCCAATTTGCATCTGTTTAAAACAACCAAAAACTTTATTAACAACATTTAAATTTATTTAGACATACTTTCTTGATCCCAAACTCTGGAAATTCTTTTGTAATAGCATGACATACAAACATCAAGACTGAAGTCTCACATAGAGCTAAGAATACTAAAAGGATAGAAAAATTGAAATAAGAGGATAATAAGAGGATATAATATAATATAAGATGTAGGGGAGTATGTACAAAATATAGAATATGGAATGTGCTGTCCAGTGTGTACAATGTACAAATGTATACATTTACAGAGAAAGATGTTTACCTATAAACAAAGAATGAACAGATGTAGTCTATACAGTCTACAGAGGAGAAATGTACAGATGCACCGATGTACAGAGAAGTGTACAGATACAAATGTAGTATTTCAGTTCCTTGTAAGAGGTGAAATCCTTCATTTTGACTGAATACGTGTGTGATGGTTGGACTGTGGTTACCCAATATGCGGATCAGAGATTTGTATTCGTATTCGTAAATTTAAATGTTGTTAATAAAGTTTTAGTTTTTTGTAAAGACACCGTTGGGTAAGGTCCGCAAAACGGTTTTGTCCAAAAGGAGTTGACATAGTGTTGTGGCCATGATGACTGACCGTACTGAGCATGCACAGTGCAAATCAGGTAGATGCACAGATCAGGTAGCCACAGTCTACGGACAATGTGAGTTGCGCATGCGTAGAAGCATTTATCTCTGTTAGCTATCTTTTATGACTCACTATGGCAACCTCACTAGTTGGCATAGAGCTGTGATTACCCTCCACCACTCAGTTTCACCCTGATTTAGACCAATATATTTGTCAGCTGGATAGGCTCTCAGCTGTGAAACAAACTGAAAGTAGGCATATAGATTGGCTCTCGAAATCACTTCTGATTCACTTCTGATCACTAGAGATACTCCTTGAAGGAAAAGTCTCTGTACTTTTATATAATTTGACTCATACAACAGTGATCTGTCCTAGCGAGGTTGCCGTACCGAGTCATAAAAGATGGTCGACAGAGATAAATCATCTGGAAACTCAAATCCTCCTTGACACTGGCAAGACATGCAGTACTTTTCTATCTGTTTACCTGTTTGAGGCAAAGAGAAGAAGAGTGACCTTCGTTGTCTCTGATATGTCACCGAGCGGTTCGGTCAATAAGCCCATGCTGTGTGGATCCGAGGCTGGTAAGGTGATTAGGACACTTCCGGTCTTGGGTACAGATTACTTTCACACTAATGTTCCATACTAGAATCCACGCAGTCTGTACCCAGGACTACCTTCTCAGCTGGACTCGGTTATGGTACCCACGCATGGAATGTTTGCAGTCACATTGATAAAATTAAGTGGACTTCAGGGTCCAACAGACTCAGATACCCAGTCTGAAAATGGCCATAGTGTTCGTGTTCATTTTGAATTGAACCGATTGGGTTTGTAATGTTTCGTTGCAAAAACTGTGCTACAGCTGCAATATACCTTAAATATCTATAAGATCACTTTCTCTTTGCATAGCACTTGCCTTGGTAATAACTGAATCTTCAAGTGCATAAAAAATGTAATGAATTTCTGCTGGATTATATCAACTGTCATTTAGGTAATTAGCTATTAAGCATTCTCAAAAGAAAATCTTTAATCTTTTTGAAAATTTCAGACATCTTTAAAGACATTAATGCAACCCTGTTTGCACATTAGACAGTCCACATCTCTTGGGTAGGCAGTCCTTCAATGTTGCTGACACATACCTGTCCAGACTACCAGAGAATGTGAACAAATGCATTCCAGACCACCTCCAAATGCATCCTAATATTAGATAGGTATACGTTTATGTTCAGACCTTGCTTTACAGCGGCCTGCATGTGACTGGATTTGCTAGGATTGATGTTAACGTAAGCCCTGAACAGGGGCTTAGACTCAAAATATAAAAGTTTGCAGAACTTATTTGCATTCATTTTTTATGCATTGTGCACCGATAGTTCATTTTCTTGTAGACACTAAAATTGGACCCAACATAATGAATAGATACGAGTGTGATAACTACTTTCTTTCTCTGTTTCCCTTTAGGAACTTTATTTGAATTGGAGTAGTAACAGACTTTTTGTGTGTTTGGGGTGACAACGGCAAATTGTAATTGATTTTCCACAATAATTTGATATGACTTCTTTTCCCACCTCTGTGTACTTCTAATTCATAGGAGTGCTATAATTTCTCCTTAGTTACACAAGGATATATGTGTGTGTGTGTGTGTGCGTGTGTGTGTGTGTTTTCCCCCTTCTCTGTCAAACACACACGTGCAAATAGAAAATACAGAAGCAGCCAAACACTTGTATCCAGATGAAGACCAGATGAAGAGGCCATGAGATACTGCTGAAACACATGTTCACGCACACACAGCTCTACTTCTCATTTCATTTTCTATAATCCCATCCCCACACCAGCAGTCACACAGGCAGACGCAGCAGGAGCAGCAGCACAGCTCCTTCATTACAGGGTTATAAACTGCACAAATCTGTTCAGGGCTGGTTAACATGCAATAAAACTCTCTTGTTTTTCCACTCACCCCTCCCCTCCTCTGATTTTTTTCCTCTTTATGAGTAAACAAACAATGTTCTTCTTGTTGACAGAGACAATCTCTCACACGCCGTAATTGATACCACACACATTCTCAAATTGACAGAAAAAGAGCAGAGTAAAATATAAGCACACATTATGTTTTTATGTTCACATTTGAAGAAGAAGTGAAACTTTGGTAAGACATGGTTAATAAATAGACTTTGATACATGCGATGAAAATGCTCAGCATCTTAACCCGTTGCTGGTATTTTACTTTGAAGGAATGTTCAGCTAATCTACATTTATTCACAATTTTCTCTTTATTTTACGTAAGCTGAAGCATCTTTTCAGCTTGTGTCAGTAATGAAAGATGTTGATAATCGTAAACTCTAGAAAGCTGAATGGAAACACGGTTTTGTGGAAAAAAAACAACAATCAACCAGTAAGCCTTAAAGATTAAACCAAAAGCAGTTTTAAAGTGTGGCAGGAAAAAACAGCCTGTGTGAGTGCGTAATTGATAGTAGTATTTGCCCCTGAGCACAGTATGACCTCATTGCCTGCCTGATTTCTCTTCGTTCACAGTTTTGCACGAGTATAGGATCAAGTTAGCATACAAGGATAACAGTCAAACACACACACACATGCACACATTCAATCTTCACTATTCCGCCACATCTTTCAACTGCTTAAGAAAGCTATTTTCTGAAGCTCAGACAAACCACAGACTAATTTGGGAGTACAATACTGCGGTTGTTGACACATAAATACACACCCATGCACACACACTTCCAGAGAGAAATAAAAAACATGCATGCACACTTACTTGCTGCAGAAACACACAGGCCTAAGTGCACTCTGATAACATCTTAAAACAACTATTACTTGTGGTGTGTGGTGTGGGATAAGTGCTGAGAAGTGATGACTGTTACCTAAAACAAACACCGGGAAATGAAACACTACACAGGACAGAGAAGATGCAGAAGAGAAGGAGATGCAGAGTGGGTAAAATGTGAGGAAAAAGAAGATTTAGAAAGGGAAAGAAATTGCATTTAATTACCTTGCAATTTCTTTTCCTGCCTTTGATTTGCAACAGAAGGGCAAGAAAAACAAGAGGAAGCTATGAAGAAATGCATTTATTATTTCTATGTGCATTTGTATTATACCTTTTATATTATTATGCTACTAATTACACTCATTTGGGTAAGTTAGAGTAAATGAGACAACGTGACAAAAACAAAAGATACAAAAGACAGCAGTGAGTGTAATGGGAAAGAATTACGGTATTAAAGTAAATAAAATATAATAATTAGGCTATGAAAGAAAGAAAGAAAGAAAGAAAGAAAGAAAGAAAGAAAGAAAGAAAGAAAGAAAGAAAGAAAGAAAGAAAGAAAGTAGAGCCAAGATGGATGGATGTGGAAAAGTAAGAACAATGACAACACACATAAAAGAAGAATTACAGCAAACTGGAATCTACCAGAGACAGAGACACATGAGAATTAAAGAGAACAGAATACGAGAGAGGGATGGGGTGATGAGGAACGCAGCCAAAGACCTGCAGGGTTTGAGGAGTCCTGCGAAACTCCCTTTGAGAACACGAACTCACCTGAACCCCACACAGCTACATTCACACTGGCCTGTCATCTTTACCTGTGGTTCATTGTAAGTTTTGTCTTTAGACACTGTTGCTCCCTCGGTTTGATAGTAAAGTGAATGTGAGCTGTGTGAATGTTTGCACGTATGTTATGTTCAACATGAAGGAATGACTTGCATCAAGAGTGTCAGGATAAAAATGAGAAGATGTTTTTATCAGTGAGCACATCTAAGTGAGTGGCAGTGAGAAGGAGATAAAGACCAACAGAGAACAATGTCTCAGAGGGTCATTATGAAACAAATAACCCATCCCACTAGAGAAAAACAGAGCCAGCTGGACAGTGTCCCAGCTTGTAGATTTATGGCACCACAGTACAGCAAAACTCATGGAACAAAGTCTGGGGAAGCAACAAATATGGCCAATCAATCTCTGTCTTCCAGTTCTACTGGAATTCAAATGTTCTCTCTGTTCTATCATTATACACACTATGGGTCATTTTGTGTCATTTTTCAACAAAGGTGGTGGTTTGTTGGTATATATGCATAGTTCTACAAAATGTTAATTATAGAAAAGTACAAATAAACATAAATTCAACATATTTTCCTCCACTGACAGTTTTCCAGTCATGCACACTCTACCCACATTTTTTTTTATTATTATTTCTGAAAACACTTTCCAAAAATAAAGCTATTTGAGAATATTGCTTCTCATTACGCTGGAGACATGCAATGCATTCATCCATCACCTACAATGTCACAAATTCAGCCACTCTGTTTTGTTTTATTTTTTCTTTTAATTGGGTAAAAAAATCACTACATATACAATGCAGTATGATAACTTTTTTGTCTCTATATAAACAGCATTTATGATGTAGAAGATGATGACACTGTATTTTTAAAGCTCAATACAATAATGATCATTTGGAGCAGGAAAAGGCTGCATTATTATTATTATTATTATTATTAGTAGTAGTAGTAGTAGTAGTAGTAGAAGTATTATTGCTGTTGTTGCTGGTGTATGAGTGTGTGCATGAATGGGTGAATGTGAGGCTTTGTAAAGTGCTTTGGGCACCACAAAAGAGTGGAAAAGTGCTATATAAGTACCAACAGTTTTTACCGACCATTTATTGTGGTTGTACTTGTTCATCCAGAACTGTATGTTACTCCCAAAAAATGGCACTACCAGAAATTAACTACCTTGACTAACAACAAACTCAAAGTTATTAATCAATAAATCAGTATCTGTGGAATTTACCATAGAACTAGCAGCAATAAAATGAAAAAAATGGTTTCACAAGTGAGTGTTAATCTTCAGAGTCAATAGTTACTCATTACTATAGCTATAACTATAGTTACTATAGTTACTCAAGTTACTAAAACACACACAAGTTTTAACCAATTGTTTGTTCTATCTCTAATATGATCCTGAATGGCCCTTCAAGACTGCACACCTCCACCAAGGCCTCAGTCATGGAATTCACTCTGTCCAGGACACAAGGAACAATGAAGAATTGCAGCGTCTACAACTTTACGTGAATTTAGTCTGAAATTTAACAGCCTAATCCTTTGACTCTATAGTTCCTGCAAGTTTGATGAAACTCGACAGTAGTTTTTGCCTGATCCTGGTGACCAACAGACAAACAAAACAATCTAATGGTCAATAGTAATGAGAGGTAATTAATACTGATTGAAATGTACAATAGCCAGGAATAATACAGAAAGGTCTGCACAACCAGAGTACATGTGACCACGCATAGACGGTAGTGGAAAACAAAGAGAGAAAGGACAATTGAAATAGACAGAAATAGACATATACAAGAAGACAGAAAGCACAAAGGAGAGAAGGAGAGTTGTTTCCATTTTTTGGCCGAGGCACAGCTGGTAGTACAGTGCATTTTCTCTCTGTGGGTAAAGAGAAGGTAGGAGGCCGCCTTCCCTCTCCACTAATCACACTTAATGATTCAAATGGGCCCAAGACATACCTTTGAAATCAAATCCACTTAGACACACAAAGAAACACACACTGAGGAGAGGAGAGGAGAGGAGAGGAGAGGAGAGGAGAGGAGAGGAGAGGAGAGGAGAGGAGAGGAGAGGAGAG
>JAPQRP010000006.1:19201294-19221546 GCA_037367295.1 Apogon hyalosoma | reverse complement strand
ATTTTTTTTCTTTTTTTTTTTATCCTGATATGCAGATTTGTAATCAGCGAGCCTGAATATCTGAGGTTTTTTTTAATCTTTTTTATTTGTAAATCTGTAATTAAAGCTTGTCCTTTAACTGGCCGGATATGAGACTATGTCAAGGAATTTAGAAATGAAATCACCAGTGCTGAGGTTATTTCAGATGTGTTTGTACATGCATGTGCTTTCTTTTCAGGTTATTCTTGTCCAGTCTGCCTGAATGGGCGGCAAGAAAACAGGAATCCGACTGTTGAATGAGGTGTGTTTGTGTATGTGAGAGCCGCAAACTGAGGGAGGGGATCCTCATATCAAACAGTGTGCGAGTGTGTGTTTGGTTTGATATCCTCATCGTGCACACACCCCCATGCTCAACTCTTCTTTCAATTGTTTTATGACAACAGTGCAGACTTTACACACCAACACTCGCAGACACATCTCCTGATATGGAAATTTACTGTCAGGTTTCTAGTGAACATAAACAACCACCCCGATGGAAAACTAGATTTAAAAACCCACTTTAAATATTTGGACTGGATTCTCATGTGGTTTTATATTTCTTCTCCCTCTCTCTCTCTATCGCACAAACACACACATATATTTTCTGCCTCTGTCTCTCCCAGTGTTTTTAGGGATTAATTCGTAGGGCATCATGCAGGCTGTTAGTCCTGTTCCAGAACACACTCAGCTGCAGGTCTGGTCCCACTGGGCTCTGGAGGCATGAGGCTGGTCGTGACCTGAAGGACTGAATGCTCATCTGGTTAATAGCACATCAGTTAAAGAACAACACAACTCATGCAAATAATAGTAGCATTAATTCAACACTTCTATAATATCTGCCACAGTGATTTTCATATTTCAGACACTTGTGGATTCAATTTTCCACAACTTTGTGCATCTCCTGCATTACATATTGGAGGCAAATATTTGCCCTTTTACAGTAAAAATTAAGGTTAACTCATTTTATCATTCCCGTAGGGACTATTGGTCTCTGCATTTACGTAGCATCTAGCATTAGCGATTAGCCTAGACAGTAGAAGCCCAGCCCTCTCGGGTTGTACCACTTTGGACTTATTTTGGAAAAAAAAGGATTATAGTCAGTGGCAAGGGACAAGTTATTTTTTTAATTCCATTTGAATTATGCTTTTTCACTTAGAAACTAAAAAGTTTCTTGGATTGTAAAATCATCCTTTAAATTGACAAACATCTTTTGTGAAAACAGAACGATGTATTTTTATTTTACGTGCTATGAGGCACAATGGGGACCAACTCCAGACTGTCATCAGTACACCTGTTTTTACTTTTTACAGTATTTGTCATTTCATTGTACAGTCATGGCCAAAGGTTTTGGAAATGACACAAATGGATTCTCTGGTCATTTAAAAGTCTGAATATATAGGCGTAAAGACTTGAAACCTATATAATGCCTCCAGTTGCTCTTCATGTATCTTAGAAGTACATGGAAATTTGATTTAAAAAATAATAATAATAAAAGAAAATAAAAACCTATCAGATTTTACAAAAATAAAACTTGTCATTTCCAAAACTTTTAGCCACGACAACAATTTTCATATCCTTCCTGTCCAGTGGAAAAAGAACAGTGGGCTTTTTAGAGACATTGGTGCTAAAAACACATGATTCTATTGAATATTACACATTTCTATGGATTAATCTACTCAACAGTATATAGTGGTGAATTAAGTAATGAAAATGAGCTCAACCATAGCAGTAAAATGTAAAACAAATCTGAAACAAATTACTGTAATGCACAGGGACTACTTTATAGCAACATTTTTTTGTTAATACCTCCATACTTTACATAGTGGAGTTATTTTTTATGTAGAAAAATAAGTCTACTTGAAGTAACGGAACAATAAAAGTTACTGTTAAGTGTGTGTTCTTTAATTTTCTGCATGACAGGATTTGTCACATGGACTATGAGGTCAGTTTGCCTCTGAAACAAGTTTAGAACTTAAGAGTTAAAGAAACCATTCATAAGTTTGTCTGAAGATAGGCCACAGGCTTGTCTTTTTTGTGACCAGAAATGAGTATGTTTGAGTCTAATGAACTATCTAGATATGCTGTGTGTGTTGGTCTGTATTCCCACGGCAGGGCCAGTGTTTACTCTTCCTCTGGAGACATGAGTTCTATTTCAGGGAGTGGAGCAACAAGACGGGGAAGAGACAGGTGCCAAGGAAGTCAGCGCCGAGGTCTATGAATAACAAACTGAAGGAGAAGCGGATAATGGTGTGTTTTGCAGTAGAAAGTAGCTCAAGAGCAGAAAAACAATTGTTCATTTTTGACTTTGTGAAGGTTACAGTTACCCTTTCAGTCAAGTCACATAAAAAGGCAGTTGATGAATCTCTTCTTGGCTTTCTCCTTTTGTGTCTCTCTCAGCAACAGTCCCATCTCATTCCAAATTTATGTCCATCAAGTTGTCACTCCCTCTTTTCTCTCAACATCTCTCTCGGAAAAATAGAGCACCCACCTCCCACCTCTCTGAACAGTAAATCATTCTCTCCTTTTCTTTTTGGTTCTTTCTATGCACAGCTGCATGTTGGATATCCGCCCTTCAATATTTCAACACAGCATTTGACAGAACATTTCCTCCTCATTGTCAAAAAGACACACACAAACATTTCATGTCAGACAGTTTTCCTACCTCCTGAGAAAATATCAGAATTCTTCATTTCCAATCACTTTCTCAATCCATTTAGTTACGAATCAAAATGTTCAATATTCAGCAAACACGTTCCCACAGCTAACACAGGCATACTTTATATCCTCTCTGTTGTATCAACAGTGGCGAGCTCTACATACTCAACTGATGGTGTCACAGTGATCCTGCACAATCCTTAGAAGAATTACGTTCCAAGGACACACACTCAAAGTTATGCTAGAGTGCTTCCAAGACGTTAGCTGTCAAATGGCAATCCTACTTGTCAATTATACATACTTGCTGAACCATTCCAGGGAAACATGAAAAGGCTCAGTATCTTGGCTTGAGGCAATGTACAGAAAAAAAAAAATCCATCATGGAAAAAGGCAAACTCAATCAATACTTGTAACACCCAGTTACCCACCTTAGAAAATCTCCATCTACCAAGTTGAAAACTATTATCTTAACCAGGTGCTGACAAACAGAGGCAATAACACATCTACATCTGCACGTCTACGGCTGTCACATCAGATATATGTAAGGGATTTGGAATAGTGCTGCTGAACAGATATGATGAACCCATCGCAGAAGATGGACCGTAACGAAATGAATAAAATAAATAATTTTATTTCCATGTGCCATGTATTCACACAAATTAGAAGAACATGTGACCTTGCTGTCATGTTCATACACGGTCCGTGCATTGACATCATTCAGACGAAGCCTCGGTTAGCTGTTAGCTGCTACTCTCAGGTTATTTAGGGTCAATTTAGTGGCCACTCCAACAGTTTTGTCACTCATTCCAAGTCATCATAATAGTGAATAATGTTTCATATTCATTTTATAATCCTCAAATTGTGCGGGCCTAATTTGGAAATGTTTCTCTAAAGCAGTGGTTCCCAAACTTTTTCAGCTTGCGACCCAAAAACAATAGCCTCATGCCTCTTCAGATTCCCAGTCCCACATTAATAAAACTATGTCATGTATAACCACAGTGTTAAATTAAATGCATGATTTCATCTTGTTAGAGCTATTGCATCATTTTCATCTTGTTACCTCTTTCATAAACTCCTTCAAAGAAAACTCTTCATCTATTTTAATTTTGGAAATGAATTCACATATCATGTTATTGTTATGTATGTTACCCTGACAATCGGCAGCCCAATAGAAACAGCTCTGCAGCCCATTGGAGATCTCAACCCTAAGTTTGGGAAAGATCACCACCAAAAAAAAAAAAAAAAAAAATGTTTTCTCAAGTATTTCACTCATCTCTCTCAGAGTACTCTCAAATGTAATAACTGACTGTAGTAACGAATGAATTACTGCATGAAATGGAAAGAATTCATATATGAAATTCTGCACATTCATATAGTGAATGCATGTATACCCACCCACACGCAATTGCATCTAGTAGGTAGATAAATCAGTCTATGAGCAGGGTTACAGAGATCCAAATTATGTGGTTACTTAGTTACAGCACATTAATAAAAGTTGTCCCGGTCAGAGGAGAGGAGAACCAGCTGTCTGCAGAAGGTCAGGAGGAGGAGGAGGGCTACTCCCTCATGCTCTTTGTGCATGAATACTTGTGTATGTGGGTGATTAAGGACGCACACTTTCATAATTGGGTTTTATTTGAGATATCACCTTTAATGATTAATTCTGACTACAAAGAAACAAACTCACACACAGAAATACATTCAGTAGCTCATGTTGAATGTGTTTGTCCAGTCTACATGGTTGACCTCTGTGCAAATATACCCCGGTTTAATTTTTTTAACATCTGTTGACCCTTGCTGTCATTACTTTTCTGTAATCACCGGACGCTGTTTTCAGCTGTTGGTGCAGATGTACAATGAATAGGAGATGATTTTATTTTGTTATTTTAATTTCACAAGCCAAATTTTCACCCACGCACCACTTTAGACGGCATGGGGACATTTTTTTTTTTTTTTTTTTTGAGGGGAACATTTCTGTCCACTTCCCAACTGGACCGCTACCACCTGCTCATCAGATTTCTGGGAAAATCTCATCAGCTGCCCTAGGCTGTGAGAGGGGAGTCTGCTGTTACAGACGAGCAGGGTTATGGGGGTTAAATCTCCAACAAGAGGCCGATTTACAGCCATGGACAGGAACCATCTATCAGCACTCTGTTGCCTGTCACCAAACAGGCTGGGCAGACAGTGTCGCCTTGGGCCAAAGTCAGCATGCAAAAAAACTGACATATACGTTTTAAATGAACAGACTGACTCTGTGTGGTGATGGCAGTGTCAGACTAAGGCCAAACTACAGCCTGCACTCATCTTCATCTCCTTATGCTGAGGTTATTAACAGTAATTATGTGGGTAAAAACCATGCAACTGAGTCATTTTGAGAGCAAGTGTGTTTTTCCTTTACATTGTAGTGAGAAAAAGACACTGACTGAATTTTAAAGCTATCAGAATGTTCCACAAAGGGCTTCAATCTCACTGTATAATGTTTTTATAGTGCATAAGACGCATATAACCAAACACAAACAAGCATGTAAAATGAAACATGCTGTCCAAATTATTTTTATTACTGGTTATTGTGCATTTATGAACTATTATTCACTGTTTGTGGTTACGAGGGATTGAGAGACAAAACCAAAACACAGGCAGATGGAGACTGCCAAGACTTAACTTAACTAGAAGGATTTTGTTGTCATGAGATTATTAAAACAGTGAAACTAGATCGAAGATAAAGCCCAGTTGTAAAATTTTACATGGTTCATTTCTGACACAATATAAGATGTGATAATTATAGTATTTAAAATATTCGAAAACAGCACTACTGTAATGTCTTAAAGCTTAATTATAATAAACAGCCTTTGTAATAATATTTAGATTATGTTTTGTCTTTTGTGAGGGTAGATTATATCATTGCACATGTTTGTAGATCTTATGTGTATGTATGAGGTTTTATGTTTTTCAATTTGAAGAGGTCATAACAACAAAACATATACTTCACTCGTGTGGTTTTTCTACCTGTCTTTTCTCTCAGCGATTGCTTGTTGTATGATGTTGCTGCTAACTGTGGAATTTCCCCATGGTGGTATAAATCTTATCTTATCTTATCTTATAGTGTTCATACTCATGGATGTGATTAATGTATTTGACTCTTTGGTCTTTTAGTTATGTCAACATTAATATATAACTATATTAGTTTAATAAGTATAATAAGTATATAAAAATATATTTAAACCTGTATGTCTGTTTGCATATTAAATATTTTCATCATTCAGAGGACTTATTGTGCTTAAAACAGTGACAATATTTCACTGAAAATGCAAATTGGCTTATTGACTGTTTTTATTAAGTATGGTAACATGAAGATTCATAGATTTTCACAAGCACAGACTAGTCATGTTTCCATGCAAATTTCAAGTGAATTTGAAGCAAACTGTTGAAATGCTGCAAAAATAAAAATCAGTCCTGTCAGTTACATGTTTCTTTCTTTTTATATATATATAATTTTACCAGTTCCATCAAGATTTTTTAATGTGATACTTTAAAATGTTTAGAAAACGATGTTTTGATGTGATAGTGACTGAAGTGTCACATCAAACCTGATTCATTGAGATTATTTGTGTTAAATAGATATTAATAACAGGATATTGATGACACATTGTTCTGGTGAAATATATGTGGTAGCAAAGGAAAAGATAAAAGAATGGAAGGTACATTAGAGAAACAAACAGAGGTGAAGACATGGTGATGAACAGGGCTCCCTATGCTGAAACGGACCTAAAGTCACCAGTGAATCATCGATTTGTAGATTTTTACCTAGAATCTATAAGTGTTGTTAAAAATAGTGTGAGTACATTTACTTTAGATTCTTAAAGATATGACTGATTTAACAACAAGACTGAAGGTAGAGTTTCCTATTGCTGAACTAACAGCTGCAGTAGACGTATATCCACTGTGAGTACTTGGAGTAGCACTAGTTATGGGCTGTTGTACTAATAACAGCAGCTCTAGTTCTTAATAGTTATACTTCAGTTTGCTGTGCAGCCATGTGTCTGCCCCTAACCCCCCATAAATTATTATCAGATTAGATGGCAGATGTGTCAGGGGGCAGTGAAGAGTTAAAGAGAGTGTTTGCATGTGTGTGGTACACTACAGCAACGTAATGTGATCTTGCTCACCTGTAGAAATCCCCCACTCTTTTCTCCCCCAACCCTCTCATGACATACTCATGACATAATGCACACTCACGCCCACTCATCCAAATACCTGCATTCACACAAAGAAGATTTTTTAAAAAAATTAAAAACTCATGGAAGTAAAAATCAAATAGCTTCACATACACAGTTCTGAATGCAGAACATTTGCAGTTATGCTCACTCACACCATTCCAAGGAGTTGGCAGGCCTATTAATACCACACTTCAAGGACTGGGGGATTGGGCAGTGAGCCATAAGATGCTATCTGGTGACTGATACACACTTGTGTGCCTCTTTCTGTCCTCGAGGTACTGCCTTTCACTCTGCTTGCCAAGCTGAAAGGTTAGAATGGTTACACTCCCACAGCAAGACCAAGTTAGCCTTAACAGGACTGTGGCCAAGCCAGCATGTTTATGTATTCATTAGAGGAGCAGGGGTAGAGCACAGAGCCACACATGTAAGGGAACAGTATACTGAGATTCAAGAGGACACTGACATAGATGCTGTCCCTTAATTACCATGTAAACCCGTTATGAATTTGTTCTGAGGAACTTGAAGGAATTTCAAAACAAACAAAGTGGAAAAATGTAATTATCATCTTGGCAAAGCAATGAGCATTTTTTGCTGCATTCTGTGACAAAAAAAGAAAAAATGTGAAATTAAATAGTCTGGAGGCATTGCATATTCTAAATTAATTTTGAGCAGCTGGTAATTACATCATTACAAACAGACAAAGTCCTTGTTCACACTCGCTGATTTTAGCATTACTGAATACAGCAGTCTGCTGCAGTCAGACTACCTCATTAATAATCACAAATCAAATGGATTGATGCTTTAAACCAGACATTACACAAGCAGAGACTATGTTTTAAACAGGGCTTTATCTCTATTGCTAATACATATGACAAAATAGAATGAAGGTGGTGTTAAGTTAGTTTTTATGGAAGAAACAAAGGTGGTAGTGATGCAAAGTGGGGATTAGGGAAGTTAAGACTGTGGGGAGGTTTGAGCCCAGGCCAGGCAGGGCACATGTCCTTCCAAAGGCAGGGATCTTAAGCATTAAACCATCAAAATGTTAGTAGGGGTGGGTAATTTAGAAAGGAAAACCAGACCATTGAGTGTTTTCTGTAAGAAAAAAGAATCACATGAACGTTATGTGGGAGGAAACTCTGTGGCATAGATAATTAGAAAGCCCTGACTATTTTTGCTTGGCCTACAGCGGTGGAAATCAGCCTTACTGGACTGCAAAACAAACTCTCACACGGGCTTCACACTAAATGTGCAGTTTTCAAATCTAATCTAATGACTGTGATTGATTATGTTGTTACACTTCTGTGTCTCAGTGTGTTTACATGGTTAAAAATACTTCATGAACCGCCAACTCTCAAAAGGTTACAACACAGATAAATCCAGAAAAATATGTAGAACTGATATGGAATGTTTTGAAACACTCTACGCATGAACATATTATCAGTGTATCTGGTCTGACTGTTACCATCACTGACATGCACGACTGAGATTCCTGAACCCTCCTCAACATACCACTTCCCACTATCCACGTCATATTTTTTAATATATTTTTGGTAGCGTAGTGACCGCGTCCAGAAAGGCTGCAAAGGCTGTTTGCCTTGCAGTCACCATCAATTAACTGGTCAACATAAATGTTTGTCTTATGCTTACACCAAAGCGAATATTGGCAACCCGACTTCCTCCTGCAGCTGATTGTTGGTTTGGTCAGAAAGTGGTTTGTGCATAGAATTACACTGGCCAGAAAATACACTCCCTGTGGATTCATCAAAACCAACACAAATGTACGAAAATAATTTATTATGAACAGCCGGAGACAGATGTAACATGGAACCTCGTATAGTGAGGTCTTTTTCTGTCTTATTTGCTGACCTGCCATTTGTCAATTGAGGAATGTAAATATTATTGGGAAAGTCCTTTCTTTGATAATTAACACAGTAGTTTTATGGCTTAGTGGTCATTATCTAGTCAGTATGATGGTCATTAGTCTGTCAATTCCAACACGTTGTCTGCTCTCCCTTGCTATTCACACTCTACTGTGAAAGTAAACAGAGGGCATGGAGTGTGCTGGTAGCTCCCGCTGATAATAGGCTGTTGCCTCACAGTTCATACTCTCCTGACTTTTACTTTTGTCATTGTTCGTAACTGTAATTAAATTATTCTGGTAAGTAATTCAAGTGCTGCCAGTCAGTGACTTGAAAAGGTGGTCATTACTCTACTTCACTAAGTCAGTAAATAGCAGTTTTAAAGTGGGTTCAGCTTTACTCTTTCCATTTTATGTTCTCATCCATTCATTCTTTTTCATGCATATGCGCATACCCCCCCACACACACACCGCCCCTGATAACCATCAGCTCCAGGGCACACTCTATTGTTTCAGCTCAGTGCTAATTACTTGAGGTCCTGACCCCGGGTTCAGCCGAAGAACGGCAGAGGGGGAGGCTGTGTGTGTTGGGGGTAGGGTGGCCGGGTGGAGGGAGGTCATTGCTGCTGCCAATCAATTGTCACAGTGGATTTGGTCAAACATCACACTGTAATCTAGGAGAGAAAGCATCGAAACACAATAAGACAAGCCAAACCAGCTACCAATGTTTTTACATTAAGAGCAATTGTATGACTCGCTTATCAACAGCAACTCCAGAAACTTGATATTAGCATCCCAGGTGAAATAGAAAGAGAAAAGTGGATTAGAACTAATGCTTAAAATTTGTAAATGTTTGGGTATTTCTACACCATTTGTTTCCAGTTCAGCATATTCCATTAAAATAAAACAAATGCACAAAGTGTGAAATTTAAGAGGAATTTTCTTTGACTCTGCTCATGTTTGCCTGCTTTATACATCTACAGTCAGTTGAAAATAGATTAGGTATGAAATGAGGAGAGGCACATATTTTGAGGTCCAGAGGCACTTCCTCACTGTTTATGTCTGCGTGGGAGATGAATGTGTATCTGAGTGTGTGTTTGGGTCATGTAAGGAATGTCAGAGCAGTTATCTTGCCCATTTTCAGTTGTTTTAAATGGTCAAAACACAACACTTTATTGCTGATTTGCTGTTCAGCATAACCAGAAAAAAATGGCTGGTTTCAGAAATCACTTAAAGGTTGAATATAGAATGAATTAAATATGGAAACCGTGTCATATTTGACTTTTAATCACTATAATTTACACTCTAGGAAAAGTAGAGTATTGGACCATGGGCTGCATTTGTATATTTTTGCAGTCTATCCTCCCCTTAAGCTGAGTTTGATTACACCTGGCAGCTGTTTAGACAGTCTCTGAATTGAACACATCACTTAAAAGAAAGCACATATTAAGTCTTACTTGAGCTTTTTCCCTCTTAAGTGTGTGCAGCAAATCTGAGCGCTTTCTCACCCAGGTCCGCACAACACAGAAAAGCCAAAACAACACTCTTCACTGCAAGTTTCATGCTGTAAAAGAGAAGTCTTCTCCCAGGGTGCCACGAGCAAACAAAACCTGTCCAGTATGTGCATTCATTGCAATGCAAAACAGATTTCCAATGCTTCAGCATCACTTAAGGCCCTACTTTCAATTACAATGTCATGAGCACTTAGAGCTGATGGGGCTTTAGAGAAGGGGAGTGGAACCTGTGGTGAGGTTCCAGACGGCCTTAAAAGACCGCTAAGGACTTTAAGTATAACATTAAAACACACACATACACATTTTACACACTGAAAGAAAAATTCACTTTTCAGATGCTTATACTTTCTAAAAATACAGCCAATAAAAATATATGTAAGCCACATCAGCTGGTGTAACTACATGTTCTGGATATTGTCAAAATTTGTTGGAAAATGCCTGATTTTCTTTGCAGGATGAGGGGAGTTGAAAGGCTAAACCATAGAAAGAATAAAAACAAACACGGATATAAGAGGGAATGAAATAAGGTATGTGGCAAAATGCAGAAGAAATTGGAGAAAATGAGAAGTGAGGGGGAAATGGGAGAAGATTGAAGCGCAGAAGGGAGGAGAGGAGGCTCTCTCCCCTATTTTTCTCCCGAGTCCCGCCTCCTGGTCAGGGGTTGGTCAGGGAAACCCAAGTCTCTTGCAGGGATTGGTCGGCTCTCCTCCGGACGGGTAAAATAGTCTCTCCTCACAGACACAATAAACTTTAGTGCCGGACGCTTGCAGGCAGTAGGCGCAAAACCCCAACGCTGTCTTTAGGCTGCGTTTCTCTACGGAGCCACTAACGGGAAACAATACAAGAAAGAGGATTTATTCAGACGTTTGTTTTTAATCTGAGATTGGCAGGTTTTAAATGAATACGTGCGCCTTTTACGCACAGATCTGTAGGTGATCCATTGCTGCGTTCTGGATATTTTAATCTATTGAATGGATCGGAGTGGGATACTATAGCCTCCGAGACGCACGGACTACACGCTGCTGGACTAAACACGCGCTCCAGTCTGCAGACCCAACTTTGCGCCTGAGGAGATAGTTACCGCAAACCGCTCCAGCGCACAGCCGCTCCGTGACGCGGTGGTGACCATGCCCGGGATGGTGGTGTCGCTCACCGGGGCAGTCCTGCTCTTCTTGTCCGGGCTGGTCGGGGTGCGGGCATTCGGCGACGAGGCGGAGGAGATGACCTGCGACCCGATCCGGATCAGCATGTGCCAGGGTCTTGGGTACAACGTCACCAAGATGCCCAATCTGGTCGGGAATGTGCTGCAGTCGGACGCGGAGCTGCAGCTGACCACGTTCACGCCGCTCATACAGTACGGCTGCTCCAGTCAACTCAAGGTACCGATGGCTGATGTGAGACGCACGGAACCCGTATCCATATGTGTGTTTTACTGTAGAATTCAATAGACTCTAGGCCGCGTTATTAAAAGCATACACTCAAGCTGTTACACGCACATGCACACATTTAGGAACTTGATCCTGGACTCAAAAGGCATGGATAAATCGAGGTAGTCTGCTATATTTGTGTGTGTGAGAGTGTGTGCGTGTGTGTGTGTGTGTGTGTGTGTGTGTGTGTGTGAGAGAGAGCAGGCAGCAGTCGTGGTTCCAGAGCACATGACAGGGAGCTCACTAATAGTTGACTATTGAGAACTGCTCAGACTGATGGTGCCAGTGATAGTAGGAGCATGTAGGTCCATTCCCATACTATTAAAATACTATAAATGGAGGGGGTCCCATCCTTCCTGTTGTGGCAAGCTGTCCCTCTAATTTCAATGAAAAAGCCCCCTCTGTCTGTTGACATTCTGAGTTCATGCCCCACACTGCAACAGCTGAGTCTTCAGTGCTATATACTGTACTGTCCTCCTGTTAACAATGGTGCCCTCAGTGTCCTAAGACAAATGCTGCTTGTTTGTCTCATGAACCATGTAAGAAAAATTTGACCGGTCCTGTTTATATCTGAGATTTTACATTTGCCTATTAAAAGAACGAGACACAACTCAGATGATGGATGTTTTTTTTTTTAAGTAGTAGTGATTGGCAGTGGAGGAAATGCTGTTTGAAATGATGTGTGTTCTATCTCAGTCAGGCCTTCACAGAAAACACACATTCAGAGATGCTGAATGAAGTTGTTTTAAGGCAGTTGCTGATTCACTGGCGCATCTCAGGCGACAGAAATTTTTTGGTGGATTAGAGCAAATGGAAGTGTCCATTGCTGTGCATGTGTGTGAAGCAGAACGACAGAACAAGGAGCAACTGCAGCGTAAAACCAAACTGTCCTGCTCCAGCTGAAAACTGTCCTGTAAGATTAGCTGACACCCCCCTCCTCTCCTCTCCTTTTCTCACACACAACCACCCATACACACACACACAGACACACATTGCTAAAGAGGGAGGAAAGGGGAAAGGGAAACCATATCCCCTAACATTTGCTCTAATGGGAGGCTTCCTGACTGGTAACCAGAGCAGCTTTTAGCTGTGAAGTGACAGCGCTCAGATTACCAACGGTCGCACAAAATACCCAGAATACGTTATGTTACCATCACTGGTAGCAGAGAGAAATATCAGCTGCTGCTTTACCTCACATTACATTTTACATTTTAGGGATTAGAATAAAAAAAACTATTGTAAAAAGAAACAAAAAACTTCTTTAGTGCAACTTAATTTTTTCAGGACAACTATAATAATTCTGGATCACTATGGGAACAAAGATTCACTGTTAGAAACATAATACTTTTTCCACAACAGCCAGTCTGCTTTAGTTACTGTGATAACGCTGTGTTACAGCCCAGATACTGATCAGAGAACAGTGCTAGAAATTGGGTTTTAATGAAGTCCCCCTTCAACGTCCATACTTCCCTAGTCAGTAATCCACTGAAGTTATTGATGAGATCATTGTTTAATCAAAAGACAAGTCTGTTTATGGAGTGCAGTCATCTGTTGAAAACATTTTATCTGCTGATTTGTCACAAAGCAGTGACTCACAAATTCTATTTTTTGTTTCTGTCTGTACAAATGATCAGTTGTGGTTGTGATTTTTATAGTGCAGTGACTCTCACTTAATCATCTACTTTTCAAATAAATTCTCACAGAAAATAAAACACATAACTTTTTTCCAGTGTATTTACTGTATTTCTCAACCTTGACACCCTTCTTGAATTCATGTTTCATTTGGGCTGCGTTCAAGAGCTGATTTCCAGAAGGGATTTTCTCTATCGCTGGATCAAGGCTGCAAGCCTGAAACATTGTGTTCTTATTATGGCCTAATAAATATTTTGATATTTTTAAAATGAAAAGGCAGTCTACTGTTGCACGTTTTTCTATTTACAACCCTCTACTACTCTGTCCAACCTCCTGGAGCAAAATGTTTATTTCATTTAATTGAAGGTAGCTAAGAGAAATTTCTTTCCTTTTCTCTGTATTTTTATATCATGAGCCTGGCACAATTTCACACTCTTGCTTCAAACAGATTTCACTGTAAAAGCATGAAATCACTTAAAATTGCAACCTTTTGTAACCCCAGAGGTTGCATAAAGCATTTCCTCCCTCCCATCACTACCATCTTAAATGGTCAAATGTGACTTCAATCTTTTCAGTATCTGACAAACATATCTATTTCAAAACTATTGCTATGAGACAAAGAAAACTGATCCTCGGATTAGGGAGGATTATGGAGCATTACATGGCACATGCCCTCACTGTTGTTAAGTCCACAGATTGTTTTTAAAGACGCAGTTGTATCTCTAACCTTGACGCAGGTTAGTGCTGGCTGTGGTGTCTTGACTCGGGTTGTGGAGTTTCTCATTAGAAATGAAAATAGAGGCCCATCCCTCGAAAGGTGATGCGATGTAGATAGAGTAAAGGCAGAGGAAACAGTAGGGTGGTATGTAAAAGTAATCTGAGGATCTACATGTATGAGTGCAGGGTGTAGCCATCTAGTAGGTGTAATTCTGTTGAAATGTATACAAAAATAGGCCCACAGGAAACAACAGCTACAGTTACAACATCTTAATATCATATTTTTTAAACTTCATGTTACTCTTCTATGTTTTCTGCATCCTGTCTTTAAATAACCACAACCCATGCCTTAATACAAACACATCTGCACCATGATCAGTTCAGCTTCAGCTTTTGTCGTCCCCTTTCTCCGAGCGCAAATCAGTCCGGACACTGAGAACAAAATGCTCAACTTTATTCAATCCTGACCATTTTAAATTTTTTTCTCCAGTTCTTCCTGTGCTCGGTGTATGTGCCAATGTGCACAGATAAGGTTCCTATCCCCATCGGTCCATGTGGAAGCATGTGTCTCTCTGTGAAGAGGAAATGCCTTCCAGTGTTGCACGAGTTTGGCTTCATTTGGCCTGAGGTGAGTCGAGAAACTTGGCCAATGTTACAAGAAGGGATCCTGCTTCAGGAAACATAACTTTCACATGTGGAAAACATTACACACACATTGTTTATCGTCAACATTTCCTATCCTGCCTCCTTTCCAGGTGCTCAACTGCAGCCTGTTCCCACCTCAGAATGACCATAACCACATGTGTATGGAGGGTCCAGGGGATGAGGACCAACCCTACCACCCTGTCCGCCACCCTCCTCACCAGGAGGAGTGTCAGGCCCTTGGATCTGCCCCTGATCAGTACACCTGGTTGAAACAGACGGATAGCTGCGCTCTGCAGTGCGGCTACGACAGCGGGCTCTACCGCCGAGGGGCCAAAGTCTTCACAGATGCATGGATGGCGGTGTGGGCTGTGCTTTGCTTCCTCTCAACCACTCTCACAGTCCTGACTTTCCTGTTGGATTCACAGCGTTTCTCCTACCCTGAACGGCCCATCATCTTCCTGTCTATGTGCTGTAATCTTTACAGTGTTGCCTACCTGGTGAGAATCACCATTTCAGTCCGTGTCTGATTTACAGTGTAGTAGATAATGCTTGCTTTCCTTTCTTTTTATTTGTTTACCAAAAGCCTCCACCCTTCATTTCTTTCTTTTTTCTCCATTGTGTGAATTTGTCCCTGTAGGTACGTTTGACCCTGGGGAGGGAACGTGTTTCCTGTGACCTAGATGCTGCAGCTGTACCAATTCTAGTGCAAGAAGGGTTAAAGAGCACTGGCTGTGCCATAGTCTTCCTCCTGCTCTATTTCTTCGGCATGGCCTCCTCACTCTGGTCAGTACTGATCTACAGGCACACACAGGGCATTTTTACATCTTTGTCCCACTTTTACCTTTGTCATCAGCTGTTGTGAATGCACTTTGGTGGAACAATTGGAACACAAGACTTACATCCTGTTTTCTTTAAACTGTCTATCCTGTCTCATAAACCCTTTACTAGATGGATTAATTTCCACACACAAAGGCAGTCTTTCTAAATATTAGACTCGAGTGTCCTCTGCATGTCAGTTGCAATGGAAACATACCGCTGCCACAGCACTTTTTCTTCCTTTTCACTTTGCCCTCAGTTTCCTGTTTGTGTTCACTGTTCCCATTTAGAAAATTAACGGTGAAAAAATCTAAGGACCTCACTTTTCCTGAAATGTAACCACAGCCCTGCGTAACGTGGCATTGGCATGGTTTTATCTCATAATTAAGCTAACTGAAAAAATACCACAGCTTGTGTAAATCAAACATTTGTTAAATGTTGAGGGTTGTCTGGACCATTAAATTGTTGCTGACATGTGTACATTTATCCTCCTCTCACTTCCTCTCCTTCAGGTGGGTGATTCTGACTCTGACTTGGTTCTTGGCGGCCGGGCTCAAGTGGGGACATGAGGCTATTGAAATGCACAGCTCCTACTTCCACATAGCAGCCTGGGCCATCCCAGCTGTAAAAACTATCGTGATCCTCATAATGAGGCTGGTGGATGCAGACGACCTGACCGGTCTCTGTTATGTTGGCAACCAGCAGCAGGAGGCGCTCACAGGCTTTGTGGTGGCACCGCTCGCTACATACCTTCTCATAGGTAATTATTACACATTATTAATTTGTATGCAGTTACATCTTTAACCCTCATCCTATCAATATTTTTAATATATGAGGTCTACTGAATAAACATTGTAAGAAAAAAACAATTATACCAAAATATTAACTTCTTCTCCTAAAAAATTTATATTATTAAAAATTAAAAAGGCAAACACACTGCCATATATAATCAATGATCAATTTTAAACATGTATATACAATGTAAAAGAAAGAATTGAAAAATGCCTGAGGCACTTTGGCACAACAAGAAAACTATGTTATTACCTACAGGGACAACATTTCCAATGTGTCTTCACAGAATTCATCAGATTTTTGATAAATTGATTGTATGAACATTGACCATTGATTTTCTGCATCAGTCTTTTTCAATTTTTGTCTTATCATTTATCCCCTGCTTGTGTTTCATAAGCATGTAATTCCTTTTTACATATCCACATTTTTCATTTCTGATCCAGATCTTTTGATCCAATGTTGTCCTTTATAACAGATTATTATTTTAGGAAACTACAATTATCTTGCACTCATTTTTCTTAAATACAAATTGCAGGTTATATTCTGAACTTAATAATAGTAGCATTTACAAGCTTTGTAAAATCACTTTATTCTGGTGTCATTTACAATTTAACATCTTAATTTCAAAATTGTATCTTTATTTGTCCTCAGAATTTATAGGGTCAACATGAACTCAAAAAGTTCCATCTGTTATTGACAAAAACTGGATGCTTTTGACCCCCAGCAGAGTTTTATTTATTGATTTTACAGGCACCAATTATAATAAAAACATAAAGTAATGATATAAAGTAACTGACTGAAAAACATAATGAAAGACTGAAATAGTGATAAAACATTTATGAGATCTGACCAACAGTGTATCTCTGTTTTCTACTGTGATCCAACATTTATTTATTTATTTATTTATTTATTTATTATTTTGCCTCCTCAGGCACCCTGTTTATCTGTGCCGGATTAGTGGCTCTTTTCAAGATCCGCTCCAACCTGCAGAAAGACGGCGCCAAGACAGACAAGCTGGAGCGTTTGATGGTGAAGATCGGGGTGTTTTCTGTTCTCTACACTGTTCCAGCCTCTACTGTCATTGGCTGTTACCTCTATCAGCTCTCAAACTGGGGGGAGTTCAGGGCCAGTACCAGAGACTCATATGTGGCCTCAGAAATGCTCCGAATCTTCATGTCACTTCTTGTGGGAATCACGTCAGGCATGTGGATCTGGTCAGCAAAGACCCTCCACACGTGGCAGCGCTGCTCCGCCCGCCTGCTCAGGGACAGTCGGGCAAGCCGCGGGGGCAAGAGGGCGCCGGGAGAAGGCTGGATCAAACCAGGGAAAGGCAATGAGACGGTGGTGTAAGACGATGACAGAGAGAATGGGAAGGAAAGACTTTCACCCGCTTCTTTCTCACATACAGAAACTCACGATGCCAAACAAGGACATGGAGCACACGATATGAGATGAACAGTGTGTCACGTCCACACAGCAGGAGCTCTGAAAGAAGCTCCTGGATGTAACGGCATCAAAAAGCTCTCTGAGAGTCCAGGAGCAGGCCTTAGGTCCTCTAACTGTGTGCCTCGAACAGGGGGGTTTATATCGCCCTAAGGTCTGGGGGTTAAGGAGGAGACAAGGAGAGGACTGATCCGCACATAAGTAGCAAAAGTAGCCTCTCTACCTCTGTTAGACCGTCGCTGCCCAGAGAGAAGAAAGAAACACAATGAAGGAGATGGAGAGATGGAAAAGGCAGAAAACTAAGCATCTAAATCCACACTCACCTAAAAGCTGTGTAGCACCACGTCTACCTCTGTCTCTCTTTTCTCCAGATCCCTCAGCAGAAGAGACTAAACCTGCTGGACACACAGATCCTTCTGTCCTTTAAGGGTCTTTTAAAGTTTTGATTTTTTACACTGGAGGGTCTCGGTGCAGATATTATACAGATGTAGACTGACGTTTCCCGAAAGCATCTGACAACTTGAGTACCCATGAAAATTGGACAAAAAAAAGCATGTACATGTGGCCTTAAACGTACACTGTGTTTACATTTCACTAGCCTTTGACAGTTTTGTAAATTATATACAATAAGTTAATAATTTGATTGCTCTGATGTTTTTGGGAAAGCAGTTTGATGCTGTGATAATGCACTCTATTAATGTTCAATATGTGAAGTGTCTGTGCTTGTCACAAGTGCATTAGCAGGTTGTTGTGGGAGTACACCAAAAGATAAACCCAGTGCAGTAACATGCACAGAGCATCGAACCAGGCCGCTTTGGCCAGTATTCATTATCACACTGCAGCACTGACACCTCACCAGGACTAAGTGCTATATGCTATTGAGTCAAGCAGTATCCTCTGTGACAGCTTGGTGAAATGTATATTATCAGCCATTTATGAAGTTTTCACTGAAATGTCAAAATTTGAAATCCAAGTTTCTAAAAACACACCAGAAAACTAAAATCACTCAACAAGTATTTTGAAGGCAAACGCAAAAAGAAAAACACAATGACATTTATTTAAATAAGTATGTATGTAGATTCAACTAAAGTACTTGGTTTCAAGTGCTAACACACATCTGTGGTATACATGAAATCATACTGCAATGAATCCTGGGAATATCCCAGGGGTGCCTTTTATTGATCCATAAATGTGGAAGCTGTAAGGCATCTGGGAAATGTAGGCCGGTGTGTTTTACCTCAGTGGTCTGGGAGAATGACTAACTTCCAGTGGTGTGTGCAGTGCTTTTGGAAACCCAGCTCTGCATATGCCATGAAATCCAGGAAATGAAATTATTCCCTCTACCCTCTTTTCCAAACACAGGCCCCAAGGCAGGCTAAGAATTAGAGGTTATTAGACAATCACTTGCCAAGAGACACATTATGCAATATAGGATGCATGCATATATGCACATATTCACACACATGCTGTGGGAGGACTTCAGGTTTATACAGTTGGTTCTCATGGATGTTATCCACCAGTTTACAGAAAAGCATGCCATGATCATTACAAAAAAAACAAACAAACAAACAAACAAACAAACAGTAACAATGATAGACTGTATCTTGGCTAATTTTTGTCTTCCTCCTTTCCACTATTTGCCACAGTGTCCTGGTAACTTCTCAGTTCTTAGTTTGATAAGGTCATCACTTGCCTGTCTGTATCTTTTTAGCTTCATCTACTGCATCGTGGGTCATTTCCCAGACAATCAAAGTTCTCAGAAAAATGTAATGTAAACATTGTTCTTCAGAGACAAAATTTCACGTTCATCTTGTTGATTAATAACATCATCTACCATTTTGTATCTTGTAAGTTGTTTCATTGGATGCTTGTAGTATGGACTGACTCACCATTTCTTACACCAAATCTTGTCGTTTCTCCTGTGTACAGTACATGTGCCTGACAATCTATGTAGTAAAGCTCTATAAATGAGTCTTTGAATGTATAAAACAGTATATGTGGTGTGTGTGTTACATTACACCATTCAAGTAAAGAAAATCTGGTTTGGGGTAACTGTGAAAGGGCTTAAACAATGCAAAGCTTTGCTCTCCTGCGTATTATCTGAAACCAGATAGCGTCTCAAATACCTGCCACTGGTATTTAGCCTAATGTTTAGTATGGGACAGAAAACACTTTCACAATTTATGACTGCCTTTTCCTCAAATTGCAATATTGTGTTGCAGTCTAGGTTTCTGGTGAAGCTTAGGTTCCAGTGTTTCTCAGACCAGTATACCTTGGCACCCTTATTAGATTTCCAAAGTCAAACAAACATTAAGTTGAGTTACAGTGAATTAAATTAAAGGTCTGACCACCTCCCCTCTGAGCTAATGCAGTTTTTCTCTAGAACAGTCTTAAAGTTTGGCCGTCTCAACTCACACGATCTCCCAGAGGTTCAGGTGACATCTCTAAACAATCACTGAATAGTTGTGCCTTCAAACATAGTGCCATGGCCTGATGAAGATTAAGAACCACTGGTAAA
>JAPQRP010000006.1:19167025-19189677 GCA_037367295.1 Apogon hyalosoma | reverse complement strand
GTGTGTGTGTGTGTGTGTGTGTGTGTGTGTGTGTGTGTGTGTGTGTGTGTGCGTGTGCGTGTGTGTGTGTGTGTGCGCGTGTATGTGGATACAGACGTGTATGTGTATGTATGTCTATGAATTTATTCTTACTATTTCTTTTATATATTGTTGCAAGATTTGATGACTTACTCTATAGGCCAACTTCATATTTTCTTCAGCCATATGTGAAGTCTTATACAGTCTAATGTGTTTTTATCACATTTATTATTTATTATTCTTAATCCAACTGCTAAGCCATACTTAAAGGCATTTGATATCAAAAGCATCAAAACACACTGGTAATTGTGTCCCTGTAGGTACTAAAGGACTTTTATTTTGTGCCTCAGACTCATTTGTGGTTGTTGTATTTGTGCTCTACTTACTTTTTGATGATATATTTTTCTGCAGTAGTCCCTTTTGGCCTTTTTCCATGCATTCTGCTCTTGAATATAAGCACCTGTGTCCTTTCTTCAGATTTACATATTATGTTTTTTGACCCATAGAAGGAACTTCTACCATCTTTTAAAATGCACTTAAATGTAGGGCTGCACAATATATCAAAAAAATATTGTTATCACTATAACGGAGTGTGCAATATTCACATCACAAAGACATGCAATAATTTCTTTTCTTTTTTTTTTATTAACTTTCTGTTTTACACACCATGGGGTACCAGGGTGGTTTTCTCTACCACTCAAACATATGAGTTTTTCTGGCAAAAAAACTGAAGTAATGCTACTGCTACTGGTTGAACACAAGTTTACATGTTATTAATGTTGAAAAGATGAGAATATTTTCAGAGCACAACTTTGGGCAAGGCCTGAACACTTGTATTTAAAAATTTTATTTTTATATGCAGTATTTACCAATCCAGGCAAGCAATGGAATATTGCTTTGTTAAAGCTCTTATATGGGAATACTCTGGCACTTTTATTATTATGAAATAAATCCATGCAATTTACACTTTGTTACTTGGGAATAAAATGACAAAATATTTGACTATGTTTGTGTCTGAAGGTCTATGGTTACAGCACCATGTTAGACAGTATTGTGTAACTGATTGTAGTAGTATAATATTTTGTGTTAAATTATAAATAATAAAGTCAGCATACAAACAACTGGCTCCTTTTAACATTAAGGAACATTTTTGTTAGATGAAATTGGCATCTCTTTACGTGAATGAGAAATATTGCAATGTTATTATCGCAATGCTGTACATCCATATCACATATCATAAGTTTTGCCAATATCGTGCAGCCCTACGTGTGTGTGTGTGGTATATTTGTATACCTTATGAAAAGTGTCACCCTCAACATTCTTATTGTTCTTACCAGTCATCTTATATATCAAATAATAGCCATAGAAGAGTGGGCTGTCACATGGAAAGTCACATGCTTTTGTGACATATGATGCTACAAATGTGAAACCACAACTACACTGCGCACACACCGAATTTAATCAATAAAAGCACTCTGTCTGGAAGCTCTCTGGACTCCATAGACAATAGTTATTTCACAGGCAGAGGGACAAAAAGGCAACTGCATTATATTATTTAAACCTGATCCAATGTTTGTTTGTTTTTTTTGTTATTTCTTATTATTTAATAGGCACAGACTTCTGCACTGACTTGTCCCATCTCATCCTGTCACTTCTTATCCTTCACTGACCTGGCCAGTCTTCATGTACGACTGTTAGAAACACAATGTGGAACATGAACCAGTGTGTTTGAGCTACATGAAAGCCACTGCCTCTGGATCACTACAGACTAATTTCCCCCCTGTGTCTCCAAATGAATGTAACAATACAGGTGAGTGCTTCAGTGTGCTGTCATCCTTCAATGATTCCACAACGGAGCTGTCAGAGGACGAGACATTTTCTGGCTCCAAGGCAATACAACTATAAAAAAAATGATTGAATTCCTACCATGACCACTCATTGCAGCTACCTAGGAGAAAACCTGGGGCTGTTCACTCAAACTACTGAGTATAATGTCAGTGCTGGACCTGAGATTTAAAGCTCTGGGCTTTTTTTAACCAACATAGAGCTGCTGAAGCAATCAAATGACATCAACCTGTAATATAATAAAACACCAAATGTCTCAGTAACATCACAAAATAAGAAAGATGAGAGCTTTATGACACGCTACAGGCCTGCAATCTCCTCAGGTCGTCTTAAAGGACATTTATATTAGTGACAGTATCTATTACATATCATTATGTGAGCATCACGGGGAAAACAAAGATAAATCCACAAACCCACAGCATTCAGTAACAGTTTTTTTTTTTTTCTTTTTTTAAGTGTGGTGCCATCTGGGCAGCTATGTAGAGCGTAGCAGGAGGAGACAGAGTGTGACTGTTGATGCAGTGATGCAAAAAGGGTACAGGAGATACAGTATATAGTTACCTGCCAAATGGCAAATAAGAAACACAAAAATTATGCACAGAGAAAATAGCTGTTTTGTAGCATCTCTAAAGTTTTGCTTTTTTCTCTGTTCTCTGCAGATGGCTTCCTACTTCCCATGTGACTGTTATATGCAAATCACATCACTGAAACTTGAGCTTCTCACACAAATGGCACCTTAAAAACAAAACCAAATAGTCCAGTTCCCAGTGGTGGAGGATCCCAGCTCCATAAAGTAAATGTCCTGCCAGGGATTTGTTCCAACCATTCACTGAACCAGCCCACACTGATGAGCACAAGTCCTCCTCCAGATAGGTGGGATAACTAGTGGAGTCACCTGTGTTAAGTGAACAGGTAGAACCAATACATGGAAGGACTTTAACTTTATGAAGCTGGGATTCTCCACCACTGCTAGTTCCAATCCCAATGGACACCACACCATGGTAAATTCTTGTTTTTTAAGAACCTGAATGAGAGTTACACTGCACACTTGTGGATTTTGGATGTGATTTTCCATTGCTTATCTGAACCACTTAATCCTCCTGAGACATGGGGGTCCCAGAGCTCATCCTACCTTTTGGTGAAGGCGGGGTACACCCCGGATATATCACTAGTTCATCGCATGGCTGACATATACAAACAACTATTCACACATATGGGTGATTTTTAGATTGACCAGTTAACCCATTTAGGTGCATGTTTTTGGATGGTGGAAGCTGGAGTACCTGGGGAGAACATGTAAACGCCACATAGAAAGAGTCACACTGGCTGGAATCAAACCAAGGACCTTCTTGTTGTGAGGTGATAGTGTCTTTTTGTTTTAGGCTATATACAAAAATTAAAGTCAGTGGATTTTATGTCACCACTGAAATTATATCTTTCCATACACTCATGAGCGTAAACATTACATTCATTACGTCCTCTTTGGCCTTTGCCATTTAGTAGATACCACATGGTCTGGTTGACTGACAGAAAATCAATGGCTTTGCTATCTAATTCACATGGGACAGAGCGCTCAAGAGGAGGAGATAGTTAAGATAAAGCATCCATTTCCAGATAAACATTTTAGAACTCCGGTAGTGTTGCTGGTGATGATGTGATAATACTGTAGAATACAATGTGCCCTTGTAGCTGACAGTTCCTGACTTCAGAGCTTGTAATAAAGGTTGACACTGCTACATCTGTGGCTACTTATTAGTTATTGTTTAAGGGAAGCCACAGACCAATCAGTCAAAGCATACATTAACACTGAACCAAAGCATATGAATACTGAATCACATGTGATAACAGCTGGATGTGTGCGGACTACAGCCTCTATTTTAATAATGCAGCAAGTGAGTCCAAGCAATCTGTTGGGTTTTATTTTTATTTTATTAAATCACTTAATGCAGTTTGTTATTGCTGGTAATATACTACAAATTAAGCTATTAACACGTGGTGCCAGGCAAAACAAACCCCACCTCTCACAAACGTTTTAGCGCTTAATGGACATCTCCCTCTCAAAACATGAGACTATGGGTTTGACCTTTCAAGGTCACTCAAGGTCAAAGGTTATGATGCCATTTTGGAGCCTACATGTAGTTTCCTATCTGTCAACAATAGTAACTGAGAACTTATCACCACTCTTTTTGGAGTTACAACCATTTAAAATCCTGTGACCTTGATTTCAACCTTTCAAGGTCACTCAAAGTCAAAGGTCATGATGCCATTTTGAAGCCCATGCAAGGTTTCCTATCTGTCAATAATAGTAACTAAGTCTCTATCTCCACTCATTTTTCCATTATCATCCATTTTAGTTTTTTAGGTATTGACCGAGTGACCCCTGACCTCTTAGGTCAACAACAGGTCAAAATCTATACACATAAGATGCAGAATTGAAAGACGAGTATTTTGGTGCTGATTAGATGCTGATTAGACAGCAGGATTATTGCACAGGTGTGCCTTAGGCTGGCCACCATAAAAGGCCACTAAAATGTGCAGTTTTACCACACAATGCCACAGATGTTACGAGTGCAATTGGTATGTTGACTGCAGGAATGTCCACCAGAGTTGATGCCCGTGAATTGAATGTTCATTTCTCTATCATAAGGGGTGTCCAAAGGCGTTTCAGAGAATATGGCAGTACATCCAACTGGCTTTACAACTGCAGACCACGTGTAACCACACCAGCCCAGAACCTCAAAATCCAGCATCTTCACCTAAAAGATCGTCTGAGACCAGCCACCCAGACAGCTGCTGTAACCATCGGTTTGCATAACCAAAGAATTTCTGCACAAACTGCTAGAAACTGTCTCAGGGAAGCTCATCTATATGTTTGTTGTCCTCAGCGGGGTCTCAACCTGACTGCGGTTCATCGTGGTAACTGACTTGAGTGGGCCAATGCTCACATTTGTTGGCGTCTGGCACTTTGGAGAGGTGTTCTCTTCACAGATGAATCCCAGTTTCCACTGTACAGGGCAGATGGCAGACGTGTGGGTGAGTGGTTTGCTGATGTCAACATTATGAATCAAGTGGCCCGTGGTAGCGGTGGGGTTATGGTATGGGCAGGCCTATGTTATGGACAACAAACACAAGTTCATTTTATTAATGACATTTTGAATGCACTGAGATCCTGAGCCCCATTGTTGTGTCATTCATCCACAACCATCACCTCATGCAGCAGCATGATAATGCAAAGGCCCCATGATACAAGGATCTGAACACAATTCCTGGAAGCTGAAAACATCCTAGTTCTTGCATGGCCAGCATACTCATGTCACCCACTGAGCATGTTTGGGATGCTCTGGATTGGTGTATACAACAGTGTGTTCCAGTTCCTGCCAATATCCAGCAACATCACAAAGCCATTGAAGAGGAGTGGACCCACATTCCACAGGCCACAATCAACAACCTGAGCAACTCTATGCCAAGGAGATGTGTTGCACTGCATGAGGCAAACGGTGGTCACACCAGATATTGACTGGTTTTCTGACCCTCCCAACACAGTAAAATTGCACATTTTAGAGTGGCCTTTTATGGTGGCCAGCCTAAGGCACACTTGTACAATAATCATGCTGTCTAATCAGCATCTTGATATGCCACACCTGTGAGATGGATGGATTATCTCTGCAAAGGAAAAGTGCTCACTAACAGATTTAGACAGATTTGTGAACAATATTTGAGAGAAATAGGCCTTTTGTGTACGTAGAAAAAGTCTTCGATCTTTGAGTTCAGCTCATGAAAAATGAGAGCAAAAATAAAAGTGTTGCATTTATATTTTTGTTCAGTGTATGTATATAAGACTAAATCTCATAGAATGAAATATTTAATTGCTCATTACGTGTAGGATTGAGGTCCAGGCATGTTGGCAGCCTCCCTGCTGTGGGACTCCTCTCCACATCAGAGGCTGATCAGTGGATAGAGCTGCACATTTTTTCCAGTGATTCCTGCTTCTATTTGGAACATATGCCTGCAGGTCTCATTAAACAACCGCAAAGTTAATGACCAGCCTAAGGAGCTCTGGCACTAATTGCTCTTATAAACCACTATGTGTCCAGACAATATATAGCTGTATCCAGGCTCCAGGCAACACTGGCCCAAATCAGATTTTTTTTGCTTCTGTGTGCATCTGCTTTTTCCTAACAATGTGAGTCACACAAACTACACAGCATCTGATCAGATGTGATTTTGGCCACTTACCTATGTGGCTCTAAATCAGCTTGAACAGTCACCTCAGAATTAGTGTCAAATTAGATCAATACAGATCATAATTTTGAGTATAGCACAGTGTAGCGCTTTCTCTTCATCCTCACCCTCCTCATCATTTCCTCACATGTGCATGGCTTCCATTCCACTGCAGCAAGCTGTACAATAGTGTCCATGTTTACTTCTTTACAACAGCCTGCTTCTTATATCTTATTCATTTGCATCAGTTCAGGTCTGTCACCGGTTCACAATGACCATTTAAAAAATAATGTGAATGGCCAAATGTCACACTGCAGCCAAACCATCTATTGATCTCCGCCTTTCTCCAGTTTATTCTTCAGTCACATTATCACATTCTGCAACATCTAAGACCCAATTCCAACTTTGCCTGCAGCTTTTACGTGTTTTTCTGAGTATTACACATTGTATGAACACTATCTGTTTGGTTTTATCAGCTCAAATGCAGGGCATAAGCTTTAGCAGTGATTGAATCTTTCAGCAGCTAAACAGGTTATGAATTTCTCCTGAATTCTGCACACCGTGTTCTGTTCCTCACACAGGAAACAAGTGGCGAAGGTGGAGTGTCATTCAAGTGGGCTCAAGTAGCACTGCACATTTTAAACAAATTGTTGCGCACATCTTTATGGATTCTGTGAATATTTCAGATGCTGTTAATGCAAAACAGAACACAGCAGCTCAGTGTTTGGTTTTCAGTGCATCCCAGGACACATAGTTGTTTAGACAAAGAGAATTTGGACAGATGCATCCTAGACCTTTTACTGAATGCATCCCAAGTGTGAATGAATCCTGAAATGCATCATGACTATATTCATCGTATTGGTGCCGTGAACAGGTGAATGGATTTGCCAGGATGGATGTTAATGGTGGTCTGAACAGGGTCTTCTGACTTTCTCCTCCCCCTTCACTCTCTTTTCTCCCAGATAGGCCTTGGTAATTTTGTAATCTTAGATCGTGACTGATCTTAATTTGTCGTATGATCTACTTTGAAAGGGGAATGAAACCTTGTACAGAGAATTTCTCATTAAAAAAAAAAAATAATAGCGGTTAAAGGTCTCCTACTCCCACACTCTAAATTGCCAGTTTACCAGTGTAATTATGGCATATTATATACTATAAGTTAATATGCTAGTGAGTTGTATTACAATACATTTATAATAATACTTAAGTGTCTGCACTAAAGTGTTTGATTTTAGTCCATGTTAACCTGTGGAATTTGTGAAATATTTTTTTCATTTTGCTTTTCTTTCTTTGCCACTGCTGAGGAAATAATGACTAATGAAACAACATCTTCAGACAGTGAAGATTCTGGTCCAGCACCTGATTTAATTAAATACTAATTTAAACAGTCCTCAGAGTTATTACCAGAGTGTAAAAAATGTTTTTGAGTCCAAACACTGCAGTTGACGCAGATGTATTTACAGCAAAGTGGAGAGTCATGTTTACTTTATCATGATAGTGTAAAAATGACATATGATATTTTTGTTCAGCACTATTGCCAGGATAAAAATGAGAAAATAAAAGATTCTGTGAAGAAGTAAGAAAGCTAAATAAGTAACTGTTCGTATTTTCAACAGAATTAAACCATGCAGTCAAATCTGAAAGAAATGATGAGTGAAAGCAGAGACAAACAAGCGGATGAACTGGAAGCAGAATCACGTGCACACTTGATGGAGGCTCTCAATGAATACACAATGAGCCTCTCAAATGTCTGAGCAATCACACACATTGAGATGGATAATCAATCTTATTTAACCGCAACGACTGGGAAGCAGTATGAAAAATCAATGTCAAATTTAAATGTCAGGTAAAGCTTTAATGTCAGTATAACTAAAATGTCAAGAAAATTTACATTCACTACCATTTCCTCAGAGACACTCACATGGATACACAGACACAAACTGCATCCTCTTACCATTTCTTATGTTTTTCTTTTACTTTCACCATTTCCCTTCTGCTTCTATGGCCCTTCCCTCTCTTTGGCCCTCACATTCCCCTAACCTCTTGGTCCACATTTGTAATCCCCACATGTACACTTCCTCGCTTTCCATCCTATACTCATTCCTTAGACTCGTCCTCTCCATCCCTCTCCACCTATCGTCTTGCTATTGAACGCTGCTCAAGGCCATAATCTGTCTTCCAGTGCTCACTGCTGATTGGTTCCATTGGGAATGACAGCAGGAGACAGGTGAAGCGACAGGACAAAGGGGCAGCTGTGACTGAGAGATAGATATTGAGCATGTGTGTGGGTGAGAGACAGGTGGAAAAGCATCTGAACCTAATTTAAGACAAGAGACACTTTTTTTTTCTTGTTATGCAGCATATTTCTGTCTAATAGGAAAGCGTACACACACATTCTGTGTCTCCCATCTCCTACTGGTAACTGTGCAGAGCTTGCATTATGTATGAGCATGGATGAGAGAGGTTAGGTGTGTGTGTCTGTGACTGTGTTCTGGGCAGCACACTGTGACTGATTGGTTGTAGACTCCCGGTCTAAATCCCCTTTTAGACAGGTACATGGCTTAGATCGATTTCTGAGATACAGAGGAGATGTGTGTGCTCTCAGGCACATCTGTGGTTCACTCTTCATGTCCATTGGTGCATAATAAAATTTTTGTGTGTTTGTCCCTATGTCATGTACGTTTCTGCTACAATTTATTCTAACAACCTTTATGCGAGAAAGCAAGGCTCTTATACTAAGTCAAGTGGAAAAGTAAGCAGTGTTTTTACACTACCCTAAAAACATTAAAGAAGCTTGAATACCAGAGTTAAAAGGGGAAAAAAAAGAAGTGACCAACATATGTCAGCTTCCACTACATTCTGCCAGTAGTTTGCACCATGAACCAGTTAGAGTCTTACTTTTTAACTACACTGGAAAAAAATTAACCAAGTGTGTTTTTCCTCATTTCTAGTCAAAATATCTCATCACACTAAAAATAAGACATAATCACCTAAAGAGCAACTTTTCAGTCAGATATAAAGAGCTTATTTTTAGACAATAGATCTTGAAAATCTTATTTCAAGAAATCTTACCAAGATACTTTTCACTAGTTCCACTGGCAGCTTTTTTGCTTGAATTGAGCAAAAAAAAAAATCTTGAATCAAGCAAAAAAATCTGCCAATGCAAGTGAAAATTATCTTGGTAAGATTTCTTGAAATACAATTTTTAAGATTTAATGTCTATAAATAAGTTCTTATATCTCACTGAAAAGTTACTCTTTAGGTGATTATGTCTTATTTTAAGTGTGATGAGTTATTTGAACTAGAAATTAAAAAAAATACACTTGGTAAGATTTTGATTTTTGCAGTGTGTATATCAGGTCAACAGTTGGCCATGTTGTGAATGTCATTGTTCATATACATTCTCATGTGCTATGTGTTACTGAAAGATTCAACTAAAGGATACACACAGGAGAAACAGCATAACCATCTACTGTAAATAAATAGTGGATGAACCTTCCATGATGTCACCCATTGGTTTGGCAATGCAGTTTTAAAGACACACTTGGACTTGGCTGTTAGTATGTTGGTTTGATGAAAACAAGTGGGTGGAATTGGAAAAGAGTAAGGCATGAAACCAGACCTTACTGAAAATACTGACCACATCAACAAATAGAGTAAAAAATAAATGGCATCAAGTAGTTTCAGCTACAAAATAAATGGGAACAGTTGTGTTCGATAACATGAATATTAAAGTCATGAAATGTATAAACACACTAATTACAGCTACTGGTCCTAATTATCAGGCCAGCTGCTGGACCATAATTCACACAGCATTAATGCTACCACCACCTGATGAAGCTAAGTCATGTGTTACAGCAATTGAGTGCAAATTTCATGACAGAATCCTCTGACAGTCTTATCAGTATGAGTACTTGTAGAAACCAATGGTTCTGTATCTCACTGGCATGTTCTATCAAGCATCAATAACAAGTTGAATTTGTGAGGCTGTCAGGTTCTGCCGCTATGTTAGAGTCCTGTGGTCTTGATGCAGGAGATCAGTCTCCCAGTAGAAGTGGGTGATACTTTCACTTGAGGATAACGCAACAAATTAAATGAAAGTCCAGACATGACTTCCCATCAGTGCTCAATAGTATAATATGGTCCATTATAAGTAAAGGCACATTTTTAATATTTCAAAAAATTGTCAAAAACTAGAAAATCAAAATATCTCAAAACTGTGAACAAAATTTGAAGCTATTGTCCCAAGAAAGCTACATATAATCTTTGAAATCAATCCAACAGGTAGTTTCATCAGAGATGTCTGAAAAAATTGCTAACAAAGACAACGACAGCGGCGACAACGCCTTTTCAGTAGCTCATGGTGATTTAACTACAGAGCTGCCTCTTAGGGACAAAAATACGCTTTACTGAATAATCAAGAGCTCCAAATGTCTGATTTAGCAGCTGATCTAAAACTAGTGAGTTACATGAAAATGTACCTTTTCCTGTCAAGGCGGAGGAAATGAACTATAGAGACCACAATCATTTTTGTAGCAGAGTGTAAACATGTTTATTTGGAGATTTCAACCCCATTAGGAGCCAGAAGATGCTCAAGTTACTGTAGATTTAGACACTAATGCATCGGCCTCACTTTTCAGCCCTACAGGTTATCACATGGTGAAAACCAATAAACCAATATACACAGTGGCGCTCAAGGAGGTGTCTGTTAGCTGGAGCCCGTGTGATAAACACATGCATTTACATCATATGATTGTACATGATGTAAATGCATGGCCCATGTATCCAAGGCTCCATCTGACAGATCATACGTCTGCAATTCAGTAGTTCTTTTTTTTTTATTCACTGCTTTTCAGATTGTTTTCATATCATGATTCTATCAATATGGCATAAAAGACATTGTGATACTATGTAAGAGCCATAACTCTAGTGTGTCTGTGCCATCAGTGTCTTTAGCCAATGTGAGTTACTGATATGAGTATTTCAAAACCCATCAGGATGTCCCTAAATACAACACCACACACAGCTGACATCATGGTAACACAAACTCCTGCAGAATTAATATTCGTAAAAGAACACTGGAAAACAGGAACGGCAAAACAAAATCTATGCATTAACAAGCTACACAAATCAAATATCTTAACACGGGTGACACTCAACCCTCCCTCTGCCAACTTTATGTTACTGCTCCCCTTGAGTGACCTCTGAGCTGCAACTACACACTGGAAATGGAAAGATTTGACAAAGACATACATCTTTCTATGTGCCATTTTCTTTGTCAGGGTATTAGTCATTTTAATACCATGGGTCCCCTTCCCTACATGCAAGTCTTCCACCAAAACAAGTTCTCTTACAACATAATTTTGCAAAGACAGACAGTTGCGGTATCCTGTACTGAACATTGCCCAAGATGAGTGAGATTAATATATAGATTAGAACTAAAACCTGACCCAGAGAACAGCTGATTGAACCAGACCTATGGAGAAAGATCCAGCTATGAGACTGCACTTCATAAATTCTATCCAATTCTGTAAAGCTATGATCTAACAGTGAGTTAGTTATTGTGTTCATACTCTATCAACACTCTTTGATGAGCTGATTTAATTTATTAGCTTTTCCTCTAGTGCAAAGCTCTGGTCACAACATTTATTTGTACAATATTTAATGATCAAACACAGCTAATGACATCCGTCAGTTTCAGTGATGCTTCAAATCTAATGATGATTAGCAAATATTAACATCCAGATTTTATATCAGCTTAACAATGCCCCAGGCTCCCTAAAAGTGGTCTGCCCTCCATCTGTTGCTGTTTAGAAACCTTCATTTGCTCACTTTATTGCCCCCTGAGACTAAAATTGTGTTTGATATGGAAACACCACTGTTATGTTTTCTTTTAGTTTTTCATTGTCAACACATTAAAAATCTGATCTGATATTCATTTTTTGTATTCATCACCCCGGGCATGTTCAGCTTTGCTTTTTCATGATAGCAAATCCATCTCTCCTTGGTGTGCATCTCTGGGTGTGAAGTGGGAGATCATTTGTAAAGGACAGTTGCAGAAGGAGACGGTGTACCCATGAAGCAGTGCAGCAGGAGCGTCTGCCAGCCCCTGGCACCTCATCAAAGACAACCCAATGGGGACAGAAAGAGAAAAAGACATGAAAGCGAGACAGGGCAATAGAGGGCTTGTGTTACAAGGCATATGGCCTGTGTGAAGAGCCAGATGTTTCTATGTGGAGAGAAGACGCGAGTGCACATATGTACTGTTACTTCTGCTATTGCAATCTCCCAGTGGGGTGAGTAGACAGATGTGTGGAGAGGCCACAGTGGCATGCTGGGAATCACAGAGCTTTAATGATATTCTCTGTACTCCATTCCACCTATAACTATCATCAGTGAGTCCTCATCCCCTCTTGATGCCTCACTACTTATATTACTATACAGATGCTCACTCAGATATCTTATCTCTGAGATTGTTCCTTTCTTTTGCGGTCTTTCAGATATTCACATTTTATGGATTAAATATTTTATTTTCAAGATGTAGGATGAAATAATAAAACTCAGTAGGTATCTGTGTTTCTACATCAGTACGTCAATGGAAAACACTGTTCTGATTCTTTTAATGAATGAGAGCGGATGTGATTTATTAAACAGACTGGAAACCAGTACTAATGACACAGTATAGAATAATAAAAGCAAACCAAGTCCAGAACAAACAATTCAATTCAGTTCTTTTTACAGACTTTGGGTGAACAAGCAGACATTAAAAACAAACCATTTTCTCAGAACAACTTAAGAATTAATCATATCTGCATAGTACACAAATAAACAAAGCCTTGTCATTAATACATGAAAAAATCATGGAGGCTTTACAAAATATTTTTACATTTTAGGGGGTTAGAGTTAGGGTTAGCCATGCTTAAAGTGCATACCAAACTACAGAGCACAGGCCAATCACCAGTGTAAATTCTGTTCAAAGGGCAAGAACCTCAGCTCCAAGTTTTAATACCAACAGCTGCTGAGGAAAGACTTTCACTGAATGTCTCTAAGTGAACAATGTTTTTACAGGATACATTTCTAGTTTTATTAATTTTACTGGAACAGTCTAATATTTGATCTAATGGTCCACCTTTAAATTCTTCCTCTATTATTTAGAACTCAAACTATTCATAGATGTCATGTGACATCAGAGAAATCCCGCCACCATCTTTAGGACCACCCAGGGACTGTATGCTAAAGGTACACAACATGCCTTCTATCTGCTGTGCTGTGGGCTATAGCAACAGCAAGTCAAATAAAATAGGCCACAAATTTTATAGCATCCCCAAAAACCCAGTCAGAAGAGAGAAGTACCTGGGTGCCATCAAGAAAGACTACTAGACACCAACAGAACACTCCAGACTGTGCAATAACAGACTGATCTTAATAAATGGCGTTGTATGTCATGTCAGTTCTAATGTCATTTGGCAGTGGTGATGAATTAAACTTATCATAATTTCAGTACCTCACAATGAACAGATGAATTAATGTTAATTAATGTTGTTAGTTCAATATGATGTGAGGTTCTTTTGGCTTTGCACAGAAACAGGCAATAGAAATGTCCATCAGAGGGCTATATTTGATTTTATGTTTTTCAGAGCCAGCACTTTTTTTTTTAACATATACTGTACTTAGCAAAGAACTTTAGTCAGTACTTCTACTTTTAACAGACTTTTGTACACAAGTATCTCTACTTCTACTTAGGTACTGAATGTGTACTTTTGTACGTGTTGTGAGGAAATTTACACAAATTACAAATGTAGTACAAAGATCATTAACCTTTAAACAATTAATCTAATATTCCTGATCCCCCTGACATAGTCTGCGATTGTTTGGAAATGGTTCACATTACTGAATGAAGTGCTGACTGCACACATACACATGTTTTGATGCTGGGTTCATAATCTGCCAACCTTGTCCTCTGTTCTGACAGTTTGAAGCCATTTTGTCCTCCTTTGTGATTCCGTTTTATTATTTGGTAAAATGCAAAACTTTAATTGGTGATTTTTTTTTTCTTGGGGGTGGGGGGTGGGGGATATTTGCAGTGCAAAAGGGGACAAAGCAACTGGTTTGGTGTCATGGCTCATGGGCTCCATGCACAGCCTCACTACTTCCTGAACTTAAGGCAGCTCCTTTTACTTCCTGTCTTTCATTATTGGACATGCTGATTAATCTAGGTGTCTGCTACATTTTGTTGTGGCTACTGTGGTCAGGCACACCTGGATTAATCAGTGTGTCCAATAATGAAAGACAGGAAGTAAAAGGAGATGCTTTAATAGCGGGGCTGTGTGTAGCGCCCATGGCAGAGACCGGATGTGACGTTTGTGGGCATTCCCATTGTTGCCAACTGTGTCTATGGAGTTTGCTTTTTCTTTTAATGGTTTGTTTTTTCTTTCTTTTTTTTCTTCTTTTTTTTTTTCTTTTTTCATTATATCTTGTATTATAATTTACTAGAGAGAAAGAATTCTGAGTATGTGTTTATGTGTTTGGCAAATAAAGATGGTTCTGATTCTGATTATATTGCACTAGTTGATAATGTGGAAAACCAACATGGAATCAAATGTCTTTGTGAATTTCACAGGTCTACATAAAATTTCCCCTTTCATCTGTCTCTTATCTAAACTCATGTGCTTGTAGCTGTAATTAGGATTAATGTAGTGAGCACCTGACTGTGTGTGTAAGTGTTTGGATATGTTTGATATTGGTCCCTGAGTGTCTCCATCGGTTGGTGCATTAAATCAAATTGATTAAATTCAAGTCATGATATACAATCATTCCTTATTAGCTTCTTTGTGTTGGTATTGGTTATACTGAATGTCACAGTTGACCGCACCACTGACACCCACCAGCACCAGGACACGAATAACAATAAGACAGAGCACAGACAGATATACAACTATATTTTACACTATGGCCAATTTCTTCAGTGTCCTTATGTAATATATCTACAATGTTTTTTATCCTTCCTTCCTTTCTTTAAATGAATACAGTCTCAGGTGGTCTCATATTTGTTACCTCATTCTGTATAGAGGTTGTTGCTAATACAAGCCATAAATCATATTGCATGTGCTGTATATGAGCGAGACAGACTGATTAGGAGTAGAGAGAAGCTGCAGAGGCATGATAAATATGAGAAATATGAGGTTGGTCAGTTCCTCTTTGCAAGATGTTGAAAGAAAGGAGCTGCACCACAAACCCATGACACAATCTTGCACAATACCACCTACTATTAATGAAAACATACGTCACAGATAATACACTAGTTTTAAACCTTACTATAATGAACCTGACACCCTTTTTTTTGTTTTTTTAAGGTTTGCATAGTTGGCCTCATTTAGCAAAACATCATTAATTAAAGAGAGACATTTGAAATTTTACCCATTATAAGTAAATGGGAGGAAAAAAAAAAGATAAAAAAACTTCAGAAAAATTTTGAACTTCGACCTACTGTTCCCAAAATGTAATCAGATCTATTCTGGGTCACTGGCAATCTATAAACCCCGTTTGGTGTGAATTCAACCAATAGTTTTGCTGCTAGAGTGTTAAAAAACAAAAAGAAAAGAACAAGCAAAGAAACAAACAAACTCAACCAAAAACAATACCCCTTGCCTCCCCTTCAGAGGGTGGGGTTAAAAAAAAAAAAAAAAGGAGAAACAGGGCACCATAAAACAACAGAAGAAATCCATCACATAAGAACAAGCACATGTCGCAATGAAACACGCTACTCAAAAGAATTTCACATTAAAAATATATATGTATATATCATGAGGAGCCTGAGATCATAGATGGTTAGGAGTGATTACTCATCAGTGTCTTGAAAAAAAGAAGCTGTGTTGTAATGAAACAACGTAGGCATCTTGTCTCATTTAGTAGATTTGTAAATATGAGCAATTTGTCTTTAGTACCATGAATTAATAAACCATAAGAAACATGAGACATGAGGTGTCTTATTAGAGAAGTGTCATGTCACAGACTATTAGAGGAGAGTTGTTTTTCATCTCACAACACCCAGTGTTTTAGTGCTAATCAGCCTCAGGGAAATGCTCTAGAGCCACACACTGAAACACAGCTTGGTCACTGACTGGAGTGTGATCTGGATAAGAATGTCAGCTGACTGGATGTAAATGTAAACACGGCGCCAGACTGTTAATATATATTGAACCTCCACAAGAGATTTTGACTGATGCAGGTCACATTCTTTAACCTTGCATGTGATGCATTGCATTGATATTACAGCTCTAATCTGCCCTCAGTGCTACTATAACAAGAACAAATGGATGGGAGTTACACCATAAACACACCATATATGGTCAAAGTTAACATGTGTCATCTCAAAATAACAAAGAAAATAAGACTGGAAACCTCTAAGAAAAGTTTAAATGTTAATTTCTTGTGACTAGATTTGTTTTTATTTCTCAACCTCAAGAGCACTCTTCCAAATCAGACAGGCTGAATATTTAAGGTGGTGTTTAAACGCTTTGTTGCCTTTAACAAGTTGCCCATGTCTTTATATTTAATGATAATTCATTTAACTTTGGACCAACTTCCAGCACGCTCCAGTGGTTATTGCAGAATGCCTGAGGGCCCCAAGCTTCAGAGTTAAGCAGCCTCAGTATTTTCCTGCACTACAGCTGTGAATTAATGGGCCGTGTATGTAACATCTAAGGCAGAAAGTGATTTACAGGTCTCTATGTGGGGATAGCCCACCACTGAGTCTATACAGGTCATTAGAGCGAAAAACCAAACACACATATATACATAAATATTCATCCTGGAAGCATCACTGCAATTTATTACCTCTATTTATATCTGTAGAGGAGGAGGGTGAGAGAGAGTGGGAGGGGGATTGGGATTTGCAGAATGCAGGGAAATGGGGCAAAAGGTAGAGAGAAAGGGAGCATCAGGGGAGAGAGGGAAGTAAAAAAGAAAACTAGCAGGAGTGAGAAGAGTGAGAGTGTTGTGGTACACAGGAAATAGAAAATGAGAAATGTGAGGGCGAATGTAGAAATAGACTGAAAAAGACTGAAACAGACATGCAAAGACAGGTCTGTAGGATTCTGGGACAGCCAAGATCTTATGGAACAAGACGACGTCCTCTGTTGCCATGACAACCGCCTCCATGTGAGCGAGTGATCACTCGGTCCCATGCTCGCTCGCCCACACAAGGAGGCACACATGCACATGTTCATAGACACAACTCTTGAGCATGCCCTCAATCTCCCACGCTACCTGGCAACTTACCTCTCATCTGCCCACCTTCATCCTCTCCAACCTCCTACTCCCCGTCCATCCATGTAGTCTTCGTCCCAGAACATCACCATCCATGTGCACCTGTGCCGTTTCTGTCATTTCCTTTAGGCAGAAGGATCTTTATATTGATCAGATACACAACTAAAATGTTGGTGCACTCTTCATTTATGACTGCCAATGCTGCAAAATGTGAAAAAGACATACTATCATTTTAATTTCCTTGTCCTTGTTTTTGCAGTGCAGTCATTTCTCTGTGTGTGTAGCTGAACCATGTTTTTCCTCTTAGTATAATATCAAACAGTGAGTGTGAACAGTTGTGGGATTGTTGGTATGCTGTGTGTGCTGCAGTGTTACACTTACACTGCTAGATAGCGCTGTAAGGCACCACAGAGAAGATCACAGGTGTCGAGCTGAGTCCACGGGCACTCACTGTGACTCCAGAGTGCAAATTAATGCACATTTTTGCATGTGTAACAAAAAAACACCTCACATGCACACAAAAAAATGCACTTAGTGGAATTGACATGGCTTTTAATAATTGCATGAATAGAAACCACTCAGCACAAGGTCACATTAATATGGATATCCATGCTGCGCTGTCTACGTCCACAAAAGAAGAGACATTTGGCACAGAGGGGAAGGGCATTGCTGACCACTATTCAACATATCCTTTTCCCTGCCAAGGCAACAAGAGCCAGCAAATACTCTGTTATACACACACACAAACAGAAACACATGTGTACAACGCAGTGGCCTTGGCCAAAAGACTTTGCCCAGGGACAAACACTACAGCAGTAATCAACTTCATCAGCTAGAGACACTTGTTGTAAAGTGGTGGAAGCATCAGACTATTAGGTTTATAATGACATAAACAACTGTGGCATTTTCAGTTTCATCCCCCTTTGCCATGACATAGAGGTTAACTGGACATATTGAGTGTATTTGTGCAATTATGTGGCCTCATTGTTTCCAGAGAGAATAATGTGACATAATCCACATTGAACAACAACAATTAACAACAGGAGGAGTATATTATATGTATTAAAGCTATTCTTCAACTCAATGGATGTCACAATCACTGTCCAAGGTTCTGATTCTGGGACCATCAGGGAGTCAGTGCCATTCACAGTATGTACAAATAAACTGACACAGCATCACAGCACATAAAATGTTTTCTTGGCATCATTCTGGAATTTCTATGGGACTGTTATGGACACAAACTGAGCTGAATTTTAAGCAGGACACGCCAAATATCTTACATTTTGAAATAAAGGTAAATCGCTTCAGCACAAAACAGATCATGCAAGTGTTACTGCTCCAAGAAAGGACTTTGGATGAGAAACAAATGGCCTACATCCATTTAATTTTCCCAGCTACTGGATCTGTCCCAGCATGTAGTAGGTGATAAGCAAGAAAACACACTGAGTAGGTCCCTAGTACACCTCACTTATCAAAAAAAGTAAACTCAACACAGCAAGCGTCTGAGTTTTTAGCCATGAGTTGACAGTGATAATCACTGAGTCGCTTTGTCACTTTGTACACAGACAGTCTGTTCAAACAGAAAGTGTCACTCTCCAACACAGTGTGCAGGATGGGCATGAGACAAAATTTGTAGCTAGGGAGATGTTGCCAGGTTTTGAGGCAGGCAGTTATCCAATGTGCACTGAACTCCCTGTGATGGGTCGGTAGCACTGATAGTTCTTGTTTTGATCCACATAATCAAAAGCTGCTGATGCATACTGTAGAAATGTGCAATTTCTCTGCATGCAAATTCCAGCATGACCAGCTATCTGTATAAACCTAAAAACATGCAACTGCCTTCTCTGTACTTCCACTGTGGATTAATCTGACCGGTATGCATTCATGTACTGAAGTGAAACTGCAGAACATCTGAAGTTTGTGAAGAAAGGAAGCAATATTTTCTAGAATTCTGTACTGTGAAGTGAACTTTAGAGTTTATTTGTTAGTAAAAACATATGCCGTGATGGGGCTCTTCTTGGGAGTAAAATAAGAACAGGATAACAAACACCAGTGACGACTCAGTATGGTTGTGGTGAAGTATCAAACCCAGGTCCTGGCCTTTACATGCATGGGTTCCTCAGGGGTTCTCCAGCTTCTTCCCACAGTCCAGTCAGGCACCTTAACCCTTAAAGACCTACAACTATTTTTGTGGTGATCTCCAAATTTATTTTTCTCTACTTCTAACCTTTTCAGTCTGATTAATCATCATTTATTATTTCATTGTTTGAATTTTCTGTGAATTGCAGGTATTTCCCAATATCTTGTTTACTGACTATGTAGATCAGAACAGAAAAAACTGAAGAAAGAGACTTTCAACAAAATATGCCATTAACTGAGCACAGAAACATGCATCTGCACGTAGTGTCATTTGTCAAACTACAAGGCTTTTACTGGTGAATCAATGTTCCAGAAGATGATGGATTCACTATGGAGCCTATTATGGGTCAAACAGACTATATCTGATGCCAGTCAAAAGCTGACAAATTGCATTTTACTTGAATTATTTCAATCTATTGGTGGGCTTATGGGTTAAAAACTATTAAATATTTTATATAAATACTGTCTATGCTTTGGTCACTGGCAGCTGTTTGTCTTTGAGGGTAAACTCCTGTGATTGGCAGCAAAGTTATGACATTTAAACATCACACTAGGAGTTTAACTTCCTGCACCACAATCCTTTATCATTACAACTGTTTAGTATAATTTGAACAGAATGCTGTTACTGTGGGGGCAGTATCTGGAGACCACTGCAGTGTTTTGTTTTATTCAAAAATCCTCCTGTGGACAATCCACTGCTATGTGAAAACCTTTTCCACTAACCCTCTGGAACCCAGCCTTTTCTTCTGGTATCAATTTTAAGCAGAGAGTAAAATGCACAAAATAAAAACAGGTAAAAAGGAAACAGTAAGTGGCAAACTTATTGTCTCTTGTTTGTGCAACAGAGCCTCTGCTCTTTGTAGCAAAACTCAGTAAGAGTGGCTACACCAGTACCATTAGAATAACTGTAAGCGCTATTTCAGTTTTTTATGTTTCCACACTTGTCCTCTCAAAGGCTTCATTCATTTGATAGCTTTAATCTGATTTTTACCACATTAAATGACTGAAATACTAGGCCTAATTGGTACATAAATTACCATTTTCTCTGGGAATATTTACTAATTTGCATTGACATGTTAATGGCTTTGTGGAAAAAAAAAAGCTCATCCTTTTTATGTAACAAAATGATAACAGGAAACAAGTTCAATAGTATCACAGCTGGTATTGGGGACAAAAAGATACCTACGTTATTATAACCTACGCCGATGTGTGACATGGTTTCTACTGCAAGCGTAAAAAAAATCCTCAAGTTTAATCGATAGTGTTTGAGTGTGTGTGTGCATTTACTATACATTTACATTTATAGTGTACTTGATGTTTCCCACACACTTTCCAAAAAATAGCATCCATCTATAAAAATATAGTACAAATTATACAGTTTATATATTGGGTATAAATGCATAAATTGTGATGATATGATGACAGAATTAGATTAAGAAGACACTAAAAAACACTAACAACTGATATGGACTGTGCTCCCCTGTGTCTCCTACGTTCACACACAAACTTCTCCAAGGACTCATGCACGACATACCCCACACACACTTAATGCCAAAGACATACACTTTTGATTATTTATTATTTTCAGGTATTATTTGTGAGTTGAAAGGCAGCCATTGTTTAACACATAAAGACCCAGTGCTAAATGTTTGGCCATATGGGTTTTTCACCTTTCTCAAGTGATTTATCACCATTTAGTCTATTATACTCTGTATCTTGTATGTTTAAGTGAAAATCTGGTATTTTCCTGTTTGATTTATTAATCATGTACATGATCATAAAAGCTTGGATTAAAGTTGAAGGTTATTTCAACAACAGAGAAAACTGAATAAAAAGTTACTTTTTTCCCTCAATATATCATGACATGAACATAAACCAAGTGTGTCCATCCACTGTCATTGATCCAGCGCCATGGGTTTTACTGGTGAATCAGTGTTGTAGAAGATGATGTGTTTCCACGTTCACTACAGAGCCTCTGAACATCCAAATGGGTCATATATGATGACCATGAAAAGATGACAAACTGTATTTTACACCAATTTACACATATATTGATAGGATTAGTGGATCAAAAGGTATTAAATAGTTTATATCAGTAAGTGCATTTTGGTCACCGGTGGCTGTTTGGGTCTTTATGAGTTAAAAAACAGCAACACTGAAAGTTTTAGGGGAAAATACAATAAAACCTGGGATTACAAGTGTGATTTTAAACATCCATACTCATGATAAAGTGAAAAGTGAGTTTTTTCCTCAGACTATAACTGTACCATCAAAATCTAAGATTGTTGAACCCAAATTGTCCCACTGTTCATGTCATGCATCAATATGTTTTTGTCAGGTGCCAGAGCTGAGGAAGGAGTTACAGGAGGAGAGGCTGGAGGAGATGGCCATAAATGACAGAAAAGCAGCAGGAGGAGGAGGAGGAGATGGAGGTAGATGGTGGAGGAGAGGCTGGAGGAAATGGAGGGGGATAGAGTGGATGGAGGAGCATCTAGATAGGATGGCTGAGGAGTGGCTGGAGGAGATGGCGGCAGAGAGGCTGGCCGAGATGGAGGTAGCACGTGGAGGAGATGTGGAGTTAGATGGAGGGAGAATGAGGAATGGTGGCTGGAGGAGATAATGGAGCTGTGGCATGAGGAGATAATGGAGGAGTGGCTGGAGAGGCCAGAGGAGGAGAGGCTGGGGATGGTGGAGGTGGAGATGGAGGAGGACAGGCCACAGGAAGTAGAGGGGGAGAGGCCACAAGAGATAGAGGAGAGGCTGGAGGAGATGGAGGAGGCTGAGGAGGAGGAGGGCTTGGAGGAGGTAGAGGAAGAGGAGACGGAGGAGGAGAGCCTGGAGGAGGTAGAGGAGGAGGAAGAGGATGAGACAGAGGAGGAGGAGGAAGAGGAGGATGAGACAGAGGAAGAGAGTTTAGAGGAGGAGAGCCTGGAGGAGGTAGAGGAGGATGAGGAGGCGTTGCCTCCTGCCAGACCATCGAAGAGACACAGACCGAAAGTTACGTATGTAACTACGGTTCTATGAATCCCGGATGACCGCCAGAGGGCGGTGCTGAAAGCACTGAATGATCCCTTCGCACATGCACAGTTCGAGTAGTAGTTCCAAAAGAGTCACACCTGTGACCCCGGATGACGCTCCAGAGGTAATATAAACCCACGTCA
>JAPQRP010000006.1:19135290-19146188 GCA_037367295.1 Apogon hyalosoma | reverse complement strand
TAATGATTCATGTCTGGGTGACAGCGAGAACAGGTTTTATTTGGATCCATGACTTAAAGGCCCCCAAGACTAATAAGGTGTAACAACTAATGAGGGTTTTCCTCAGGTTTGCAGAGGGTTGAGGTGCTGTAGCTTTGCATCATTTGACTAAATCTAGATTATAGTATTAGAATATTAACAAAATAACTCAAGCTTACATATACACTTCCAGTTTCACAAATAACAGTTGTCCCCAGTTATATGCTTGAACAGTGACCTCAGATTTGTTATTTGCAGTCATTCTTCATTTATTGCTTTTTCATTTACAACATGACCACAGTCAGTTTGATGTTAGTACAGACAGTATTGACACCATTGATTGGGAGTTTATTTTAAGGGTCCAGGAATTGATCTTTAACAAACTAACTGAGTGCACTCACTACATAGTGGACTTAGTCAGCATAGTGGGTTTGCAATTTCTTTAATTACTACTGGAGGAGAAAAAAAAAAGGCAAAAATGTATTTCAGACATGAAAAAGCACCTTCAATGTCACAATAGATGCAGGTTTAACCCTGATGTAAATTCTGCAATTTCTGTGACCCTATTAAATCCATGTGAATTGTAGGGCTGGAGCAGAATAAGCTTCACAGTGCTGCATGCTGGCTTAGACGGCTTCTATTGAAACACTCCAGTCCTCTCCAGATCCTTAAACCCAGACCTGCAGAGCCCCTCTCAGACACTCAACTACTCAGCACACATAATCTCACCGCTTGTACATAAGGCCATGCAGAAACACAGGAGGAAAGCAGAAAGTGCACCCAGGCCTGCTAAGAAGGAAGCAAAGGAGGTGAACGCCTGCTGTTAACAGCCCACTCCCACTGACAGACACTCGTGAGTAAACGTACCACTTCATCGGTCTGTAAGATGTACAGATGTTTCAGTTTATATTGATCACATGTCTATGAAAATCAGAGACTGTCAAACAGTTAATGCTGACGTTTATGTCTGCATCTTTAGGTTTTACATTCTGTCACGTCTGTGCAAAGGAACAGTATCAACACTAAAACAAAGCGCATAGATATACTGGGTGATAGTTTAGTCTTTGCACTATACTTCATTGGATTTTAATCAGACAGAACCGATTTGACCTTTTCAGGGCTAAAGCAGGCATCAATACCCAGGAATTGGCTCCTGACCAATACTGAGTACCAATCCATTACTTGTGTTAAATTAATAAGAAGTATGCCTTATTGTATGGAAGAGATTGGGATCATTCTTTTTATATGAGCCAACAGGTTTCATTTGGCCATTTCTTACTAACTTGGTAAACCAAATGTCAGTAATACATTCATTTACTCAACTATTTTAAATATAATATAAAACTAATAAAATACAATAGGGCCTCTCCCTGCAGGCTCAGTCCCTAATAAATGATCATGCACCAGGAACTGGGTAAAACTAGTTGGCATAGCAGAGTGAAAGTAGAGTTTATTATTAGTGTGAGAAGCGACTTGTTTTTGTAAGGACTCATGTAGAGCATTTATCTAAATTTAATGACTGTCCCATTATCTGATTTTAGAATTTGGAACGTTATAGTTTAGTATTTATTTAGAGTGGCAGAGTGACATAGTATACAAACACAGGATAACAGAGAACTGAACTACACAGACTACATCTGTGGATAAGGTATTGTCACCGATACCCAATCCATTTGTATGGGTCAGTATTGGACAAATGTCTGTTACTAGTATCAAAAAATCCTTAATTCTTACCTTGGTTTCGCACAGGGCTGACGAAATTAACACCATTAACGTTTCTCCAGTCCCAGTGCTCAGGAAGAGCTGATGCCATTTTGGCAACGTCACTTGTAACAGGCATAGGGTGAACACGTCTGACAAACAAAAATCACGAGCACAGTTTACAGCAAATCTACACAATATGGACATTAGATTAATAATTCACATTTGGGTCAATATATAATTGAGGGACTTCTGAAGTCCATGGGATCTATCTTGCATACATCTTTATTTAAAGTAAAAAACAAAAAAAGTTTATGTTCATTATGATCATGTCTTTAAAAATTCCATAATTATTTAATTACGGAAACAATCACTTATTAATAAATGATTAATGAATAAATGACTGGATATACTAAAATGTCGACTAAATAACTATCCAAATTTAATAACAACCACCTTCTAACTAGATAAACAATAAAATTAGCTTATTCAAAAACTGTTTTGATTGTGTTCTTTTTATTAAGTTGAGATAATCATGACAGATATTTCTTTTTTGCCAAAATGTCAAATTTTATATGGAAGATAAATTGTATCTGTGTCCGAGAAATTACTTTCATCTAAGTTGCCAATTACAAAAACACCTCTGAAGGAAGTGTGTTAATTCCAGATCACATGACCTGCTCCACATGATGTCATTTCCTCCTGAAGAAAACACTGGCAAGACTCCAACATATGTTCTGTCTCCTCTTTCTTAGTTATTTAATATAAAGTAGTGTGTGAGTCAAGTGTGTATTTATCACACTCTTACGTCAACAGTGTTACTACAATATCTTTATAAATAACTTTCAATTTCACTCAATTGTATATATGATATTTAGAAGACTCTTTCTGTAAAAATGTCATGTGGTGTTAAGGTTATGTTGATTTTAGGCCTGGAAATAGCAAAAATGTCAACTATACCTGTCAACTATGTTACCCTGTAAAGGTAAGTCAAAAAGTCCCTCATTTATTGACCCATTTAATGTTTTGGCAGTTTAATTTCAGCACATGATAATATATGTGAAATAATATTTAATGTTTATGAAGGATTCACACAAACATTTAGGAAGGTGACAATATATAGAGCTTACAGTGAAGTGGTAAATGTGTCAAAACATCCCCTAACTTCATAAACAGGGAATGTGATAAACACTTACCTGGGGATCTGAGAGGCAGGCCCTCCTGCTCTGTACTGCAGCTCCTGTATAGAATAGGTCTCATGTTCTGGGTAGGCGTGAGCCCTCCAGGAGCTTTGGACAGAGTTGATTGCATCAATGAAGTCCAGGTTGTGTTTGTATGGCCTCTGGGACAGCCTGGAAAAGAAGCACAGGTAAATGCTATCGTTTTACTGCCACTGAAAGTTATCACACTTTAGTTTTTGTTAAGTTACAAATTAAACTGTCTCACATTAAAACATCTCAGATGATGTGATTGGCTCAGACTTAGTCACATAATATCATGCTGCACTGTGATAAAAGCTGAGGAAGACTTGAGGTTGACTCATGACTGCAGTTAAAAATAATTACAAAAAGGATGATTAATTACAATATTACATGATATGTCAAATGTTATGGAATTTTAAAAACAGACCTGAAGCATCAAACTGTAGATGAAAAGCTTAAAAGTTTCTAAAAATATTGGAGAAACATGTCACACCTGTTTCCTGCATTATGTCAGTTTCAAAACTACTTCAAATACAATTATAACACCATGTTAAAAGGCTATTATTGAGATCTTATTTTCCAGTCCGAAAAAAAGGTTCTTCAAGTAGAGGCAAAAGAGGGTTAACAAGAATCCAATAGCTGACATTCCATCAATTCCACCTTAATCACAAGTAAATAATGTCCTATGTTTACATTACACACAGAACACAGTAATAAGCATCCGTTTGTCTTTAAAGTCAGTTTTCTTAGTGTGAATTTTGTTTCCAAGTTCATATAAGGCAGAGAAATTCTGTGGTAAGGAAAATAGATTGAAACAGATGTCAAAAACTGTAGCATTCACTAAAAGCCACAGTCAGAGAGAACACAGCAGGCAGAAAAGGATGTCCACATGTCAGCGCAACAATGTCTTGCTCATTAACTGTAGTTTGTCTTTTCATTTTTGCACCTTCAGGTAACACCACTGATACTGTGGTTAAACTATGCAATATTGTTTAAGGAAACTTTCCTTTCACATCTTTGAAAATGTGTATGTTTTACATGTTAGCAACGTATGTCATCTATCAAAGTCATTTACTTGCTGTTGAAGAGACGTTTGTAGTCTGTTCGGGCTGGCACAGATTTCACTTTCTTCCCAACAAAACAGGCCCAGTTGTTTCCCAGAACATCATGGACCCACCCGGGTAGGGTCTGGTCACAGTAACTGGTCACTTTGGAGCCCTCCTCAGTGTACTACAGAACACATAAATGTGAATTAAAAAAAAAATTAACAGCCTGCAAAAACAGCACCACAAGTCCATATTAGCAGGATATTTCCATTCATGTGCAAACTCGAGCTGCACCAGTTTCAGACGAGGAAGTTCAGTGAGAAATGGAAAAATCATGACATTAAAACCAACACTTCCTTAAATCAAGTCATGTGTGTTAAAAAGAAATAACTACCCTTGAATGCAACAGTTTTAAGCAGTGACTGTTTTTTAATCAAATGTGTGCCCCTTATCTTCAAATCTGCACATTCTTAGAATTATCATGCTCAGTCTTATCAAATGAATGGAGAGGAAACTGAGCTGCAGTAAAACCCTCAACTTTTAAAGTCAAAGTACCTAAAACACAACCACTGTGTAACTTTGACTCAAAATTCCAACAGAGCAATAAGAAGTTGACGAATCCTCGGGTTTTAAGAGCATTATCAAATATTCAGGTTTCCTTTACCTTAAAGAATCCAAACCATTTGTAGCCTCCGAGGACCACCTCAAAGCCCTGGTTGTAGATGAGGGTGAAGAAGCCAGTGTGGCCCAGCTCATCTGTGGCCACTGACAGTTTCTCCAGGGTCACAGTGACTGTACTCTCACCTGTGGCTGTGGACAAAAACACAGATACTCTATGTGCAAATGTCAGACCACAATGACTCAGATACACTCACATTTAATCACATGAGCCTCACCCCACGGCTGTTAAGATACTGCCCCTAAATATTCATATTTTTAACATTAATATCTACGTGTCTACTGTTTCCATTTCCATCTTGTCAAAATTATTTGGAAAATTAAGCTGATTCATGAAGTGATCAGTCAGTCACCTGCTCTAGTTTGGACTATTTAAACCCTCATACATTAGCCCTAGCATGTCACGTGACTTCCAAGTCGCGATACTAGCAACTTCTGCTGAATGTTACTCTGTCTACCTTCAGCAGAGCAGTTGATAGTCTTGTCGTGTCCTCCTTTGGACACCTGAAACACCCACGTCCCCAGCAGGTCCTCATAGGTGCAGTTGGCCGGTGTGTCACCCCGGGACCCTTCCACCCAAATCAGGAAGATACACAACAGCACACCGCCGAGCTTCATATCGACACGCAGCTAGCTAACTAAGCTTACAAACGCACCCAGAGGACTACTAATAAAACCTGTAGGTCTGTCTTGGACTACTGTTGTCCTGTGTCCCCTGTGTAACTTCTATTCCTTTCTTGACCCTCTGCCCGCTATTTATGCAAACTCAAACTTTTCCCAAAGATCCCGAATCCGTCAAGATAAGTCCCTGAAACCCAACTACTCAACAGCAAGCTAACATTTAGTATAACAAAAATAACTTATTTATCGTGCAATAGTCTACATAATGCAGAACCACGTTTTATATATCTGTTTACATACTGTTTACATAGATAAACTATAAGCTAGAGTTCTGCAAAATTTTAAGTCAACACCAAGCCTGTCGAGATGTAAGCGACAAGGAAACGGGAATGCTTAACGCTCTTGCCGTCTCGTCTCCTTTGTTTGTCCTTTTTGGTTTCGGTTTGTCACACGACTCTCGGGCTCTTGCACATGCGCAGTAACCCTAGTCGTGGAGGAGGCGTCGGCGCATGACCGAATAAAATGTAGACCTGTTTCAAAGTGCAAACATGACTGTTAAACATTTGGATATTAAATATATTAACCTAAATAGGGTCTGCGCCTCTAAAGATCCAAGTAAGACTAATTATATGGATCGTGGCCACGAATTTTTTTGCTCTCACAAGTCACCAAAGGAGCGCGTAAGAATGAATGCAAGTTAAATTACAATGTGATGTTTATTAAAATTCACTGTATTAAAATGACTTGTTAAGACACTTAAGATACAGAGTTTTTGTTAATGTTTTGTCTTGAAAAAGAAAAATGGGTAGGTCTTACTGTTTAATTAATAAATATTTCTGTACAACACTATGAATGTTACATTAAACTGAATGCAATCAGTATTTCACTATCAGTACAGCTGTTTTTAACAATGCATTGTAAGGTATTACCTTTAGTTTTTAAAGGTGCTCAAATACAAGGCATATATGATTATTTTTATTACATACCTGTCTTTGTTAATTCCTTTTTTACAAACATTACAGCTCCCTAATAACATTGTAATAGGAGTGATTGCTTGGTAATACACAACTCTAGTATTGACCAAAAATTCTTGGAATCAAAGTGGTAACTGTTATAATCCTGAAATTCATTTTCCCTTGTGCTCCAGACATTATTTGGAGACACTTGTAGCTCCTGTGTAATAAACACTGAATGAAGGCTGTAAATGGCTGTTTGTAATAAATTTCTTGGTAATGTTCGATTTTACTGATCAAGAAGCAAGAGCCAAAAACTGAACTTACCTGGACTTTGTACAGTTGTCTTTTATGAAAACATCAATAAAATAGCCAGTGTTGGTTTTTCTAATATTGTATTTCATGGCATTTTCTGAGCTCCACCGAGCTGCCCCCCCTTCTTTTTTTTTTTTTTTTTTTTAACCTGATCCTCTTCTGTATATCCCAGTGGTGACTGGCTCTTGATGTTTGATTTGGTCTAATATTACTATTAAGTTGAATTATAATCATGGCACCAGCTACGTCTGGCCATTAACTGACAATAGACCTTTTTCACTGTAGATGTTTTGGACATTTAAGGCAGAAGACACACAGGGTGACCGAAAAGGCTGCTTACTATATTCAAGTGTTTTAGTTTTAGCGATTGGAGTTGTCCATTTCAGTTCACTGGCACGATCTTCTGGGGCAACTAAATGGAAGAGAGCCACTGTTCTTGTTCTCAATAACACCTGTGCTTTTGCCTGCTTTGAGAAATTAAAATGTCCGCAGTGAAAATGATCTATTATAATTAAGATCCACAGGGAGAGTAAGTGGTCCATATATGATCTGAAATAAGTGCATGATTCTATTCAGAACATAAGCATCATAAGGTTTTTTTTTTTTTCATAAACACATATCATGGATCGTAGGAAGTCCATGTTGTCTCTCAACTTCAGGGAATAAAGTCCACATATTGATGACAGTAGGCATCAATTTTTATAATTCCAGCTAACTCCAAGTTCCTGGAGAATTCTGAGACTTAAGTCATAATGTTCTGTTTTTCAAGAGAGAATGTATGAAAACACAACTGCCAATGTTATTCATATCCTGGAGAAACTGATCTGTCCACAGTCAAATACATTCACACAAACTACAGCAAACACTATTCATGCAGTTTCTATCATTGTTCAAGATTTACAGATAATTATTTCTCATTAATTAGGCTGATATATTCAATTATAGTAGGATAGTTTTGAATTGCTCTGCACCTCTGCTGACCATGGTTTGTTTCTTCTGCTACATATTCCAAAATTTGGTGTGATTCCATTATATTTACAGCTCTGAAGCGTAAAGTTATTTTATCTGAAAGTTTTCTCACATAATTTCTCCTTTCCTGCCTATAAGCAGTTTTCATCTGACATTGTTTGTGTTGATAAAAACTGCCACAAAGCCCCGACGGCATCAATCTTCTATTCTAAATTGTTAAAAGTTAAAATACAGGCTTTCTTCAAGAAGTTTATCAAAACCTCTGATCAGCGAGTCAGATGCATTGTGCAGCCCAGGTCTGACTCATATCAAAGAAGCTTAATGAAACATTTGCTCTCAGGCAGTTGAGTCCAGCCTGTAGTTCCAGAATTCACAGACTTCACACACTTTCAGCAGTGGTCTTCTACTGAACATATTTAATCTACAGGAGAACATAAGCAGATGCTTTTGCATTGCCCTTCGGCGATACTGAATGTTCTACTTCTGCAGTTTAGGGATGGGATCACATGCAACTGCAACACTCAATCGCACACCCGTCATTTCCTCTGCGGATGCGGAAGTACCCGTCCTTACCCCAGTGTGTGCTCCAGCTGTTCTTCACAATCCAGTACTTTTGTCCAGTCGTGTGACAGCGGCCGTACCCCACCAGCAACACGGAATGACCAGTGTGCTCAAAGGGCCTGAAGGAGTCACTGAGGCCTGTGTAGTGGTAAACAGGATAAACCTGGCAAAATATCAGGGCAGTTTGAATGTCTTCCAATAAGTTACATTTATATTTTACCTGCAGTTGTCTTAATTTTATATTAACATTAAACCATAAGCATTGCTGTAACCTTTGTATGGATTCAATCATGTGTACAGTCTGAAAGGTCCCTACTCATTGTTAATAGTTTGTGGAATAATGGCGTGTACCTGCAAGGACACTGCTATGGGTCCATTTTTGACCAGCTCCAACATTATGGCCGTTTCACTGCAAGCTCCATAAAATCCACCTACATAGTTGTATTCTGCTACATAAATATGGTAACAGTTTAGAGGGCATCACAAGGAATGTCACAAAACCCTTATGACAACTAAAATGAACATAACCCTGCATATATCTTTTTTTTTTTAACCTTTATGCTATGTATATTAAAAAAAAAACCCACTATAGTGTGTTGCATTTATGGAATCAATGAACTGCTGTGGAGAAAACCAAATTTTATTTATGCATGCAATAAAAACATTTAGATTTAAACTATCCACCTGCAGCAAAACAAACATCGCTGTCCTTTTATCACATTCAGCGTGCAGTCAGCTGTCAACCTGAATATTTCACTCAACAATGTCAAATATATTTTGCAAAATAACAGCCAATTGAAATATTTATTTTACCTGGTTAATGTCATTTCTGCTCCTGAACTTATTTTTTGGGTCCATAAGTGTCAGGGATGGCATTCCATGCTTCAAACACAAGTTTGTCTGGTTTGGGAAGGTCCATTTCTAATTCTGAGCAAAAACATCTTCATCAACAACAGTACCTTTAAGATTAGCTGTCGAGTGTTTCAAACCATTTAAACCTTTTGTAATCATTTTATTCAGCGACAAAAAAATTAAGACGTTTTATTTTAACGTTACAGGATCGCAATAATCTTCAAACTTAGAATTACATTGAAAAATGAGCTAAAATTAATTTAAACACTCATTCATTTTACCAAAGCCACTGGAAGCTGCAGCAGAGGAATGAAAAAGCCACATGCAGCTCCAGCGCCATGGGTCGCCGACCCCTGATCTAAACTATGTACCTTAGGTTTATTTCTTCTATATGACATGAAGAGATGACACAAATCTGTTTGATTCAAAAAAGATGACATGATCATTTTCTTAATTCAGTCAAAACCATGTAAACCAAGACCAAAGTCATTACTAAAACAAGTGTATCAAGGCCAGGCCAGAGCGTGGGGGTGAGACAGAGTTAAGACAAAGACAAAAACTACACAAAATATGCAGTGGGGGCAGAATGCTGCATCTGTCTCATCACTATTAAGAGCAAAAATTAATCTTCAGGATCCTCGTGTCATCAGTCTCTCAGTAATATGACGACAACATTAGTTAACTTGCACAGAGCTAAGTGACCAACAGCTGGCAACCAAATGAAATTAATGCTCTAAAACATTCAGTGCGTATCTAGGTGGCTAATATCAGTGCATCACAGAATTTTAGACACTACTGTTTTTTAGTTTGGTTCTGTTGATACAGATGAAGTTGACAAATGTAATTACTGATGATTTGCAGTATTCTGCAAAGTCTTAGCCAACTTTAGGTTTGTTGGTTTAGTAAAGTTCTAATGACCAGACATATGCATTTCTCAAACTCTGTAGTAAGATACAATCTGGATATATGGGAAGTACGTACATCACAAAAAAAGTAAACTTTCGGGGAAAAAACTGCTTCTATAAACCAAAGGGGTAGTATTTAGTGTAACCTCCCTTCACACTGAACCCTTTTCTTCATACATACGGGATTCATTTTCTGATGTTTTATACCAGGTTTCATTCAACACGTCAGATGGTTTCATTTGTGCTGCTTCTAAATAGTGACTTAAACCTGTAGAACCCGTTTAATTCAGTTTTGTGTGTGTCATTTAGGGCTGCACACATATTTCCTGTATTTTAAATGTATATGCTCAGTTCAACCCTACAAAAAACAACAAAGCTCAAGGTGATCTAGGACTTCTACACAGCGTTGTGTATTTGTAGACGCCACAGCTCCTTCAAAACTTCTCAGGCAGAAGTGAGTAAAGTTACTGGTGCATCTGAAGTGGGGTGTTTTGCTTCAAAACAGTAAGGATATTAAAACATCAGACACTGTATCGAAAGTTTACGTCCTCGCTGATCTTGAAGACTAGGTCAAATACAGGCGATGCTTAAATGAGACCTTCAAAAAAAGTGATACCGTCAGCATGTAGAGTCAATCTTAAGTACCACAATACCATCAGTGTCGTTAGTGAAGGTAAGCTGATCAGTTAGGAGATGTTTTGCTTGAAAGTATAAATCTAAAAAGTAACCTCAGAACAAGCAGCGATCAGATGTTTTCAGGTTGGGGAGAGGAGGGCCCAGAGGTATTCATTTTTTTATTTAACCTATTGTAATATTGCTCTTGGGTATGTTCCTTACCTACTGTACGTGCTGCGTTTAATGTCTTTAACAACCAGTCAATCACTGTGCCATAACTGAACGTTAAACTGCTAAGCGCTGCTACTGTCGTCATATGCCGAGTTGTGATACCTTGAGAATATTCAGAGCAGGAGACCACTTGTTGTGGGCTGAGGGTGGGAGCGTCACTGTTGTTGGTGAGGATCCGGATACGAGCCTCCAGCATTCCCATGGAGGCAAAGGAGTAGCAGCTGCCACATG
>JAPQRP010000006.1:19081560-19097183 GCA_037367295.1 Apogon hyalosoma | reverse complement strand
AAAAACAGTGCTTTTATTCATTCCATGTTTTCTTTTCTGTCTGTTTTAGTCACATGATACACACAGGAGTTAGTAATGGATTGCATAACAATTGCTTTTGATAATTTATGATGGTCTAATAATTTTTTTCTGCAACTGTATTACTCTGGATTTATAAGAGTTCTTTGGGTACTGTATGTATATGATGCATTTGGAAAATAAGCCAAATTAGCAACACACAGCCCATGTTTATGATCTACTGGAGTAAAGAGTAGATCCTCTCTCATTGACATGGATCCCAAGAAAAGGAGAAACACATAGAGTGTTAAACATTATCACAAAGGATATTAGCAGATTTACAGATATAAGCAAATATCAAAAAGCCAGTTTTTCCAGATCTTGTTTGAAGGAAGAAAAGAGGGAGGCAGAGTTTGTACAATGAATATCTGAAACCAAAAGAAAAACCTTATTTTCATTATTATTCTTATTATTTTCAAGGTGATGGCTGCATGTAAAAAGAAAATTTAGATGAATATTAATTTTAAGTGGCCATGTAATAGCTCGCTAGGAAAGTTGTCTTTTCCAGGATTGTAGGAAAAAAACTGAACATTAGTGTGTATGTAAATGTAGTCACTGTCTGCACATTATAATACATTCACTTCTCAGATTGAGTCTGACATAAAATGTATAACTCTGTTAGATAAACCTATATAAAGCTATGTCAAAATGTAACAAAACTTCAATTCATCTCATCAGAGAATAAGATTTAGCATGTTTTAACTCTTAAACAGATCATCTCTAAAACATTTTAGATCACTGTTATCAATGTAATCAGTTTGTCCACTCAAGCACCACAGTCAAGATTCACACACTGAAAGACCGTGAAAAAAAACACCTCCGCTCTTGTATCTGTGGGAACAGTAACAGTAACAAGTGCTAATAAAAATACACTTTAATACTCAACAGGTGTCCTGATATACAAAAATAAATGCCATTTCATTTACTCAGATATCATCTATCCTATAAAACCTACCGAACATAGCCCTTCACTCATGGTTAGGGCTGTAGCTACTGTGTGTTGCAGTGTGTTTGTGGAGGCCTGATATAGAATAACAACAGCACAGTCTGAAAAGATAGCATATTCAGCTTCATATTTAAGGATATAGAAGACAAAGATAAGAAACTTCAGCCTCACCTTGGGTACAAACATGCAGCACAGAGCCACGGTGGCACTGAGGCTGACACTGAAGCACATGGTGATAATTTTGTAGTTGGAGCCAAAGTAGATGGGTACAAATGCCAACCAGATAATACAGGTGGTGTACATGGTAAAGGCAATGTATTTAGCCTCATTAAAATTAGCCGGGACGTTGCGGGTCTTAGAAAGAGAAACAGAGAGAAAATGAAAGAGTTAAGGATCAGCACTTGACGTTGCCTACGATGAAAAATGCAAAACAAAAGAAGACAGTTCCAGCTTTTAATCACACACCTTTACAGACCCAGAGAAAACACTGCTACACACCGTTAACCCAAAGCATTTGTTACATTATAAAAAGGCCTCTCCAGTATGTTGACGTTAATTAGGTAAAACACGGGATTGTGACTCTACAGTACATTATATTAGTTTGTCCTGCATTATCAGTTTAGCCCTACTGTTCACAGTCAATTTATTTGTGTGAGGTGAACGTTAACTTTTGTCTATGTAATTCTACCCTCACGCTCTACAGAAAAAGGATGACTGCAGGCCACTGATATCAAACACTGACTTTAAAATGTGTCAGGTGCAATACAGTTTAATTTACTACTATTAAACAGGTGTAAAGCTCCAAAGATAAATACTGGTTCACACACAGTTTTCTCTACATGCAGTTTTTGTCATATTTAGGAGCTAATTGTAGAATATCTACGTTAAACCTGAGATGTTAATGTCTCTTTCTATACATGAACACACTTTATTTTAGGAACCATCCATCATCAATTCACAGTAGCACATCTCACCTGCTGTAAAAATGTTTAGATTCTATACACAGATCAGCCATAACATTATGACCAATGACAGGCAAAGTGATATTCATTTTAATCATCTTATTTAGTCCTCGAAGTTGATGTGTTAGAAACATCATAGTGTACAAGAGTAACTTTGACAAAAGCAGAAGTTGTGGTGGTTAAATTACTGGGTCAGAGCATCTCCAGATTTTGTTGTTTATTCAGTGTAAAGTGGTTCAGACCTACCAAAAGTATCTAAAGAACAATCAGATTTCAACTAATCAAGGATCTAGGGATCAGAACATTATTACCACCTGTCTAATATTGTGTAGGTTCCCCTTTTCCCACAAAACCAGCTCTGACCCATGGCCTAGACTCAACCAGACCTCTGATAGCCTACTGTGGTATCTGGACTGAGACGTTATCAGCAGATCCCTTAAGTCCTGGAAGTAGAGAGGTGGACCTCCATGGATCAGATTTATTTGTCCAACACCTCCCACAGATGAGCAATTGTCCTGAGACTGGGATGTCCTTCCTTAGTACTAACCAATGCAGACCAGGAACAAACAACAAGACCTGTAGTCATGGTGATGCTCTGATCCAGTCTTCACTGTTACCATATGGACCGGGTCAAAGTCACTCAGTTCCTTATGTTGATCATTTTGCCGCTTCCAATACATCAGCTGAAAGGACTAAATGTTAATTTGCTGTCTAATATATCCAACCCAGTGAAATAATCAATATTATTTGCACTTCTATCAGTGGTCCTAATATTATAGCTGATCAGTAATTATGATTATTGTTGTTTAAGTGGCCATTTAGACATTTTTGTTCTTTTTGTAATAATATGTAGTATAACAGCTTTTTTAGATAATAATGCTAACTAAAATCGCTAAAATGGCCTCACTAAAATGAGAATATAATTCAATTTAACTGGTGTTTTGTCATTAAGCAAAACAGTAGGGTCACTTTTTATATGTCGCATGTTTTTCTTTACTGTTGCTGGGACTGTGATTAGTGAATCTACCTACCTTGAAGGCATAAAAGGTACAGCTGAGGATGAGCAGACCATTGTATCCCAACGGAGCGACCACACCCAGGTTAGTGGTGTTGCAGATGAGGTTGACCTGGCGGATGCTTGGGTAGTCATGAATCACCTGTGGAGACAGAGGAGGAAACATATAATGCAACCTTAAGTTCAGTTTTATGAGTTAAACTTTTTGTGTGGTCAAGTAAATTAGATATTATCTTTGCAAACAACAGAAACAGTAAAACATTAAGTGACAACGTTAAGATTAAAAGCTCATCCAGTGTAACTAAAGAAACTTATTGTCAATCATTTCAGCATCTTAAGAGTTATTTTGCTCAGTTAAAATAATACTGTTTTTAATGAAGACAACACCTCTAGAGCTGCATAAAAATATGATATGATTGTAGATTGGGGGTTCAAACGTTCTGTGAAACACTTTAGATATTCAGCCCATAGTTTTACAGAGTGTTTGCAATTCATTTGGTGCTCAACTGAGATGACTCCAAAGCACAACAAAGAACGCCAAGTGTGGTTAAGAAAAAATACAACAAAAAAAACCAACATAGAGCCAGAGTAACATCTAAAGGCTTAAGAATCTTTGGAGGTGGATAAAATGTCTCTTCAAGACACTACCATACTCTTTCTGAATATTTAAAGATGCAGGAGGTTAAATCAGAGGAGAAACATCAGAATTTGAGAATACACACCTTCCCTCTGCAGCTCTGTTCTCTCATTCCAAATCAAAAAACTAAAACATAAATATAGATGACCTGATGCTGTTTCATGCTGTTATTAAAAAGTGAAGCGATTTTCCCAAGCCTCAACTTCATGACCCTGGATAGAATGGTAGAATCTGATGGAATCTGATCAGCAACTGGTAATTACTCTTATCTATCATGTATTTAACCCTTCTACTTGTCTGAAAACACCTGTGATTAAACAAAATCTGAAATACAGGGTAGATTTTACAGCCTGAAAACACAGGTGAAAAGTAGCAGTAGAGGTCTTGTGTCCTCCTAGACCACATGAATTCCAATATGCTGAAAAATAAATGATAAGGAATTTTTACTCTACCAAACACTGCAAGTTCAATGTTTCTCTTCTGTAACTTCATATACTTAGAAACATACAATGTTTTTTTTTTTTAATTTTTGAGAAATATTTTGACTTTTAAAAAAATGCCATGCTGTCAATGCCAGGACACAAGCTGTTTGCCTTTTTGTGTGTCTTTCGTTGCCTCTGTAATCTGTCTGTCAACAACCCACCTTCCCACTGACTCACACAGACAGGCTCAGACTCGACACAGCTTACCTCTGGTGGCTCCATAAGGAACAGAGCGACGATGATGCCCAGCTGGAGCAGTATGAGCAGGAAGGCAATGATGAGCTGAGCGCAGGCAGACATGAAACGTGGCTTTTTAGTACAGATCTTCTTCTTGCTGCCTGCCAGGATCCGTGCAATTCTGTTTGTCTGGGGTTGGATTGTAAACACCTCTGTTATTAAAATGTACACTGAGTATGCCTTTCATATTGTGGTCTTCAGCATTCTGTGACTGTGCTGCTGTGGCAAACACTGATAGTTATTGTTCATGAGAATTTACTATGACCTGAATCTGATAGGAGGGAAGAGTTTTCCAGTACCGTCTTATCCTACATTTCTACCTCCCTGCTGCCTCATAACCCCAAGAGACAAGGGCTGTAAAGTCCTAGGGCACCTTAACCATTAAGGATTTAATGGAATAATACTGTCTCGGTGTACTACAGTCTGCTCCTTGTTCTCAGATTAAGACAGATTTGTTTCTACCCAGCTATTGTTTTCCCTGTTTCTAAAGCTTCAACTGTACAATTTTATTAACATACTGTTATTAACCATTATAACACACAACTCATGACAGCAGCGCACAGAATCTATACCCCCTCCTCACTTTTATTTCAGACCTTACCTTTGTAACTAGTGCAGAGTAGCTCATGGCGGGTGACAAGCCTATCCCAAGTCTTTGGAGGTAGCAGTGGATAACATGGGGTTTGGCTATGAGGCTGAAGGTGCACAGATAGCCCAAACAGATTCCTGCTAATATTATGTAACACAACTCCCGACTTGAAGATTTCACCACCGGAGTGTCCCGGAACCTGTACCCAGAGACAGTCATGGGCAAAGATAAGTGAGCTGCAGGATAACCATTGATGCATGAAATATTCAAAAACAAAATTAATCTTTTAACCCTTTTAGGAGTTTTTGGACATTGATAAATATATTCATTAATGATAACTTGCAAGATAAATAAGTACATGATATAAAATTAATCCATAAATCTGGAACCCACCATCAAACTAATGGTATTTTTTTACTAGTTCCTGTTGCACGTTTGGGGAAAAAAAAATCAGTTTTTATTTTTATGATAACTTTTCAACAATCTAGGTAGTATAATAGTGTGAAGATTTATTTTAATCCAACAAATATACAGACAAACAGTTAAACTTCATTGTGATCAAAAAAATCCTCCTTTATCCCTAACAGTTTAATACTCTAACTGGCTTCAGGACAGTCACTTTTGCCAAATCTTCAGCTGAAATACTGTCATGTCTCTTGGAAAACTTGCCAATAGTCTCCCTTTTTCTGACCTTGTGATCCAGTTCATGCCAGAGTAGTTCAATAGGATTTAGGTCAAGTGACTGTGCAACTCATTCCATGACAGTTAACACTCTAGCCGACTGTTTTGTCTCTTTAATAATCCTCAGAAACCTTGGACGTATATTTCAGGTCATTGTCTTGTTACTTAGTGAAGTTGGAATTGAAGTATGGAAAGGTAGCCATGCCTTACACTGATCTGTATTAACACTCAACCATCAGATTTTCATTGTTTTTCATGCATCACCACACTCAGTCATGGTCTATAGGCTATTTAATCTACACATACTGTATATAATGAGTTAGCATGTTCTTCAAACCTGTTATAAACATAAAATTGTGATGTAGAACATTACATAATACACGTATTTCATCCTCCATAAGTCCACGCTCTTACCTCAGGTGACAGTTTAATGAATGTGAAGCTTTTATTACTAACATCTGTATATTAATGTGTTTGTTTGGTCTAAATAAATCTCATATTGTTAAATTACGTAATGTGCCTCTTAAAAACAATAAACCTAACATTTGCCTATTAAAGCTCAAACTCTGCTGATACTGATAAAACTACACAGATTAATTGCTACTATTTAATTATATCCCTGAATGCAGTTTCGGGGATATTATGTATTTGGTCCGACCGCCCCTGCCGGCTCTGCCGGATATCCTTCATGTTAACGCAATAACTTCAAAAAGATTGGGTTTAGAAATTCCAAATTTTCCATATCAATCAATATCATGGAGAGGAAGAACGGATTCAATTTTGGACGATTTACCATTTGTAGATTGCCCACAAGGGGCCGCTTGAAAGTTTAAACTCACTAAACACTCTTTTGTTCATATCTCTGTAACTATTTGTCTCATTGACTTCAAATCAAGTGCAAATGAAAGGTCATGACCTGGGGATGCCTCACGTCATGACATCATAGCTGTCTGGTTAACTTTTGGGGGGCGTTCGGGGATATACCCCTAGCCGTTAGTTTTGTCTAGTTCGCTTGTATTTTGTTTCATTGATATACTTAAAAAAACCTGGAAAGACAAAAACCATGTCTTTCTTGTGCTGTTCATTACTGGTGAATAACCCTGTGATGACAACTGTATATGGCTGCGCTTTAGGGACTGACAGTTAACTGATGATTGCATTGGTTCACATACTTGTAATGGGATACAGTTACCTGATGAAAACTGCAGTGACAAAGAACGTGGCCATGAGCCCAAGGCAGGCGAAGACCACGGCAGCAATAGGCTCAGGGTCTCCCCACCGCAGGTACTCCACTGGAATTGGATCACAGCCTGGTGGTGGAGGAAGACAAAAGTAAGTCTGTGGAAAAATATCTCTTAAGCAAAAATAATCAAGGATTTAGATTTGACGCGTGTGAATCCCCATCACTCCAAATTCAGAGGAGTCTTTTGGAGTCTTTTCTCTGAAGTGTTTTTCTTTATTCTTTTTCTTTCCCAGTTTCTTTTACACATTCTTTTGACTGACTTCATCACTTGGTGCCTTCTATTTCCCTTAATATCTATCCCTTTTTTCATATTCTCCTAATATCTGTTTTCCACCACCTTGTTCTTTAATTCTCTCCCTCATTTCCTTCCTTCCATCTCTGTCTTCCTTCTAGGCAAGGAGATAAGGTATCATTAATTAAAGGGACAGTTCTAATTATGATCCGTCTAAGGTCTTGCTGAAATTACCCGGCTGGTTAGTCTAGACATACTACAGTCACAGACTTACATGGAGAATCTTTCTGGAAGATTTTTGGCCCTATAGATCTTCACTTTCATTATATTACACAATTACACAAAGCGAAAAAAAAGCCCACTGTTCATACATTTTACTTAATAACCCTCTGAAGGAGCTGTCCTGTTTAGCCATAAGAGATGAGGACCACCCACCCGTGAAAATTTAGCCCAGGAAGAAACCGAAAAACTTGCTAAGAATTTAGCTCCAATTAATCCGGCCCACATACTTTGAGATGTTGGGGCTGAAAATCCAAGATCAGTGTTTTTTCCTGGGTTTTCTCTGAGAAGTCGAAAAGTATTGGGCCTCGTCTGCACTTTAATACTTAATTAGTTCACTGAACCTGCAGGAAATTGTGTAGTGTTTGACCCTATGCCAAGCCGGTGCATTTAGGGGTTCTGGACCATTTGGAGGTTCAGTCAATACAAAGTTTTAAGGCAAACTCCTTCAAACACACTCAGAGTCAAACGGTGGAACTTTCCCGATCAGTGGAGAGGCGCAAATCCCAAAGCTAATCCTCCCTTTTTCTGCTCCTTTCACTCTCCCTGGCTGCTGCTTCTGTCAGACTCTCTATTCATTTCCATCTCTCTCTCACACACACTTTTTCCGCCTCTTGATGTTTCTAACTCACTTTTCTCTCTCGCCTTTTTTTTGTTTCGGCAGTTTCGCTGTGCTCGGTCTCCCTCGTTCTCCTATTGCTCTCTATGTTTTCACACCCCCTTTACCTCTGTCCTTGCCAGCTGAGACCTTACTTCATCTCCTCTATTCCCTGTGCCTCTTTAACTCCCCCTCTCTTCATCTCTGTCCTTCTGTTCTCTCCTGTCTTTTTGGCCTGAGGGAGAGAGATCAAAATGTCTGCTGGAGGAACAGGGCTAGCAGTTTGTTTACACCTCATTATTACTGTTCCATATAGCCCACTGGGGAACACACGGCACTTATTGTTGATGAAACGCAACACACAAACACACACTCATTGTAATGAACCTACACACAAAGTTATGCATGAGTAACCCCAATCGCACATTCAATCATTAAACATTTTCTCTTTTTCCCCATTCTAAAATTTCTCTTTTTCACTGGTTTGTTCCCTGTTTTGGTTCAAGCAACAGTGAAGCTCGATCTGAATTTTCAGCGGCGCACGATTCATGTTTTAATCATTGAGCTTGGTCAGGAGCGAATGCACAGTATAATGAGCAGCTGAAAGCATAACAAGGCAATATCCAACCGCTTCGAATGCAATGGAGGGGAAATAAATTTTCATTGCAACCGAAATGTATTTGCATTGAAAGCTGCTCTTGATGCAGAATAATTAAAACATTGGTGACCATGTTGGTAACAAATTACAGGGATGAGAGAGAGAGAGGAAGGGGTGGAGAGGGAAAGAGGAGGGAGGAGAAGGAGGAGGCGAAATGAAGGGAACGTCTCCTAGTTTTTCCTACAAAAGTAATTAGTGGAGAACTTAAAATAATTTGCTCTAATAGCACACTGCATCAGGGAAAATAGATCTTTCTAATTCTACTACATCATTTATCTTATGACCATAAACATACAACCATGGATACACAAACATTAATAAATACAAACACAGTATCATTCCTATTGCATTACAGCAACAATGCAGTGACCTGATGTTTTTATTTTGACAATACATATAAATGCAAAGGTCTACAGTTTAATTCAATAGTTCATTCTGCTTCTTATCTACATCTATGGCAAAAATACAGGACAGTATTTGATTAGGAGTTGACGCTTGTGTAGTGTATGGACATGTGTGTTTGCAGTGTGTAGATCAGGTGAGAGACCAACGAGCAGGCTGACCCAAAAACCCCCCAAAAACCAACCCAACCTAAGTTGCATGGTGACCTTTTAGCTTTAGTGACTGTGGACTTAATAACCAGCTCACACTACCATTTGTTTATCACATATTGCAACATTGTTCACAAAAATCGCGATATGACTTCTGAACTTCATTCACTAAGAAATATTGGCCTGACTTAGACTGACACAGACCAACCAAATGTAAACTAAACTGAATCCTAAACCTCAGGAAATACATTTGTCGTTACTGAAGGTTATAAGTGCAGTTGTTTCTATTTGTCTTTTGAGAAAATATATAGTCCATCTTATCGTATTAGAAAAGGGAAGTGGAAGTTTTGTGTGTGTGTGTGTGTGTGTGTGCGTGTGTGTGTGTGCGTGTGTGTATCTCAGGTATCACACAAAATCCAGAAAGAGCTGACTGCTGCAGTTTGATATACTTTTGTATTTTTGGTCAAGGAAGAGACTAGCTAGAGCGGTTGACAGGACCAATATTTTGGGAGATATTCGTAATTTTGGAATACAATAGCCTTACAGTCATGTTGCTATGCCCAGAATCACACTGCCTACACTTGAACAATGAGGTAATGTTACTAAGGTGTCACATGACCTTCTCTGAGTGACATATTTTCCCAAAAGTCAGCTCTCCCCAGTGTAAAAACTACCACATCAATGCGCTAGTTTCATTTAATTCTACTACAGCAGATTCAAAATGTGAACGTCTCAGTGGTGTCAGTCATTGTACAAAACCCACCATACATCACAATCTGTCTAAAAAGCAAATGAACCATGAGCTTTCAGATCCATGACAGAGATATTTCCACAAGTACGTGTAAACAGAAAATAACAATCTCAGACCTTTTACTGTGCTCACCTGTGAGGTCGTCTGTCGGCCAGGAGCCCAGGTCACATGCTCGACAGGTGTATTCATCAAACACAAACTCATTTCCTTTACAGGGCGTGCATGTCCAGCAGCAGCTCACCTCGCCTTTCCGGATCACCTGGAAGGAGGAAACGCACACACTGTAGAAGGGCACCAACAGCTTCATGCCATTAATCATATTCAGCACTGACTGTATCATACAGGTTTTATTTTTATCCCACAGATAATCAGAAGAAATAAGAATATGAAATATCAAAAATGTTGTTTTGCATTTGTTATATTTGTGACGTATATGATGTATTATCTCTTCAGCAGATTTTCCTTTTCCTTTACAAATGCAATTTAAAACCCATTTCACTTATTTCCATCTAATAATTATGACAGATATGTTATATGAAATGAGTGGATATGATGGTAAACGGATTAGAGAATATTAATGGAAACAATACTAATTTATTATTTCTAGAAATTGATATTTCTCATGACAGGAAAGGCCACATCACAGTACACTAGTTGTGTGTGCTGTAATAAATTATACCCTAAACTGTATGAATCAGTGTTTATCGGTTCCATGTTGGCATTGTTTTGACATTTTCTTACTGCATTCACACACATTTGTCCCAAAAACACATTTAGAAGCATAATTTGGGTTTATGATACTAATACTAACTTCATAATCCAATTAAATTGTCAAATCTGTCCACATTCTATTTAAAAGTTCTTATATTTAAGACATTTTAAGACCCAAATTTACCATTACAGGATTCAGACTTTTATTGGTTTTTTTTAAGAAACTCTATTTTTAAAGTCCTGTCAGTAATGCTTACAAATAAATAAGTTTAAAAGAATGTTGACAGGTCTGAAAAATCGACTGGAGTAGAACATTAAGACAGAGCATCAGTCATTCCACATTAGTCCGATTACCTTGATCTGGCCCTTGTCGCAGGGTTCACTACAGACGGACTTGATGATAGATTCCTTGTTTGGCCAGATTTCATCGTCATCAATCTTCAAGCCACTGTTATCCCAACTTCCAACATTAATATAGTCATAGTAGTCCTTTCCCATCTTCTTAAAGTTCATTATTTCATACCTGAAGACACAAAAACAGCGTATTTGGTACATTAACAAACCATGCTCTATGTCATTATGCCATACCAGTGCAACAGCTACAAACAAATGACTTTACTGTTTATTTCAGTTACAGTCCATACCTGCCAGGTGAGTCTCCGTTCACGTCAAATAAGATTCCCTCCCCTGACACGCCTGTGAAGTTGGTTTTCATTAAAAAGTCCAGCAGAGTGGCACCATCTATAGGTCGCATGGCATCACACAACCCCTTAAAGGACATGAACAGTAATATCATATCTGTCAGACACCCAAAACCATTTAATTTCATCACATTTTGTTACACATTCATCAAGCAGTACTTGCAATAGGAAGGTTCTTACATCTCTGTGAAGTGCATGTTACATGACATGAAGTCAACATATGAGTCTTTTTTTCACTCATTCGTCCTTTAATTGACCCTCCCCCTCTCCCTCCTTTACCTCCTTGGTTTGTCCTACCGTTCCTTCATTCATTCATCTCAGCAGTACCTACCTGATAGCCTGGGCAGAGTGCCCGTTGCATGTTATGCAGGCCATATGCCATAGAATAGATGGCATTAATGACAAACCCCATCTTAGTGTCTTGGGCATACTGTTGCCGAAGAGACTCTCGCTCTGCAGAGGTGGGTGGATAGAAGAGAGGGACAGGGGGAATTGGGTTGATGAGAACAGATAGAAAAAGAAACGTAGGTATATCAGACCAACTTAATTCCATATTTCCTTGTAGTTTTCTGAAATGCATGTCCCCCCCCCCGACATCAAAGACAACTCTGTCCCTTCACTTCTCCTCATTGACCACTTTCCACCTTCTGCCTCTTCCTATCCTGTTCACTTGTACTTCATGTCCTATTTCATTAGAATACATGAGACATGACTCCCTTTGATGCAGCCCTCACACATCATTTTGCCTATGAATGAAGGGAACGAGACAGAGCGAGAAAGAGGGGTGGAGATGAATACAAAGAAGTAACAGGAGAGTGCACCAACGACCACGAGGGATATCTCCAGATGAACTGTAAAGCTTCTGTACATCCATATGGTACATGTGTAGGTGTATCCACAGCCAGTCTGTGTGTGTTTTGTGAGTATATGTTATTTGCATTAACATCGGCCATTATAAATGCATGTCAATAAAAATGTAGATTGTGCTGAAGCCACTGTCTGTTTGTCTTTAATACACCACATGGTTATGGTGGATTTTTGACTTAGATGTGCTGTGTGAATATGTATGCTTTTATGTAGGGGCTGTATGTCTCAAAGTGCTTAACAAAATAATAAAAAGTACCAGCTATAACCAAGAATCTGCACTGGATTTGATTGTGGTATCTGAAAGGAAAAGGTATGAACAAGTTTTTATTTTATTTTAACTACTCACTGCTGCAGGTGCGGTTGTATTTGTTGCTCTCCTGTGGGTGGCCTTTCAGCCGACAGTGGAAACGATGCTGCCAGAACTCTGTAAACCATGGGTTCCTGTGGTTGTTTTCTGGACGAAGTTTAAGGTAGTACTCATCAAACCATTTCACATCTGCAGACTGGAGCTTAATGGTAATTCCACCGGCTGCTTCCTTTACATAGCCATCTGTCACATCATACCGGTCAGCCCAGCCATCACTACAAAAAAAAAAACAGAAAAACATATAATAAAAAATATGTTAAGTGACCTCAAAGGCCCCGTCATCAAAGAGTCTAGTCTAAATTTTCAGGATAAAAAACATAGTTTGCACAGTTTCCTCTCAATATATGACAGAATCTTCTGATCAGTCCTAAATAATGATGGTGCTGCACAAGCTGTTTAGAGACTAAAAATTTGCATTTGATGCTTTTCAGTAATTTGTAAATAGTCCAATGGACCCCAGTGGGCATTTTAACTTTAATTCTTCAGTCTGACTAGTCAATGACTCATCTGAAAACTTCTATATTGCAAGGAACCCTCTCACAGGCATCCCCCTTATATAACCATAGGAGGTATTTATAGGGCCTACGCATACAGGATGTAATAAGTACTAATGATAACTACAGCACTTGGAGTAATTATTCTAATCAGCTGACCATGTGTGCAGACACAAAGATGTGTGTTTCAAGTCTTAGAGCCCATTAGAGTGCTATGTTTTCTGCATGACACATTATACATGACTGTGCAAAAGTCTTAGACTGGTTAGCAAAGTTATAATGACCAGACATATGCAAATCTCAGCTTCTATTTAAGAAACAACATGGATATACGGGAAATATGTATAACACTAAAAACTAATGTTTCAGGGAAAAACCTGACCTGAAGCCTTCAAAAACCAAAGTAAGTCCAAGTATTTAATGTGTCTTTAACAGGACTTTTTTGACAGATAATATGAGATTTACTGCACTAGCATTCTGCAGTTTTATACCAGGTTGAATTTATCGCATGACAAATGATTCACACAATTTTGGATAATGTTTGTCGTGATAACACACTGAATACTGACTGTAACCTGTTCAAGCCATCTAGTTCTGATTTTTGCATGTTTATAATGCTGTTCATATATTTCATGGTTGTGCCTGTAGAAAAGAGACTAAGAAATAAATATGTTTGCTCAGTCCATCCCTGCCCAAAAAGCCTTAAGTTTGTCTAAGACTTTTCACAACACCGAATAACTGTTGGTAATTGTGCAGTGTGCTTAGAATGGCTATTCAAATAGCAGTAAAACACAAAAGCATCAGTATACAAAACTAGCAAATCAACCATATTTCACATCCATGTACACATCCAGTTGCGTAATGAAAGTCAAGTTAATAATGACACAATGTACAAATCTTTTACAGAATACATAATAGCAGCTGCAATACAGTAACGCAAAGCTGTGAGCAATTCAGCAGGAAGTACAATAATGGCGCGCAGAAACCATTTACATTCTCAGGCATGTCACGTCTCATGTCAGGCTCTTTTCACTGCTCTGCTATTTTTATGCACCAGGTCTATCTTTGCTGAGGGCAAATTTGTGATTTGGAATATCAGCCTAAATAAATAAAACCAATTTCACTTGAGTACGTCATGTCTCTGACGCACGAAATACACTTTTACATGTAAATGTTGACTTGACAATCAGTGATAATGACAATCCAAGCGCTTTCTATAGTTGCACTTACATATTATATACCACACTATCCTAATGAGCTGCTGCAGTGTCCGAGCAAGAGGTCTCTGATATAAATATATTTCTATTAATGTCACAGTTTAAAAACATACGAAAACAAAAGCTGAGGTTACTGTTTACAAATGAATCTTGTTTTCACATAAGTCATGGAAAGGAGACAGTGAGGTGAGAGGAATAGATAGGGGGGGTGAGAGAAAAGAGAAAAATACTTGTGACCAAAAAAACAAACAATAAGAAGGGAATAAGAAGGGAAATGTTACTTAAAATAAGCAAAATACTCTCAATCTAGTGTCAAAGAGCCTACAGACAATTTAAAAGTAGTGTGGTCAGATTAAAAACAAGTGCAATTTGACACGCTACAAAGAAAACATTACATTTTTTCCCCCTCATTATGTAATGTGGTTAAATTTAGCAAATGCCTGTGTTGGTGTCTTGGAATAAGGCTATAATGTTTAGGAATTGTGTATTAGAACCAGTGCTTTGCTATGGCACCTGTGACAAATTGGAATTTCAAAGCTCAAGTCATTCTTTTCATTTTCTTGTCTTTTTGTTCCATATAAATTTGTTTCCGTGTTTTTCATGAAACTTTAAAAGCTATAATATATGCTATGTTGACAAAAGTACTGGGACACTGGGTCTTCATTCTTGTTCGTTTTACACACCTGCTATGACAGTCAGTAGGATACTTCTAAAAATGTTAACGTGGCCATGACTTGGTTCTGGTTTTAAGGAGATTTTTCATTCTGACTAAGAGTTGAAGCAGAACTTAAGAAACACTTAAGTACATTTCAGAAACACTGAAAAACAAACTGACTATTCAAATTTAAGAAGCATTTTGTAAGTGTAAATAAAATTAAACCTGAAGAGAAAACAAAACTGTATGTTCCAGTGACATCTGTAGAAATATAAAGTATATAATTATACCACATGTATCATTATTATCACCTATATATAGCCTTATCAATTAAATTCATCTGGTTTGTGGCAACTGAAGACAAGTAAAAACTACATCAACTGCAGCCTCCCATCTCCTCAAGACGATGGATATTGTGGCTGACATTTCTCACCTTGGATACAAACTCTTTCAACCCCTCCCTCTGTTTTTTCTTTTCCACCTACAGCTGGACTCATTACTGCAGTGTTAATCAACCTTGGGGTCGGGACAAATGTGGGGTCACCTGGAATTCAAATGGGGTCGCCTGAAATTTCTACTAATTGATAAAAAAATAAAAATAAAAACATACTAACAAAAAAATATATGGTGAGTTGACAGAGACAATCACAATCCATAAAAGACATGACAAACTGTGAAGCTGAAACTGAAGCA
>JAPQRP010000006.1:19050732-19069225 GCA_037367295.1 Apogon hyalosoma | reverse complement strand
CACACACCCACACAGATACACACATAGACATACACCCTCCCCTTTCATGCTCTCACACACACACACACACTCACACACGCACACACACACACACACACACACACACACATACTTTTCTATTCTCTATTCAATTAACATTAGACGGCCTGTCTCTACCAATATTGGAAATGCTATTTGCATAATAGTACAGTATGCCAGAGTTGTAGGCCACTGCACTACCTTAAGCACAAATTTTACAAACCAATCCTACATACCGAGGCCTGGGGCAATTGCTTTTCCTTCGTGTTCATTCAGAATATAAATGGAAACTGGAACTCATTTGCGAACAATTATTAATGTTCACTTGATTCCTTCTTGGTTTGCTATCTGAAGTCAGACATTTTCAACCCATCGGATTGCAGTTACACTGATATTCAACACACAAATCTGATGTATAGTACTGTATACAAGTCTTAGATGTTCAGTTCTGTTGTTTTTGCAAGGTAGTAAAGAGTTAGGGTTTACTTCAGCTGTGATGTTTCAAACACCTTTGTTTTTTTCAGACTTCTGGAGAAATACATAGAATCCATCTTAAATACTCAAAATCACTTGATATTACTATTCATCTGATAAATAGTCTTACAGATGTATACATAATTTACTGTAAGAATGACTAAGAAAAACAGCATCTATATAATGTGCACAAGGTATGTTTTTAGAAAACAAGGTATTAGCATTCATAGCATGAATAGCAGTGTAGAGTGTTACTCCGAGACCTAGAACAATTTTTCTGGTACCTGACCTTTACAAGGCTATTTAATTTATCTGAAGTACTTCTATAGAATCAGACTGATTCAAGAGAAATCCAATTTCATTTTTTTAAGTGTCAATTTTACCTTTAGATTCAAAAAGGAACTGTCTACATCTAATCTTTCCTAAACAAGTTACAGCCATTTATTGACTCAAATGAAGAATTTATAATGAATTAATTCTACACAATACCAGGGTCTAAGCACATTTCCTATTGAGTGTCTAAACATCCAAATAATACCTCTGTAGTACCACTGAAAAACTGAGAAACTGCACTTTACCTGATGTTTAAAAGCATATGGCTAGGATTAGTGGTGGAAAATGATTGGACATTTTGGTCAGAGATGGTCTTGGTCTTTGAAGGTTAAGTAACAAGAAAATGCATGAAATGTGTTTGTATAGGTATATGTACAAACATGTGCAAAACATACAATAAAATCTGAACTAAGTGGCTTACACAGTCAGAAGTCAGTATTTAGTGTGGTTTCTGTTCACATGTCAAGATGTAGCTCCAAATAGAAATTTTAACATGTATTGATTAAAACATGGTGTAAAACAGCTGAAGATTGGTTAAATATTTTCAAAACATATCTCCTAAATGTTCTATTTGTATCTTCATCCAGAGACAGACACCTATGTATGGCCACTGAAATCTGGTAAAACAACAAACCTGTGTTCAAAGAGTTCATGTAAATTCTGAACAGATAATGTTCTTTGATGCCTACCTTTTATTTCAATTTTTTAACATTTGAAAACATAGAGCAGTCCCCTATTCTGACACGTGAACAGGGAGAAACACTGAAGCATCAACGCTCCATCCACTACTCTTTTTCTGAAGAAATGTAAAATTAGCCTTTAGATTAAATGGTCAAATGAGGACCTCATTCGACTCCCTTTGAGTGTGTTTTCACACTCCCTTTTGGAGAAGGTCACTCAGTGTATGGGCTTGCCCTCTCCACTGATTGCAAAGGTGATCTCTCTCCTTTAAACCCTACTCTATAAACTTTTATGTGTATATAATGGAGTCCTAAACACTGCTTTTATTAGCCAGTCTGTTTCACTGACTTTGCTTGTATTAATTAACTGTTTCAAGATTATTATTATTGCCCAGTTTTTACTTTTTTCCCTCAATGAAGTTGCTGTTATCTTGTTTAATTTGATGGAGTTAAGGTAAAACAAGTTTGTTTATTTGCAGACACTGTAATAAAAAATAATAATAATTTCTTTAAAAAAGGATCACAAAAGATGGTAACTATAAAACTTCTCTCACCAGAGATCATTGCACACCTGCAGCTTCATATGAGCCAGTTTAACATTTAATCTGCTCTGTAATCAACTCATAACATTTGATCAGTATATGAATGAGTGCAAGGTTTTTGGATCCACAGATTACATCCTGTAAACATCCATTTGTGTTATTGTTTCCCTTTGACCTCATTCATCCCGCGCTTGATCACAATACAGTTGCAGATCCTCTGGCAAGAAAATGAATGCCTTTCAATTTAAGCTGTGTTATATTAGGGTGTGGACTGTTCAGAAAACCCTGCACAGCTCAACAATAAGGTCACAGACTTTTATATTTGCAAAATATTTGAATCTGATCTGTGGCAGTACAGCCGATAGGTCACTTTAGTAATTAGTGTCTCAGTTCAATAATAACATGCCACCCGACCCCAACCCACCCACTCTCTAGCTACCATGGCAACCTGGCAGAGATTCTAGATGAGCATCTGCTGCTTACAACCATACATAGTAAGCAAACACACACACAAACACGCATATACACACACCAGCAGTCCACCGACACAACCTGACATTGTTAATTAGCCGGACAGATGACACAAATATGCCAAGTGAACACAAAGCTTACACACTAAGAGTTCTAGTCAAACTCAAACTGGTGGAAAATTTCAACAGAACAAAAAACTAAATACAACATATCTGCTGTGCATGGGACATTGGTGTGTTTGCATGAAAACACACTAAACACTGGTGTTGGCAACCCAGTGGTTACAAGTTTAACAAGCTATGCAGTCCAAAATACAAGACCTGTAAATATACTTCAAATAAGCAAAAAGACTTTGAAAAAATGTCAAAGATTTATGTTTTACTGAGAAAATGGTTAAAGCTGTACTAGTGTCAAATTGTAGAAGTACATGAACACATCATAGCACACAGCTTCAGTCCTCATCTGACAGTTTCACCCTAATGAGAAAAAGCAGGTAAACCACATGTATTTCACAGTGTGTTATTTATGCACAGACACAATCTGTGAGGGAGGCAGTAATACAATGGAGGATACTACTAAAAGAATCAACTAGAACTCCTGAACTGTGCAGTCATTTGATACTATGCATTCATCATCATCTACGGTGACCCAGAGGGGTAATAGCCCAACAAATTATCCACTATAAGAAAAAAATAAAAGAGATTGTGATTTATTTAAAAAGAAGTATATGAAAAAATAAATGTACCCCTTCAATAAAAATACACTTGCATAAAAAAAACTATCTCCTAAAATACTTTTAGTAAAAAATACATTTGTACAAAAAAAACTTGTGATTTTTTCTAAATAAAATAATCACCTCAAATAAAATAGACCTCTATGAAAAAAGTGTCTAAAAGTAAAATTGAGCAACATCAAAAATTATACATTTATCAAAAAAAGAGTGTTTGAAAATGTAAAATGTCATATGTCTAAAAAAAGGAGACCCCTTCACTTTTTAAATAAGGTTCATCAAAAAAAAAAAAAAAATCATCCACCTTTTCAATTAAGGGGGTGCTGTTTATCCAAAAGGTCTCTTGCGTTAAAATTAAGGCCACCACAAAAAATAAAAGCATCGGCTAAAAATTTTTAAGGGCCTTCAGCTGATGTGGCTAATGCTAAGGAAGTAACCCACCAGAAGTGGTGGTCGGTGGGCTAAATAAGTTATTTTAAAAGTATTTACATTAACATAGTTTGCAAAGTGGTCAAATGATTAAATAAGGTTCCCGTGTCTGCTTAAGGTTAAGGTCTGGGTGTTAAATGGTTAAGGTTAGGATATGGTTGGGGTTAGTTTTCATTGGTAAACGGCCCTTGCGTGCACTGTGTGAAGGTTTGTTGCTAAGTTAATGCTAACAGGAAAAGTTGACTGCAACTTTGTGAACACTTCTTGGAGTTAATATTCAGCAAAATAATATTAAATGCTAGGCAGTTGAACAATTCAACACTATAATTACACAATTGCTTACTCGCACTAATAGTTCACAAAGTTGCCGTCAAGTTTTCGCATAAGCATTAGCTTAGCAACGAACCTTCACACAGTGCACACAAGGCCATTTACCAATGAAAACTAACCCCAATCACATCCTAACCCTAACCTTAAAGGTGCTGTATGTAGGAATTATGTTCCAAGTAATCGTAAAATGGCCCTGATATGCCACCAGACATTAAGGAATCATGTTCATTTCAAATACTGATATCACTGACAGCCGAGCCACAGGGCGAGCAGGGGGAGGAGCTGCGGTCTCTTCTCCCGGGTCAAGCTGCACTCTCTTCTACTGGCACGGGCCTGGATGAAGACACCGCAGCCCGGGTGAAGAGACCATGGTCCGGCCCCAGGAGTAAACACTGCGGTTCGGTCCCGGGAGAAGAGACCATGGCCCAGGGGAAGACACTCGGTGTAGGACTCGTCACTTGCCATGGTAGCTCCATGTAGTAAGACGCTCATGCTGGATCTGGCAACCCCTAGTCTGGGGGGAGGAGAGGGGATACCACACTCTGCAGTATTTTTAATGTGATTGCAGTACCAGTTTTGGCCACAATCCTACATGAAGCACCTTTAACCATTTTACACCCAGACCTTAACCTTAAGCAGACACAAGAACCTTATTTAATCGTTTGACCACTTTGTAAACTATATTAATGTAAATATTTTTTTAAATAACTTTATTTTCAGTGCACCAACCTCCACTTCTGCTGGTTTGCTTCCTTAGCATTAGCCACATTAGTTGAAGACCTAAAAAATTTTCAGCCTACGCTTTTACTTTTTGTGGTGGCCTTAATTTTAAAGCAAGAGACCTTTTGCGTAAACAGCGCCCCCTTAACTGAAAAGGTGGATGATGTCTTCCTTCCTTCCTTCCTTCCTTCCTTCCTTCCTTCCTTCTTTTGATTAACCTTATTTAAAAAGTGAAGGGGTTTTCTTTTTTAGGCATATGAATGTTTATACTTTCAAACACTCTTTTTTGATAAATGTATAATTTTTGATGTTGCTCAGTTTTATGTGAGACACTTTTGTAGAAGTCTATCTTATTTGAGGAGATTATTTTATTTAAAACATGTCATACAAGTTTATTTTATTTCTTTGTACAAATTTATTTTTATTAAAAGTTTTTTAGGAGATAGTTTTTTTTTCATGCAAGTGTATTTTTATTTAAGGGGCACATTTATTTTTCATATACTTCTTTTTAAACAAATCACAATCTCTTTTTTTTTTTTTCTTACAGTGGATAATTTTTGGGGTTGTTGCACCTCTGGGCCACCGCAATCATCAAGTATCGAATCATCAGGTATTGTACACTTTGTAAAACAGGAAGACTTTAAGATCATTTGCATATCTTAGAAGATAGGAAAAGAGTCATATGTTTCTCTTCAATCAAATCTGGAAAAAGAAAAAAAAATGTGGCAAATCCAGTGTATTTAATGCAAAGATAGGTCGTACCATCAACAAGCATAATACTTAATATTGACCTATTGATGGAAGGTTGGAGTTTTCTGAAAAGAAGATAAACACTGACTGCGATTAAATACCGACCACTTCTGAGCCACTACACCTCATCTATTAACAGCTTGTACCAAACAGGGGTTAAAGTTCACTGTGGCAACACTAAAACTCATTAAGCCAAATGTCAGCATTGTCTTCCACACAGACACAGAGGTGCTACACTCCAAATGTGTGTGTGTGTGTGTGTGTGTGCGTGTGTGTGTGTGTGTGTGTGTGTGTGTGTGTGTGTGCGTGTGTGTGTGCGTGTGTGTGTGTGCGTGTGTGTGAGAGACAGAGAGCAAGATGGATATATAGTCTGTGTCTGTGTGTACCCAGCTGTGTAATGACATGAGTTATCAAACTACATTACCCAGTGGCGGTCAGAGAACACATAAACATGCAGTAGCACTTCATGCCTGCATACATACTCTGGAGCTGGTTCAACAATCTACCTATCTATTCTAGATGTCCTTTTTCATTGTTTCTGTAACTTTTTCTAATCCAAAAAGTTGGTTGAATTTGACAAAACACAAATCAGATTAGAATTCTACATTTGTCAGTATAAAGGTCACACGTGTAGACAAGCCCCCGGGGAGCAAATGGGGGGTTGAGTGCCTTGCTCAAGGGTATATCAGCCAACAACTTTCTGCCAGTTCGGGGAATCGAACCAATGACCCTTCAGTCACAAGTTGACTCCAAAAGCAGCAAGTCCTGTCCTTTAGAGGCACATTTCCTATATTTTGTTGTTTTTTCTTTTTTTTTCTTTTTTTTTTGGGGGGGGGGTCCTATTTAAACATTTCAATAATTTTCTCATCCATTTTTTGACAATGTTCCTCATAGAAAAATACAAAGGGATCTCAACATTTCAATCTCTAAGATGCAGAAAAGAAGTGAAAGAGACAAAGAACCTGAGTATCTCATTGTGTGGAACAAGTGGAACAGCTGTGATTTCCAATCCCTCAGAAGGCAGCACTATTAGAACCATTATTCATCTACATCTGATACTGTGGCAAACCTCTGTCAAACGCTACAATACTTAGTTACATCCACAAATGCTCATCAACTGGATCCAGAATCATTAGTGAACTTTCTGGGCTCAGAGGTATTGGTGATCTAAACAATTACTGTTCCATATTTGTTTGTTGTAGTTTTTCCCCCAAAAGAAGTAAATGCTCCCGACCAAAGATGAAAAAGGCCATCCAGACTGTTAGCAGTATCGAACCCAGAGGCCAGGGTCTGTAGTGGTCTGGGGTTGTTTAGTTTTTGTGGCAAAGGTCATTTACACTTCTGTGGTGCACCACTGATGGTGAAATGTACATTAAGTAGACGACAACCTCAAACAAAAACAGATTCAAAACACAACAAAGTTGAACTGAGTAGACATTGACTATTCCCCAATAGAGAATACTGTATGTGGCATATCTGTAAACACAGACCCCATACTGCTGCACACCTCACAACTTGCTTGCAGGAATAATGGGAGAAAATTACACCTGGCAAACTTCATTACTTCACGTCTTCCTCCGTGAACATCTTCCAAATGTTGTGAAATAAGCGTTTACTTAAAAAAATGTATTTGTGAGATGAAACATTAAACAATGTTCTGTTATACTGTTTTCAGTGTAATACAGCTCAAAGATCATTTACAAATCACTGCTCAGTTTTAAGTTCAATGTAACATACATGAAAACTACTATATTTCTGATTTGAAGTTATAAGTAGTTACGGTTATATGTATGTATTTTATATAGTTTTGACCTTGTATGGCTGCTATCTTGGTCAGGTCTCCCTTGCAATAGAGATTTCTAATCTCAATGGGACTTCCTGGTTAAATAAAGGTAACTAAATAAATAAACAGAAATATATTTGTTTCAACAATAATCGCACTCACAGTTTAGAACTGAGAGAAAATGAAAATGTTTATGTACACAGAAGTAAGATAAAGATGTTTTATTGTTTATTCTATGTATTGTATGATAGTATGCCATTCAAAACATCCATAACAAGATACAGGATGGATGTAGAGGATGAATTCCCTTAATTTTCTTAAACTCCTGAACCTCCCACACTGTCCATATAGAAAAGGCAGAGGAACTCACAATATTCACACAAACTACAATAATACTTAAACAAAGGGAGGCAAAAACATGTGTAAATTTGAAATAATAAAAGGTGATTTACAGGCTGACTAAGTGAGAGGGGGGAAACTCAAAAGCTATAGATCACAGATGGGAAGAAGTAAAAAGAAGAAAAGAAAACAGAAAAATATACAAAGAGTAAGCAACAACATGAAGGAGAGTCGATCATGGAAAAGGCACAAAATATACTCCTGGAAGAGTCCGTGATACAGAAATAGGAAAAGTTGTGTGTGAATAGCTTACTGAATTGATTTTCATTCGTGCGTAAACTCACTGAGGCAAAATAAAAATGACAATACAATCTGTTATAGAATATCTTCTGTTATTATATGACAGTTTCATTTTTTAGCACACTAACTTCAGCAGTGTGTATTGACCTTCAGGGCTTGTTCAAACTGGTTCCATCATTTTCAGAAAAGATGTCAAAGCAATAACAACATTTGATAAAAGAAAAAAATTAAGCAGTAATGGTGTCAAACCAATGTTACCAGGACATTATCAAGGTCTAAGATTTTCCTTGAAAAACAGAATGACACACACTGAATTATCACATGTATGTGCACCAGTGGAGGTAACACAATGGAAAATCATCTCAACTATTCTACTGAATTTTATTCCAGTGCTGAACAGATTCAACTGATCAAAGAGTTGATTAGATGAAGGAAGACAGCCAGAAGTTATCCAGTCAGAGAGAACCATACTCATTAACCAGTGGTTAGAAAAAGACAAAGAAACACAGGGATAGGAGAATGAATTTAAAGAGAATAATCTTAAAAACGGAGAAAAATGACCCCATCGAAATAATTGGACATTTTCCTAAGAAGGCAACTCACAATTATTTTGTATTCGTAGTGTGCTTTGACCAGTATATCTCCAGTAAAAACTTACGTCTACCTACTTCAAGGATTATTGGAATTAATTTTAGCCTCCTCACTGTGCACAAAACACGCAGACTGAACTCGCTTTGAGTGACTTCACACACAAAATGAAAAGAAATATATTTGAGTTCAAGTGATTTTTCACATGCTGTACGAAAACATAATGCAATTGTCTATGTTGAATTACATCATGGTTACCTCTTTCAGAGGGAAATCAATGAAAGAAGGCAGGAGGGGTGAAGGAGGAGGAGAGTTAAAGGGAGCAGAGAATGAAAGGAAAGGAGAATATATGGGAACTAAGATGGATGACTACAGATAACAGACATTATTCCTCTCCAGATGGGGCTTTGTCTGGATACAGTAAGTTGTGATTACAACACACACACACTTTGGCTGACTATAAGAACATAAGAGCATGATGTCTGTTGTTACTTTAACTTTTTGATATCTCAATATCTGGGCCATCAAAATAAGCTTGATATCTCTTATGGTTCTAAGTCCTGTTGGTTGTTTAAGGGCCACTGATCATCACATTTAACTTCGATTTGCAAAGCAACTATATCCATTGGGATGAGACCTCATCATGTTTACCTGCACAAAATAATGAATTTTTTCCCCATATTCCAAAAAGTTCCTAATAAGTTGTTTTTGTGAAGATAATCATCCACTTAAATTCCTGTTTAGATGCAGCTGTACATACCGACTCTTTCATTTCTCAGCTTTTCAATATTTGGATACATCTAAAAACCTTATTTTTATTAAGAGCATGCATCTTTACTAGAGAGGATCTTTGTACCTAAAATGGCCATAAATAGGGGCTGTGTGTCTCAGACTGGGTGAGGCATATATAATAAATGTGCTGTATACAAGCCAAAAGAATCCTCAAAAAACTCTAAAAACATTAGCACATCCTGAGAAATTCTGAGGAAAAGGCAGGATATCCTGACAGAACATGTTTATATGACAACTGTTAAATTCTGAATCCTTCTATTCCAATGAAGAGTGAAATATCAGTGTGCATGTAAATGCATTCAGTGAGGGAAGAGAAAGTGATACAGATACCACTCAAAATGACTGACAGAAGAAGAGACAGATCCAAAATAACTGACAACACTTTGTAAAGTTCAGTGTTTCTGCTGGTAAGGTTTTGCCGTGGCACACCATACATCTGACACAAAAAAATCATCACTGTCACATTAGACTTATTATACATATGTATTATATAATAGGCCTAGTATTTTCAATAAGAAGCCATGCATACTCCATGCTGCTGTACATTTTTTACCCCGTATTTTTTTATTTCCCTAAAAATTATGTGCATACTCCAAACCGTCAGGCATGCACAATCACATTCTTTTCCATGTAAAACATCTGGTAGTGATCCGGTAGTGAAACCTGTGAATTTACCCCGTTTATTGTGTAGCAGACTCCTGAGTGTTGTTGATTTATTGTTTTCTATTTGCTTGTCTTTTATTCTTGTCTCCTTTTTCATATATCTGATCTATGAATTTGTCAGTTGATTGTGTGTTTTTATTGTGTTTGTGCTAAGACTGTATGTCTTTCCATTAAGAATTGTTAATAAAACTTTCTAAAAAAAATAAAATTAAATTAAAAAACCTCCTGTTTCATATACTTCCTAATGAACAGTGTGTCTAAACTGGCCTTCACATGTTATGGGAATTATGGTAAATACTAGTTACAAACTCAAATATTGCACATGAACACCCCCCCACGTCACATTTTCCACTGAAAACTGGAAAAGATTTTGACACAAGAGCTGCCGAGATTTAATAATCTTTGAACTTTTCAACATGAGAGCAACGAAGGATTCACTGCAAATGAGAAACACTACTTTTATGAATGTTCTGTTGCTGTGACCTGATGATTTTGCACTTTTATTGTAGCTATACACAATTTGCAAAAAAAAAAAAAAAGTGCTGTATCAGATGAATTAACATGTCCAAAACTGTTTTAACCAAGTAGCAGGTCACAAGAAATTGTGCGTCAGCCATTTTTCATTTCACCAAGAATTCACTAGTGGAAAGGTTCATCTATCCCACAGCACTTGAAGGCAGCATAAATAGCTCAAATGTGTCTTTGGTACCAAATATTCACCTTCCGGTCTTGGGGACCACTTTACCACTCCGCAGGTGTTCAGTACAGTCTTTACAGTCGAAACGTTAATGCTTTTTACTTTGAAAAATTAAATATTGAAAATAAAAGCAAACACAACATGTTCATTCACTCTGCCCTGCATCAAATATAACACCTGCTCTACTTCAACACTTTTTCATATATTTTAAGGTCTTGAAGATCAGGATCTAAATTTCTTTTAAGACCAACAATCCACAGGGACCCCAACAGATGGTTTCAGGAAGGTATGAGAGAAAGAGGGAGGCTGTGTTCAATACTGCCACCATTGCATTTCAACAGAAATATCCCAGAATATTCAGTAACCATGTCATCAGCTCTGTATGAATTTTGTCTTCGGTAAAATGAAGGCAAACAATGTATGCATGTGAACGTAGAGCTGGGGGATGGGGCAAACATGCTCAGACATTTTCATATAAATTGATACAGACAGATCTCAATGTCAGTTTCTGCATTTCTTCTCAGAATGAAGGCTGATTTGTGATGCTGTCTGAAAGTTGAAGAGATTTATAGTTTTCAATTATAGGCAAAAGTTGAAACAAGAGGAAAATATTACTTTTAACATCAATGTCATGAAGTAACAGGACAAAAATACATCTATAGTTTGTGATTCTGTGATTTGGTGCTTATTACCCCGACCCCCGAAGGGGAGGCAAGGGATATTGTTTTTGGTTCAGTTTAACACTAGCAGCAAAACTACTAGTTGAATTCACATCAATTTAGGTTTATAGATTGCCAGTGACCCAGAATAGATCTGGTTACATTTTGGGAAAAGTAGGGGAGTCCAATTTTTTCAGAATTTTTAAAAAATCTTTTTTTTTTCCCCCATTTACTTACAATGGATGAAATGTCACATCTATAAAAACATCCATTTTGTTTCAATTTACTTCAAACTTGGCACATATATAGAGGAAACTGATAAGCTGACATCAGCACACACACACACACACACACACACACACAGACATAATGACATCGGCTGGATCGATAATAAAATAAGCTACAATACATGCAAGGGTCGAGGTTTGTTGTGCCTGGAACCACTTGTTTATTTTGACTTCAATGTAAATAAAGAGATTAGAAATAAAATGGTCACCTGATAATGACGGCTATTGTTTTATCAGTCAACCCAATGTTAATGTAGTCTGCGTTTGATACCAAATTAAAGGGGAAACAGACAGTAGAAGAAGCAGGCAGGTACTGGAACAGACTTTGTATAAGGAACAGGCTCCATTTCCCAATTCCATATTTTATTGTCATAGTTGTTTGCTTTAATAACATTTGAACACGCTCAAGCACACTGCCAGAACGCCACATGAGAAACCAAAAACTGGGTAAAAGCAAAGGAGACATGTACACCCAAGATAAACATTTTGGTTTCAACTGGTTAAGTTCTATCAAACAATTTCTTTTGCAATTTACTTCTCAAAATCATTTTTTATATTCCAAGCAAAAATCCTGGTCCACATCTGTTTACAGATATAACTTCAGCCATATGTCACTGTCATGTATGAAAGCACAAAAAAAATAAAAAAAAAATAAAAGTGGAACAAAATAAATGGTGTTATGAGTGGACTAGTGTGGGGAGGGGCTAACCCAGAATGGCATAGCTGAGCTCTCAATATGAGAAAGCTGACTCGTGTGGACTTCTTGGTTTGTCATTTGCTTAAAAACAGATTTTCGTTTTTCACTGAAGTTTGTCTGAAGCTGATCTTCGGCACGCAGAAGGGGGGCGTGAGAGGGAGGGGCCGTTGCCGCCGACAACAGTGTGGGCGGGTTAAGACCGAGCTCCGCTCATTCCGTCTCACCAGGTCTTCCCAGGAGATTGGGTTCGCTTCAGTCCCGCTCAGCAACGAGCTTCAGCACCTTCCCGATGGCGATTGTCTTACCTACAACACAAACCACAACATGTGAGAATCGCAACAACGCACAGGCCACGAGTAGACAGAGAGTTACAGGTGTGAGTGAAGGAATAATGGATCCAATGTACGCGCTTCGAGGATGCGGAAATAGAAAAGCACTATAGAAATATAATCCGTTATTATTCTTTTTATTATTATTATTGTCCATGAATTTTCATTCCACTTTCAGTTTGGATCCTTGATTTTGTATCTTTTTGATAAATATTAAAAATGTATTAGTCAAACTAAGACTTCAAGGGGCCAAAATAACAGAGTAAGATCAACTTAGCTTTGGTTTTAACTCCAGTGTTCATGGCTCACAGTGAAAAATAAAATGGATTTGAATAACATCAGACCTTTAATGACTGTTCAGCTGAAAGAAAAAAAAAATCAACTAGACATTTCATCTAAATAAAAACTCAAACCTGGACAAACCACAGGTCAAATTTAAGACTTTTTAAAACCTTTTTAGGATGACTTAGAACAGAATTTGATGCCTATTTCACAGCCATACTGGCAGAAATTTGAGACTCCTAGAATTTAGGAAGATGTATTTAATTACTCCAACACCCTGACTCCCACCATTACGAGTTGAACTGATTTCTTGTACAAAGTGCAAAGCTTCAAACACATTCCCCTCCACTCATGTCAACCAGGTGGAGAACGATCTTTTCTCCAACCAGGCATTTTTAAAGCTGCACTTCCCCATACTTACTTTTTGCTTGGGAGCCGTCCCTTAAAGTTCCCAAAGTCAGCTTTCTGGGCTGACTAATGGCTACACGTGTTGAAGGTTCTGTATTAATTTCTGCAAAGTTAGTGATAATTGGTTCCTAATTTCAATATAAATTGTCAGCTTGGAACAGGTGGAACTGAGTCGACTAACTTTACTTTATTTGCAGTTTGGACATTTAACGGACACATTTACACACAATACAACAGTCAAGTTTATAGCAACATAACTTAAGACCTATCAAGTCAAATCTAATACCTTGTAAAGACTTTAAGGTACTAAATGCGGATTTGATAGTTCAAGACTTTTAAGACTTTTGAAGTGCCTGAATGGGAACCCTGACAAACTGAAATAAAATTAATCAGACAAATCTAATGAAGTCAGTTCATCTGAAAAGATCAAAAATAAATAATGAATTTATTACATTTTTAGAGTTCTGACAGTTTTGAAATGATAACATTATTACTGACTTTTTCAGGTGGGGTTTTTTGGTTTAGTTTTAAGTACACAGGTAGTTGAAGGCCATGGCCACACAAAACTGCATCTTTTCCTATCTGATGTTTTTCTTTGTCATTTTCAAAAAAGTGCTCCGTAAATACAGAGTCATTTCAGGAAATATCTGTCCACATGAAACCACTGAGAACTATGTAGTATAAATGCCAGGCCTGTATGTGGCATCGTAATGCTCTCACAAAAATTGGAGAAAAAGATGTGGAGCATGTGCATAAAGCTTGCTTAGTTCTACCACATCTGATCTAATACTACCTCCTGGTTGCCCCTGTCTGTGGTAGATCCAAGAGCATGTAGTGAATACTGTTGCTATGGTTGTTTGTTGTTCATTGTAATGAAAGAGTAGCTGAAGATTTGGATTCAGTATTTCCAATCAGCTCAATAGCTGTTGTAGCATGAGCACTACTCTGTAGTCCGCCATTGTTGTTGTGAAGTGGCGTCTTGCTTCCGGGGTAAAAGGTTAGAGAGGTGGGGCTGTGACATCATTTTAGAAAAATTGCAGTTTGGTCGTACAGACAAAGACACAAAACAGGTGTTTTCAAATGTATCCACTCTGGGATCCAGTTTCAAAAAGTTGCGATTTCAGTGACTGATAACGTTGGTTTCATGTGGACGAAAAGCCTATCTGATACAAAACTTTTGCAGATACGACCTAAACCACTTCCATATGGACAGAACCTTACCTCACCAGGAGTTGCTTCAAGTGGCAAACATTTGCATTACAATTGTCTACCAATATTTATAAAATCACTAGTTAAGGTTCCCATATTGAGCAGTTTTGTTCCTTTTCATCATGAAAAAACACTTGCTTTCCAGGAAACAAACTCCAACAGTTGATCTGAGTCTAACGGTTTCACTGCTAGTGTCAGTTTTATTCACTCTAAGGATCCTGATAATTATATTTTGCAGTGGTAGTGATGTAAGTATTGCAAATTCACATCTGTTGATGTCATCTTCAAATAGGCCAAACAGTTCTATGTGTTGACCTTGTTGACCTTTGTCACATTTCACTGTCTTCTAGCTGTAGATCTGTTATCCAGTAGCTCCAGAATATGGTTCAAGGAGCTTAAAACGTGTTAATCATCACACTAACGCACAGGGACAGCTGGGACTTAACTGATCTGTTAACTGAGGAGGTGACAGCTGCTTTTAGGTTTTGTTTCCAACTGACCTGAACCATCTGGATCATATCAACATTTCAAAATTTGCCAGACATTTGGTTCTGCAGCTCCTCAGATACATTTAATAATTTCTTATATTTTCATAGTAACTCAGTGAATGTCTCCTCATCCGTCCACACATAGGCAGACCTATAATTATTCACTGAATCCATTTTCGTGATTTTCATCTACCTTTTATTGATTTCCGCTCTGTTTTTAAACATGTTAATTTAAAACACAGACTCCCCCACTGTAACAGCTGTGAATCAGTATCAGCTGATATCAGTCGATGTGGATGTCAGGAAATCAAACATAATTTCTCAGATGGCAATGGATAATGTAATGAAGGCCTCAAGTGTTTTTAATCACTTGAGTTAAACTATTTTAATGTGTAAAATATAAAGTGATATTTTCCCTGGCAGGGAGGTAAATAACAAAAAAACCTAAATAAATAAAGTAACACCTGTATCAGCACTGGTTATCAGTCAAAATGTCAATACTGAATTAGAATGATTTTAGCAAATGGAACCATGTATCATCTTTGTCATTAGGCAGGGTTTCTGCAGGTATCAGCAAATCTAATTTAATGCTTTTTAATGCCACTTTAGACACATTTAATGCCCATGTCCAACTGCAGATAGTTTTATATATAGTTTTACTGTCAACAGGCTTTAACCAGGTTCTGAATAGTTTCTCCTCCAATCACTTCTGCTCAAACTTATATTTTCAGACATTTGCTAATATTCCCTCCGCTCTTTCACCACAGCATGAACACTCACAGCACGATACATTCCAAACATCCGCTGTTGTGACTTCGTGTATCGGCCATAAACAATAGCCAATTAAGGGGTTCCACCTGTCAATTATCACACTATACTTCCGATCACAATTATTAAATGTTTATGTAATCAAAATAAATTGTGAATAACAATGATTTTTTCCATTAAGTGTATTTCATTATTTAATGCCTCTGGACATCAAATTTAATACTTTTAAATGCCATTAGAGGCCATAATTTTCACAAAAAATATTTTATGACTTTTAATGCTTTTTAATGATCTGCAGAGAAAGAAGCACACCTGTCACCATCTATGAGACAGTATGTGCCTGGACATGTGACAATGTGTGAAGGTGTGTGGACTCTGGTAAGTCCCTAACTGGCAGATGAACAGGGTCAACATGTGGACCGGTGCAGGTCATGTGGGAGCAGCTGTACCTTCGTCTCGTAAGGTAAACCGTCCCATCTGAGGAAACTCTTTAAAGGTCTCGAGGCAAATGGTCCCTGCTGTGCGCAGACGGGCGATGCAAACTTGGTCTTGTTTGACGAATCGTGGTCGTGTCTTACTCTTCTCTCCTGTCTTTTTGTCTACCAGACAGATTAAGGCCTGAAGGGGATCCATCAACAACACAACATCAGGTAATGCACACACCTCCTGTTGGACTGTTGTCATGTTTTTGTAGATCCTTACCGTGATCTGCACTTCTTCAATGCAGGTGTGAATGTGAAGGACTGCGTTGTAACCTGGACAGATGATGGATTTGTGTTCGATGATGACGATCTGTGTGGAAGACATTAGTGTCACATGAGGAGTCCATACAACACAGTAAGCAGAGCAGGGTTGGGGCTGGATGGCCTGTAGGGTCTGACCTGGGCGTCGAAGGTGCGCCCTGAGTGGCACAGGTTCTCAGCGTTGCACAGGATGAAGCCTGGTAAGATCTCCTCTTCCTCAATGCCCTTGAGCCGCAGCTTGAGGTTTTCTCCTGGTCCGGCGTCGTCCGTCTCTACGTCGTCCGACAGGAGGCTCAGCACCTCCACCACATGCTGCAGGACATTAACAAGACAAACATGAGAGGGGCAGAGGGACACTGGAAAGCTGAGGAGCGAAGAACACTCATGCTTCTGACAGATTCAACATGCATTTCATCTGTTTGGAACCATCAGACCTACAGCTGCATCTTTTTACCTTTGTCTCATAAATATGTCTCCAGACACATACAGTAACCAACACGGCTCAAACATCACAGAACTACATGCCAACATTGTGTAGGTCTCCTCTAATTTTAAATGATGGACATAAGAAAGCCTTCTAATCTGTGTGGTGACATCCAGTCAAGGACAGATGGAGACGCTGTCCATTCATCCTAATAGGGCTGCAACGACTAGTCCACTACTAAAGTAAGTCAACTACTAATTGACAGGTCGGTAGGGACGTCATGCACTTTTGTTTAAGGAAAGGAAATGAAAAGGAATTTTTTATTTTATTGACAACTGCAACTATTGAGTATTTGTTAAGTGCTGGAACTGTTACGCACAAAATGTACTTCTGTTTAAGGGAGAAAAAAGTATTTTATTGCTCCTGCAATATTTGATGAATAGTGAATTTAATATATGTTTAACAAACTTTGTTATGCATTGTAGTTTCTGTGCACTAAATGTTCCTGTTAAGGGAAAGAAAATACTTTTTATTGCTGCAATAAATATAAGAGCCATTGTTTTTGGGGGTTTTTGCAGTTCATAACATGACTAGTGGACAATTGAAATGGTCATTACTTGAAGTCGTACATCCTAATGGACTTCTGTCCTTCAAATTCCTTAAAGTAGTGATGATGCTGTTGAAAGCCTGTTCATTTCATTAAATATGCTGCAATAGTTACTAAATGTTCTGCTGAATTCTTTAATTTTACTCACTCCTTAAGTCACAGCTAAATATACTGAGTAATCATCTAAAAAAAACCACAGTAGACCAAGAACATTATAGAAAAATATAATGTTTGTAGTTTGGCAGAAACAGTAACATGCTGTTTGTAAATCTTACCCTGTTTGGCATCATGACGAGCTGCTGTGCTTTACTGATGGAGCCAGACTCCAGTTTGCCCAGAACTACAGTACCCATGTCCTAGAGGAAAGACAGTGCCACAAGTAAGTTTAGACAGAAAAGCAACGGACATGTTTCCATCTGTCAGTTACATCATATAACTGACCTTTATCTACATGGACTATTATCACCATATTTTTGTACAAAAATTTGGAAAGGCTAGAGCCAATGATCACCTGCATCCAAAATACTGATTTGACTTCCTGGCTTAGTGCTGCACCTAGGCCTTATAATGGTAGTTCACTATCAAAGTTCAATTCGTTTCCATTGCACTTATCCACAACTATCTTTTTTGAATGCACCAATAAAGAAAACTAAATAAAAACATTATGTTATGATATTTTGAGTTTTCAACTTGTGTTTCCACTCCATTAGTTGAAAAATGTGATTTAAAAATAGCTGGATCAAAACCACAAACCTGGGCTGGGTTCAAGTGTAATATCACTCACAGCCACTAGATGCTGCTCCAAAAAGCCTTTCTACAAATACCAATCCTTTCCCTCCCAGAAGTCACTCTGGTCTGCTTATACACACTCTACACCAGGAGTGGGCAATTCATTTTCTTCTGGGGCCACATGAGATACTTTGACAGGTGTTAAGGGCCAGATCAATTCACCT
>JAPQRP010000006.1:19022193-19034742 GCA_037367295.1 Apogon hyalosoma | reverse complement strand
GTGTGTGTGTGTGTGTGTGTGTGTGTGTGTGTGTGTGTTTGTGTGCGTGTGTGTGTGTGTGTGTGTGTGTGTGTGTGTGTGTGTGTGTGAGAGAGAGAGTGACACAGTTTCCTGGTGATGTGGTAGTTAGCCCCAGGAGTTGAAGAGGGTTTTTTAGGATTATTTCTAGAAAAGGGACATGAAACATCTTGAACGAAAAACACATTGACTCTGACCAACTGCCAAAGCTTTTCACAGCCAAAAGGCATCGAGGATCGAAAACTTAAAGTTAGTAAAGATGCAAGAAACCAGAGGATGAGTCACATGCGCAAAGTGGATCAGCCACATGTACACAGAATTCACAGAAAAATCTTAAAATGTGGTACTCAGGAAACTTATAGCCAATTCCAAAAATATAAAAGCATAATCTCAATATCCAGAGATTTGTTTGATTTTATTTCATTAATTTCCACAATTAACCTGCCCTAGGTTCATGAATTACCTTCATTAACATCATCAGTGTGCTCTGGTGGTAATGTAATTACCCAGCTTTTAAACAAGTGTCTCCCCAGCAAGGATAATCAAAAGTTACTTCCACAGACCTTCAGTGAGCAAAGCATCCACCCGTGACCATCTGCAATTTACAACTCTGCTGTTCGTTTATGACACCGACACTAACGAAGGCTGATATTCAATTAACTGTCCTAATCAGAACAGACTGGTCAGAGACAGAGTAGCAGCAAATTTGCTGCAAAAAATACCAGTTTTAACAAGCAATTAAACCCTACATTAATGAATAGAAAACTATTTTCTTCATACATCTAGGAAATAAAATCTTGTGAGAACTATCCAGTATTAGTGCATCCAGTACAAAGAACACATCCCTTCCCTGCTCTCTCCAACCCAATTAACATAAAGTGTTGCTCATTTGGTATGGCTGAAAATGTTACCTCACACTCAGCAGGATGTTGCAGACCATGATGATGATGATGGTGAAGCTCATGGCCATGATGATGATGATAAAGATGAAGGTGACGAGAGGGAAGACCATCAGGACAGCAAAACAAAACATGACAATTGTTACGATGATCTAATTACATGGGGAACACGGCTGAGGAAGAGCAGAATAGAACAGAACAGAATTATATTTCCAGTACTTTAATGGTAATCACCTAAGGATGTTTTTAATATATTCAAAATCTATTTTTGCTGTGTGGATATTAGTTGGCATAGGTGCTAAAATCATTATTCATCTTATGTTAATTACACTGTTGGCATGGCAACCCAAACAAGGTTTAGAAGCGACTTTCTTATTCACATATACACACATAGTGCACACATTCACAGATGTAGATGAAAGCGGTCCATTTGAAAGGTTATTTTTGCAAGTGAATTGTGGGAGGAATTCATCTAAGTGAGAACAGAAGCCTAATGTGAAAATCGCCTGCAAAATGAAAAACAGTAGGCCTGTCTACATGTTGTTTTGCTCTGTTTGTTTGTGACGGCAAAAGGCACAGCAATGTCTTCTGCTGTACAGTACGCCTGCAGTCTTTTTACATAATATATAACAAAATTGAATATGCCATCTGAGGACAGCTGCTCCCGATACGAGAGGCGGGGAAAATTCAGTGGCCCTCAAGACATTACAAATATAAAAGATAACCCATTTCTTCTAAGCTTTGAAATAATTGAGTAAAATTGTGATGCTTTATTGTCATCAATCATCAGTCTTCATCATTAAATCAATTATGAGACAGTTCTTAGTGAAAGTAGTGCAGCTTTGAATCCGTCTCCATCTGTCTTTCCGAATCCTCAATGGCAGGAATCCTCCATGGATCACATTATAGCTGCTACATATATGACATTATATATGGATCTGAATGTTTAATGAGCTGACATTTGTCAAATCCAATAGATTGTACCTGACCTGCAGGGTCACAGACAGAGATATATCAAGTACCCAGTAATTCACGTAAATTATGTTATCCCTCTCCGTCAGTAAGCTGGAGGGCACACAGGCAAAGGCACTACATTTCTAAGCCATTATCTGTCACAATCTAACACAATTAAACAGTGTTGCTACTGACCTGCCGATGAGAAGGAAGTCTCCAACTAGTCCCTGGCGTCTCATGGCCATGAGGATGTTGCGGACCGTCATGCCTTCACAGAAACATGCCACCACCCTGGCTTTGGGCAGGTGGGCCCTCAGCCTCTCAAGCAGCCGGTCAAAGCTCTGCTGCCCAGCATTGCTCCAGATTTTTCCTGGAGAAAACATGTCGCACAAACATGTCAAATAATCTGTTTAATGATCAGTTCTTGAGATGCATTTTATTTCCACAGTTTAATTTTTTCTTCACTTTGCTTGGCATGTCTTCTTATTAATATATAATGTGAGAAAGCATTTAAATGTGTGAATCTCTTTAAGGTGTGAAGATTTTGAGCGATTTAGGAGGATCTTATTGCAGAAATGGAATACAATATTCATAATTATGTTTTAATTTCTGTATGATCATACAAAATTAAGAACTTCTGTGCCTCATGCCACCACGTTTGTAGACTGCTTGTAGAGACTTTGACATTTTTGGTAGCCACCAATGGAGCAAGTGAGGAGTTACTGAATTAGTGTCCACTGAACATTTAACCTGACGTTAAACACACAGTATGCAATTTCCTACACTCTGTGTCTCTCGAATAAAAGTTTTAGTAGAGTACATTATGGAATACTGTATTGTGGGATGATGGCCATTGTTCTCTCCACCACTGATAAATCTATCTGATGTGATTCAAGATGAAATCATATTAAAATATGAGCAAATATTATGTTTTATTTACTTAATGTTATGTTTTTATGCTAACATTATTGAAAAGGGATAAGATGTCCCTGACAGGCCATTACACTGATGAGATTTCTTTGAAATTCAAAATACTCAGAATATTTATACCAATCAACCATAACATTCTGACAACTGACAGGCAAAGTGGTATTAACTTTGATTTTCTCATTTCGATGGGACCTGTCAGTGGGTAGGATATATTGGGCAGCAAGTGAACATTTAGTCCTCAAACAGTAAAATGGAAAAAGTACGGTAACCTTGACTACAAAGAAATTGTGATGGTCAAACACACGGTCAGAGTACCTTCAGGTCTCGTTGGTCATTCCTAGTGTAAAGTGGTTTGTACCTATCAAAAGTATCTAAAGAAAAACAACCAGACCGCAACCAGTGGATCATCTATGCGAGCAGAACATTATTACCACCTGTATTGTGTAGGTCCTCCTTTTTCCACAAAAACAGCAACTTACCCAAGGACTAGACTCCACCAGACCTCTGAAGATGCTCAATTGGCCTGAAAGCATCAGCTCCAAGGACTAAATGTTCAGTTTCTAAGCAATATATCCAACCCAGTAGAAGGCACCCTGTTTCATGAACGATCTATTACTAGATGTTGTTTGGGTTTCATATGGTTTAACTGGCTGTGGCTGTCTTGACCTGAGTGTCTTACCAGAGTGGGCGATGCAGATTCCCTCCTTGGCTGCCATGTCCTTGAATGCTTCCATCCCACTTTCACCATAGTTACCTAAAATACATTAAAAGAGTGTGTTTTGATAAATATCAGGTGAATGCAGTTTGAAATGAGTCAAACATACATAAAGATATATATAGTCTAGTCAACAAAAAATGTTTAAGTCATTAACTATTATACAAATCAAGCAATGAAACTGACTGTCACAAATAATCCAGTTATTGATGGTGATGATAGTGAAAATGAAAACACCTTCTTGCCCACTGCAGTAACTAAGCGAGTGCTGCACAACTCATAAGACCTCAAATATATGTCAGAGAAAGCATTTCCCCAATGTGGCACCCATTTCTTTGCCAGAGAAACTGGGTGACCTGGAATTTATGCTAATGACGGGTTGTACACACTGGCAAAGAATATGATAGGATTCCCCTCTTTAATTTTTCTGCCTCTCCCTTTTATCTCTTTCCCTTCTGTGTTGATTGAAGACAAGATCAAAAATCTTTCTCTCTCCCTGTGTTTCTCTCTTTTCTCAGTTGACGAGATCATTATCTTCTCTAATGCTTCCTCCTCTTATTGTGTGTGCTATCAATAACAGACTGCAGCCTAATTAGGCATCATTGATCTTGTTAAATTGATAGGAAGGCGAGGTCAAAGGACAAAAAGTGAGAGAAATAAAGTGAGTAATGGACAGGGGGAAGTGGGGAAAAAAAGGAATGAGATGAAAAACTGATGAGAATGCAGGGCACGAAAAGAAAAAGGCGGAGAGACAAAGTACACAGGAAACAAAACAGCTCCCATTCCTTAACTGTTATTGCATCAATGTGTGTGTGGTGTGTGATGTGTGTATGTAGCCGGGCCAGTGATCAGTGTGGCAGAGCGAAGTGTAAAGTCCTGTAATTAGTGTCTCAGTGAGGGGAGTGGGAGACAGATGGTACAGGCCGTCCTTCCCCTGTGCACATGGAGACATAGATAGACACTCACGCACACATTCATACTGTTACTCTCATCAAAATCGATAAAGCTTGTAACCTACTTCACTCCAGTCTCAACAGGGATTTATGTGTTAGACATCTCTCTACCCCCCCACCCCCGAGACCCTATCATATGTCTGTTTCCCACCCCGTGTTCGTTGTTAAGCCTTTGAATCTCTCAAATGCACATGCGCCCTCTCCCTGCTCCTTTTAGCTACAAGAACGGTTAAAACAAAAATACATTCATTCTTTCATTGTACCTACTAAACCAAAAACCCTCCCACACACGCATGCACCAGTTTCAGTAAAACACAGCCAAACAGAAGAGAGTAGAAGATGGTCTGCCCTCGCCTCAGCCGTACTGCAGACAAATATAACTTCATATTTTTTTTGGCAAACGTTATACACACTGTGTATTCATGACATATTACAAAGGCATATTTGATACTGAAGTTTGGAAGTACTGACCTATATTTACTTCTAATCTTTAAAGCATCTATTTCATACAAAGCAGAGTGAAGGAAGAACAATTCTCAAGTTCAGAATTCATATCATATGAGTCCAGACCACAGAATTCAATTTTGGTTCAGAGTTGAAGGTCTTGTACCCCTCGCTAACTCCAGTTCACGTACACCTTCTGTAAACCACCTGCCTTCCACTGAGTTGCTTTTCCCTCACTTTGGTCTTAATGTGCCTCTAGGGGTGAGAAAAATTTCCAAAAGCCCTTCACGATATTTACAGATCAGCTGTAACGTTACGACCACTGGGCAGGTGAAGTAGTCATAATAATATTGATGATCTCATTACAATGGGACCTGCCAGTGGGTGGGATAGATTAGGCATCAAGAAAACCTTTCATTCTCAAAACTGATGTGTGGTAAAACTGGAACCCAACAGTGCTGCTGGAGAGAATATGGGGGAACCATAGTGGATCACGCTCATGTTTTCTGGCCCTGCCCCTCTATCCACACTTTTTGGAAAGACATATCTAAAATCATTTCTAAAGTTTTGGGTTTTAAAATCAACACATCATTCACTTCCCTCTTTCTTAGCCATGAACCTGATGGTCTTAGTAAGAATGATGCTTGCCTCCTCAAGGTTCAGTTGGCAGCGAGTAAAAAGACCATTACAAAATACTGGTTTAAGAGAGAGTGTCCACCGATGACTGTCTTTATTAATATTGTAAAACACCTCCATTTACTAGAACAGATGACCTACACAATACGACTTCAGAAAGACCTGGGTGAAGAACTTTGGGAAAAATGGTACGTTTACATAGCCTGTGAGACAAATTTGTAAACCATTAAGTGTAAAAATTGTGGTGTTTGTCTAAGCAATTCGATCTTTGCAACCCCTTAACCTCATGACCTGTTTGTTTTGTTTTTTGTTTTTGAATCTGTAAAAAAAAAAAAAAAAAAAAACCCCGCGCCTAAATAGTTAAAAAAAAAAAAAAAAGATGTGTGGTAAACAGCAAAATGATCAAACATAAGGATTTGAGGGACTTTGACAAGATCCAAAAAGTGACAACTAGATCACTGGGTCAGAGCAGCTCCAAACCTACAGGTGTTTCTGGATGTCCTCAGCCTAATGGGGTCTAAGAAGGGGCAACTAAATCTCAATCCAATCAAGTGTAACATCATTAACTGCCAGTATTGTGCAAGTCCCCCTTTTGCCATCCCCTTGCAGAGCCTTTAAGTCCTGGATCCAACCTGTTTGTCCAGCACATCCATCACACGCTCAATTGTCCCGAGATTGGGATGTCCTTCCTTAGTCCATTTGTGGTCGGTACTAATCACTGCAGACCAGGAACACCCAACAAGACCTGCAGTTGTGAAGATGCTCTAACACAGTCATCACCATCACAGTTTGACCCTTGTTTAAGTCACTCAGATCCTTACACTGCCCATTTTACTGCTTCCAACAGGACTAAATGTTCACTTGCTGCCTAATCCTAATATATCCCATCCACTGACAGGAGCCATTATGACAAAATAATTAACATTACCACTTCACCTGTCTCTGATCGGCACACGTAATTACATATCACAGTAACTGCATATATCCTGTATGTCCTGCAATAATGTTTCATTATTCTCATCTTTTAATTAAAAGCAGTTAAAAATAGACAACAAAATATAGCAGATACACTAGGACATAGCTCCCACGGTGAAAAATGTATAGTCAACTCTCTGCTGGTATGAAACTGTAGATTGGCAGAAATGTGTCCACTGTCAAGTTTGGCAGTACCCTTGTTCAAAAGACAAAAATTATTGCCATTAAGCATGAATTGTGCCACAATAATGAGAATGCAATGAAACTGTAGAGATTTTTCGATCATTAAAATTAAAATCATCATGCTTCAAATCCCTATGTGCAATTATTCTTTTCCGTGTTCACCAACACTGACCAAACACCACAAACAGTCACGGAGAAAATTATTAGACCGCCCCTTGTTTTCTTCATTTCTTGTTCATTTTAATGACTGGTACAACTAAAGGTACATTTGTTTGGACAAATATAATGATAACAACAAAAATAGCTCTTAGTTTAATTTCAGAGCTGATATCTATCCATTTTCCATGGTTCTTGATAATAACCAAAATCACTTCAGTTCTTCCATCAATATCTATGGCACTGTACTGACAAAAGCAGTGCTTTTAGGCATTCCATGTTTTCTTTTCTGTCTAGTTTAGTCACATGATATACACACAAGAGTTAGTACTTGATTGCATAACCATTGTTTTTGATGACTTTTGATGGTCTAATAATTTTTTCCACAACTGTATATTCACTGTCACATAGTAACCACAGCATCTCTGTAGAGACATCTCCCTGTGGAGTAAACCACTTCATATACATTAAATCTGACTCACACCCTCTTGACACATTTAATCACCTCCTTCTTTTCATCAGCCCACTATCCCCCTCCTGCCACTTTACTGCTTGCTGCTGCTTTTGTCTGTGCAATAGCCTAATGTGTGTAGTTTTAATCCTTACTTTCCAACTTAATATTTTAACACTAAACAAAAAAGAACAAAAACAGCTTCGAGCAAAAGAAGTAACAAAACTGAAAGATAAAAAAGAAACAACAACAATACCCTCTCACTGTCTATTTCTAACATTCTCTGTGTACCCATCTGCCCGCTTCTTTGATCCTCTTTCTATATGGTTATTCATCTGATCAAATGTAATTCACAGTAACATGTTAATGAATATAAAGCTGAAGGGTCTTCTGACTGACCTGCTCCTTCACCTTTCTGTTTGCCATAAAATCCAACTTACAGCTTAGTGACAGGTAGTTCAGGACAGGTTTTTCCTCCCCAATTTCCTTTTCTCCCTCTCCTCTTACTCTTCCTCTATCCTACTCAATTACCATCCTCATCCTCTTGTCACTCTTATCAGATGCTATCACATGCAATTACACGTTGCTTCCCTTTCCTGCCTCTTGCTTCCATATCTGTTTCCTCTTTCTGGCCCCAATCACCTCCTGTTGCTGCTTCAGTGGAGAGAAAAAAACATGCACTGTAGTTCAAAAAAAAAATAAAGATTATTAAGTAAAGGGCATGCTCATGTCAAAGAAACCTCTTCTCGTTTTCTCAACCTTTGTAAACTCTCAGCAAACTGTCACTACAGCAGCCGAATGTCAAATATGGCAATAAAGATTAGACACACAAATACAAATGTAAAAAAAACATCCTCCATGACCACTATAGCATCACACACATAATCCATCTGTATAAACCTACACTATAAAGAACTATTATGTAAGTGTAATGTAATGTCATAAAAACATATATCATGAATTTAAAATATAAAAACACAAACCTGCTGAAAACTGTAGAGATGTTTACCTATCCTGGATACTGGGAAAAATTGTAATGAAATATGCTAATGTAATTACGCACTCAAGGACTGATGGATATCTATTTGCTAACCTGCTGGTGGAATACCAAACATTAAGCTTGGTTCGCCTTAGTCTAAGTTTATTTATATAACATATTTTAAGCGCAGATTGTCCTAAAGAGCTTCATAAGAAGATAAGGCAGCAGACATAAAATACAGGACTAAAGACAAAGAATGAGTAAGACTACAGATAAAAGGGCAAAACTACCCAACAGCACTAAAGTCTGAACAGATGGGTTGTGAGCTGCTTTTTTAAGGTGTTCATAGTAGAGTAAGGCTTAAACAATTTCACTGAAGGAGTTGCTAGAGGAGATTTTTATTTAAAATCACTAATCGCTAGACTTGGGCTCCCTATACAAGACTCTTATGACTATGTACTCATGTGCCTCATGGTTATTTTCAACAGTATAAACCCAGACTGGCCTTCAGCTTGACAATGAGAAGTACAGTTGAGTTTGCTGCCAAATGCTACTACAGTACAGTTCTTCTATGCCAGGGGGTCCCATGTACTCAAGTCCAAATCCAAGCCACAAAAAAAACAAAAAACAAAACTATCAGGCTCTTGCTTTCATTGTCATTAGAGACTTTTTAACAGGCACTGTAAGGGCATTCAGTAAAACTACCTGGGTCATTCACTATGTAGATTAGTATTCATATACCTGTATACATATAAGGACATCACAGTTCCAAAACTGCATTTCCCAGACAACCTGTTAAACCTTGGGCCATTCATTTCAATGTGACATAAAACAATGGATTAGCCAATAGCAGAAGCTTCATTAATATAAAACCAAGTTATGATCAGAAAACACCAAAAGTAAGACTAAAGTCGTAATCATCACTTCATGATGTGACCTTTATTTTTGCACCTTTTGGCTCCTTCAGTGACCTTTAGTGGCAAAGAATTAAGTGGCTGTCATTTGAGTTGTTTTCTGTTTTCCAACAACTGGTTTGTTGAGGTTTTAGCTGAAATTCTTCTTGTTACGTGGATGTATAGCATGTGTATATTGCTAAAAGCATTGTGTAGCATTTCCATGGCAACACAGATAGAACAGGCAACCTATGAATTAACTTATAAGGGCATTACAGTTGGACAGGTAACCCCCTACCCCACTCAAACTCCACACCCATCTCTACCCACAGCATTATTTCACAGTGGGGTTTGCCTCCTGCTTCATGGTGAGAGGAAAGTTTCCATGAGACATGTCATTACCCCATTATTACATTATCAGAGTATCCTTGTGTAAGATTGAAAATACCCATGTTTTACCCAGTTAATGTATTACACACTGACTGAAGGGTTTGAAATCTCTAAATTGTAAACGCTCCATAAAAATATTCTCCAACCACAAAACTACAACTTGGTTAGGTGGACTTAACTTGAACAATCAGTCATACACATGGCAGAATGGCTAATCAGGAGATGGGCCGGCTCATGTCAATCTGGACTTTGGGCCAGTTGGATGGGAAAAATAATTTTGACACTTATCTGTCACTTCTCTACTCTTCTTCTTGCATTCATTCTCCATTCATCTGACAGTGCAGCCCCTACATCGCAGTAGATTCGATAGGTTCTACCATCTGAGGGAACTCTTCCCTCCCAAATGTAGGTTTGGCCCACAAGTCATCTTTTCTGGAGCCGTAGAAAATGAAGCTACAGAAGAGTTTAGTGTAAACCTGGCAGATTTACCTACCAGTGCCCTCAGTGCTGAACCCCCCCCCCCATTTGAAAAACTGCAGAAAAAAATTGCTGGACCCTGTTCTTCCATGTTGCAGTCTGAACATGCTACCTGTTGAGCTAAATCTCCGTTGGCCAAAGGCTGACTTATCTGATTGTCTTGGTACTTTTTGAGCTGTGATGTTTATATTTAAGCTTCAGGGTTAATTCAGATTAAAGTGTATATTGTGTGTGAAATATGACAGTAGTGCACAGTATGTTCTGTAAACAAAGCAAGCAGAAATATGACAATTCAGAGTAGGATATCACATATGTATGTAAATATAGCCCCCCACCACCACCACCCACCCCTTTCATTTTTTGGATCTGCCACTAACTAATAATAGAGCACCTCTCTGTTGGGAAGAAACATGCAATTTTAAATTATTTTAATTTCAACTTATTGCTCCTGTACAAAGGTAAATATGTTTTCATCTTTATCATATTTTCTTACCTTAAAAATCTTTATCTGATTTAAATTTGAATTAAACATACTGGTAATGTGAAGTGTTTTCTGTTAACTTACCAACGTATACCTGAACTTGTACCTGATAAAAAGGCATTGTAAGAGCTAGCTGCTGTTTCATTTATTCAAGTTCCTCCTCCATGGAAAAAGTGGGCTGGTTTGGGCATGAAACTCCCAGGCGGAAAAAGGCACCCACTCTGCCCCTGGTCATAGATAAATAAAAACTCCTGACTTTAATCATCCGCAATTCATTTTCTTTTGTCATTCAACAACATTCATTCATGATTCATTATCTGAAACACTAATTTATTCTTTTAATTTCATTCATTTATTGCTGCAGTCACAGAACAACAGAAGTGTTCAAAACTAGATACCTTTTGTTAAAGTTTAGTGGCATCAACCAAAACATGTCCCTTTAAATATAAGATAATTTACATGTTCAAAAATGTTTCTATGTGCCTTAAACTGACAATAAGCATGAGCCTGCATTTGCACATATGCATGTAATTGTTTAGACTGTTTGAACTATATGTAACTGTTTGCATTTCATGTCAATGGCAAAGGATGTACTTTCTGTGAGTGAGGTCTAATTGAAATGTTGTTAAAGTGAGTACAAGCAGTGGACAGTATGGAAGGCTTGGAACTTTCGTCATCCTGTGTACAGTGAAAACAAATAGTTGGTATACTCAGGGAAGGATGGTATTGAAGAAAAAACTGTATGCAGGCTGCATGTTTATACTGAAGTGTAGGTAATGGCATACTTGGTACATCTGTCCATCCGTGCTGTTTACCATGGCAACAGCATTGACATTTTTTCCCTACTTGCACCTGAGCTACTAGGAAATCTCAATTTAATTCTTTTTCACATAGGCTACAACATGGATGGAGCTGAAAAATGTCTCTCCACCTGAACAGACACCATTAAATGGATTCAGAGAATACGGGTTCTAAAACCTGACCTTGGGCCAGTTTGACTGAATGTATTGCTGTGACCCAGGCTCATTAAAAGACAGCACGGCTCTTGTTATAATGGGGACCCACCAGAAACAGGCCCATGACCCACTTTGAATCTTTAGCCTCAGGCAACACTGCCAGAGACAACAGTAAAAACCTGAGCAGATCCTGCCATTCTCTTCCTCCCAATTCAGTCCTCTGCACCGCCCTCCCCATCCGATCCCACTCTCATTTTCCTCAGCTTTGCAATGGCCATCACAGTTAAATAGGCAGATGGCATGTCAGGCTACAGAGCCAGAGAGAGAGTGAGTGAATGAGGATGAAAAAGGAAACAGAGAGAGGAAACAAAGCGGATGGAAAGGCAGAGAATGTCAACGCATGGGGATCAAAGGAGCCAATAAAGACAGACAGAGGAAAGTAAATGAAAGAAAGTGAGAAATACAACAAGGGAAAAAGAAAAAAAGAAAAGCTAGTGAGAATGTTGACATCTTGATGCATTGAGAGATTGATCAATTTCTGTTGGAGTGTGCTTTGGTGACACATGTCAATAAAACGCACTGAGCTGAAGTGAACTGAAGTGACCAGTGTGCAATGAGAAAGGGAAGCTGACAAAGGAAGAAACAAAAAACGCACTGAGGTCGGTGCTATTTCTCCTCACTGAAATGGACTCAATTGAAACTTGCAGATATGAGCTTGCGTGGAAATGCAAATTATTAGCTTGTGTGCATACGCTGTAGATTAGGAGCAGTAATGGAATGGACAGAGGTGGGTGTAAGGAGAATGCTGACAGTGGACAACACCTCTTTTTCCCTCCCAAAGGCAGATGAGACAGAGAAGTGCCTACAAACAAAGGCTACTCCCACGGTATTTGATAAAGCCTTCATTTGAGAGGACTTAACCTCATCTCTTTTGTTTAATAAAGCATCTATTAAAGGAGGGATATTTTTCTTTTTTTTTTTTAATGGAACTATGCATTTTAAAACATTTCCCTGTGGTCTACATAAACTGTAAATGCTCTGCTTGGGTCTGAATTCTTC
>JAPQRP010000006.1:19010906-19021319 GCA_037367295.1 Apogon hyalosoma | reverse complement strand
GGTCCATCTTCAACCCTATTTCTGAGTAATGACACCAGAAAGGTCATTTTGAGCACTGGCCCTTTAAATGCACATGAACCACTTCATGTCCCCCACCCCCCACCCCCAGGTTGCTGGCTGTGTTGCTCTGTCCCATTCAACCAACAACTGAACATTTTAGGTAATCGGCTCAAAGTTTGAACATATTTTCAGCATGGACTACAACCACTGCTGCTGACAAACAATTATGTCGTACTCGGAAAAATGTTCACCGGAAGTCTTGACCTTATATGTGCAAATGTTGTGACGTAACTAGTTATAGATTTAACAAATTAAGCAGGAATTGTTAGAAATCAACTCAATTTTTGCTAAAATGACTGTAAAGATAGCTTTGCAGCACCTGGAGGGTTCAAATTCAAACTTTATGAACTGTTAGGGTCCAAATACACAAATTAAAGAACAAAAGACAAATAAAAGTTGGTTTAGCAAAATATGACCCCTTTAAACCATGCAGTATACAATACTACAGTATAGTTTGTGTCTGATACTGTTCAACCTCTTACATTATGTAGATTTATTAATTCCTTAGTTATCAATATGGAACAAAGTATCTAAAACCATGTTTCTAGAGGTTTAGTGTGAAAAAGCAGATGTCACTCGACAGTACTGCTATAACTAAGATGACACTGTGCGGCCCAGAAATACAGATCTTTGAATTGCATATTTACTATAGGGTTATAAAATACAATAATTACATGCTTTTATTATGTAAGTATAATATAGAGCATCTCCAGGTAAGAAATAAATACTCCCAGCATCTCTCAAACTAAAAATATTATTTCTTTAAATCTAATTGCAGCATTGATATTACATGTATTATTCAGATTCTCTCATATCCATTGTCTCTGTGCCTCCAGATGCAAAATGTTAATGCAGGGAATTAATGAGTCTCTATAAACTTCACCCTCGTCTTTCTCTGAATCTGCAGTTCCTGTACGCGCTCTTATCTATTCCAAGCACTCCAAGTCAACACACAAATAAGCGCACATATACACCATCTTCTCCATCTTCTGTTTTTTTCTAGCACCATTATCACTGCATTCCCTGTTCTCTCATCCTCCCTTTCATCCCCCAACCCCCATTTTTCCTCTCCGTGTTATCCTCTATAAACCGTTCATTTGCTCCCATCCTCGTCCTCCTTTAGCCTCCCCTCTTTGTCCTCCTCTTCTCTCTCTCTCTCTCTCTCTCTCTCTCTCCTTCTCAATTTTCTTTCCTATCCTTATTCTCTCCATCTTTCCTCTGCCACTCTCCCTCACCGGCTTTCGGCGTCTGGGACTGATTGCGTTTGTGGAGGCAGCAGCTGACCTTGAGGACCGGTTCCAAGGTCAGACCCGCTTGTCTGAGGAAATACAAAGACCAACACTTTCCCAAATAAAACACTAGCGCACGTAACTGTGTGCATGCCCTCGCCATCGAAAGGCATTTACCCAGACGCACTCCCCGACTTGACACAAAGATTTATAGCAGTGCACCGGCCAGCAAACACACACAAACTCATACAGAGAAATAAATGTCAAACACAAGACAAATGTTATCCTGACACCATATTGTTACAAATATGCAGAGTGATTTGTTTGTAACCCATCACTTACATAAACAAATATAGACAGATTTGCAAATATGTCTTAACATCTGTGAAAGAAATCCTTCAAATTTTCATTGGGGAGAAATGAAGCAAATTCATTAATAATCCCATTTGGTTTATATATATAATTGGTCAACATTTTTACTGGTGTAGAATGCTTGATACATTCTCTCTCTCTGATACATGTTTAGCATGGACAAAACATGCATCAAAGCAGAAATGATGACTTGTATTTGGTTAATAAAATGTTTACTATTGAGTAATTCATGTCTAACTAAAATTAAATTCAGTGATAAAATACTTTCTGACGCTTCGGGTTGAGGAGAGTCTTATCTAATAGAGATGTTTACAGATAGATACTGTATGCCACAGTACAGACTCCATTTATTTCCTCTCCATAACTGTCCCAATTCACTAGTCTGGCTCACAGGATGTACTCTGCTGGAATAAAGCTGCCACTGAGCGACTATTACAATTAACATTCTCCTCACTTTGTCTCTCAGTATGTAACCGTAACTCTCCCTCGATAAGTACAGCCTCAAAGCGATAACTACGAGCAAAAACATACATCTTTTTTAGTGCAGTTGGAGTTAGTGCTGTCCAAAATGAGTCTGATTTATTTAAAGAAATACAAACTAGGCAAACACCCTGGAGTTTTTTTTTTTTTCCCCTATTCCACAATCATATTGGATGGACTCGGACCTACTGTATCTCCAGCAGTGCCATGCATACGTATAGCTCTTGTTACGCATGACTACTAACACTATTTTAACCTCCAACACATACATACAAGCTACTAACGCAATTACATTTCTAACACAGGGTCAACCTATTAACTGGATAATTGGGGCTAACATAATGTTTTATACACTGACAGCATCAGCAGAACTTTGCAGACTCCACCACTCCTGCAGATATGTATAAAGCCTGTTAGACCCTGGAAATACATACAGAAATAACTATATTTTTACATGGAGGCGCCATAAAAAAAAGGCAACAAATGGTCATACAGTCCCCACCTCAAATAATTCCTATTTAAGTTAAAGTTACCTTTATACACTGTTGCCCATAAAGTTGGAATAGTTTTCTTTTCAAACACATTCCTCTTTTTATTTCTATTTATACACATCAGTCATCACCTTTGACCAGGTACAATGATTACATACTGAATCCTAGTTACACTATCTATCAAGAATAAATCACATCACAATCATTTCATCAGAAGAGCCAAACAACGTCTTATTCCAACTTTATGGGCAACAGTGTATATAGACAACCTTACTTGTAAATTATGAGCATGGTATGGTTGCTTGTTATACTGTACCATGACATTATTAACAAATTTACCAGCTGAAAGCAGACTGCATCTTTTTATGTCCTCAAGCCAAGTTGATCTAACTGGCCAGCTACATATGTTAGTGTTTATTACTTTGACTTAGATGTTAAGTTCAACAATCTTCCATTTTCCAAAAGAATCCAATTATAGCTCATTCCTGACAGTATTTGGAATGCATGGGATGCCACTGGAGAATTAAACACCTCTGAACGTCCTTATGAACTCCTTCCATCCTTGTGGGTTTTACACTGACCATCAAAGAATAATGTTGCAGTTGTAAAGTGTAGTCTTTTTTCGATCTTGTTAATTGGTGTGAGTTCACACACAGAAACACACTGAAGCCGCTTTCACCACTTTCCCCAAAAACTCAAATTTTATGGTCATCACTAGAATATATTTTTCTAATTTTATTTAACCTTTATTTTACCAAGAAAGGCTTTTTGAGATTCAACATGTCTTTTTCAGGATCCTGGCCCAGAGCAGTAGTACAGATGATGGGGTTAGGGAATATTAAAAATGAACAATCATAAGTAACATACGTTCATTAACAACAAAGGTAAACAAAACCGACAGCAAAGGTTTAATTGCTAAAAGAATACACATAAACTGGTTTGTTTTCTGGAGAGCCCATAGCTGTCCATAAACACTGTTGTGAAAATTAGCCATGTGATGAAAACAGAACATCCAAGGGTAACAGCACATCAGCTAATTCATTCCACCGCTTCAAACGTCACCCGCTGCAGTTTGCAGAGTCAGTGAAATAACAAGAACACAAACAGGCCATTTCTCATATTTCCTGATGTAACCCTGATTTCATGATTGGTAGCATTATCCAGTGCCTGGGCTGTGCATGATTAGTGCTACACTTTATGAGCACAGCAGGACAGGACCTCATTCATATCCATTCCACTATAAACAGTGGCAGTAACATCAAAAGTGGTTCTAGGAAAAAAAAATAAAAAAAGGGCTGGAAATAAACTACTTAAACCTATATATACATATTATCTATGTAGGATGAATAATAATGTCTTGCAACAATATTATTTAACAACTGTAACATTAATGTGGTTTATCTAATAACTGTAGCCTAAAAATTTTAAGTAAGAAATGACCAAAATGACCAATGACCATACTATTAAGGTACATGTTCTTCTGTGTTGATTTGGTGTTGATACATTTACTTTTTACACACTATTTAAACAAGATATTTAACTCTGAATTGTATATCAGTGGAGACTGATTTGAAGGATTCCATGTGGAGATCCACCTCACTAAGATAAACTTCCACTTCCTGTCACATAATTTGCTGCCAGTTAAACACAATGTATACTTCCTAAAAGTTTAACACGTTTAACAATATAATCCAGCAATTTTCAACATTTTTTTATTCTAGATCAGCCATCTAAAGTGTTACTGGCAAATTTCAGACACTGCAGGTGTGTGTGTCACATTTTCAAAACTTATAGGGTCTGTATGAAGGGCAGGAAAGGGAGTGTCGCATTTAAAGAAAAGTACATTGCAGTATTTTTAACCTCACAAGCAGAAGCAGCTCTAAATGAAGATGTGTTAAATAGGACCATTTCTACTGCTTTCTATAGACAATATTTGAGGAAATTGTTGTAATGCTATAGCTGTTTTTCTTTGTTTTTTGTTTTTTTTATATTTCCTTCAATAAATATTTCCTTAACCTGTTGTAGATGTTTTTATTGGACAGGACAAAATAGGTTGGTTTAAATAATACTGAAATCTACATCTATGCAACAACACACTTGTGCACACATTCACACACCAGTGGAATAGAAACAGAACTAACTTAGAGTTGAGGGTCTTGTCCATTGTGACATATACACAGGAACTGAGAGGTTACAGTTATTCTGTTTTACTGGCCTATCATTTTTTCCCCTGTATTTCACACCTCTGTGTAAGATGTAATGCCCTCAGGTGATGCCACAGGTCAGGATCAAGAGTCCTTAGTGTGTATGTGTGTTTGTGTGTATTAGAACATTGTCCTCCATCTACTGTAGCTGTCTGTTTATCTGCAAAACCCATCATTCGATCATCTTTTATCTATAAAGTATCCCTTTGTGCAGTTCATCTACAGAAAGTCCATTTCCAGTATATTCCCCTTTATAATCTAGAAAATCACCTTTAAAATCACATCCTCCTCCTTTTGGCTACAGTGTTGCTACAACCACTCCAGTCAATTATGTTTCTCTCTCCCTTATCTTCCACTTTCTTCTTGTCCTTGGACTAAAAATACTTCATCTTGTTTGAAAGGACAAAAAAATCCACTTTTTCTTTGCTAAGGCATTGCAAATATCCACAGAATTAGTCCTTCAATAGCATTCAAGGACTTGAATCGTGGTCCAGTGTTGCATAATACCATCAGCCATTGTAGGTACAATATTTCAGGTAAAAAAAGAAAGGAGCTAAAATACAGGGCAATTATAACTAGAGAGGCTCAGGCAGAGAGATGAATAAAGGACAAGACAAAGAAAAGTATCTCAGAGGATGTACCTTCAGTGTGGATAGCAGACACATAGCTCCAGTTGTATCTCTTCACAATGTCCACCATAGCTCTCGCCTGCTGGGCATCTGAAGGCACGACTCGCATGAAGTACTTGTAAAGGCTCTGACATGACAGAAATTAAATCAGTGACGTGCAAATTACCCAATGTCTGAAACCAAGGATGCACATGAAAACCTTGTGAGATGAAGCCTTCAAGACAGTTTGCTGATTTATTATTATACTAATTTCTTTGCTTCTGTAGCCCAAAAGGGGGACTAAATAACAGCAAAAACAAAATTAACAAGCACTAGTATTAGAGATTATCATCCAAATTGTTATTTCAATCATCAGTATCAGCCCACAGTTTTACAATGAGTGACACTTTCAATAATCAGTCAAGTCCATTTGTGTGACTAGTCGCTTTTCCATTGACCCTCAAATTGCGCAAATATAACTTGTGCATAGAAATTTACTCTCGTTTTTCGATTTTTGCGCCGGCAAGAGGTGGTTTTTCGGGCATAGCGCAATTGGTATATCACGCAAAACTGCAATAGAAAGACCTTTTTCCGCAACCAGAGTCACATGAATAAAAAAAAAAAAAAAACTGAAGTTGACAGAGAAGAGAAAAAGTTTTAAAAGAAACATGTCGCGGTATGTGTGGACACACCAGGAAACTAAATCATTTTTTAAATTAGTACCACATATAATAACAATGAATATATTTGTAAATCAACACGATATTTATGTTTGTCTCCATGTTTATGGAATGACTTATTGTGTTATCTCCTGATAATAAATAAACAAATCATCGCATATGTGATTTAATAAAAAAAAAAAACATATTACGCACTTCTGTTTTTTTGATATTTTGTAAATATCGGTAAGGTTTTGCACATATGTCCAATGGAAAAGCAACTATTGTTAGATTTAAGTATAACATTCTCCTCTCTGATATACATTGCATTATTATCTGTGCTGTTCAAAAATGTCTCACCTTGTCACTGAGGTCCATACTGGTGGCGGAGTAGGCAATCTGTGGTATGTTGAACAGCTGTAGAAGGTTCTGAACCTGAATGGCCACTGAGCTCGACCCCGGCCCAATTAAACCCACAATGGGTTTCTTTCCCCGCATCGGGGTTGCGGACGGGTCAGCACATTTCATCGTCGATCCCCCACCTCCTCCCCCTCCCCAGGATCCTCCGCCACCCCACTCCTCAGCCTCATCGGATGATACCAGTGAATCCCGTATGAACTCGATGCTTTGCTCCAGAGCCACGGCTGAATGCCAACAAGAGTCCCGGATCTCGCAGCCCAGAGTGATGTTGGGGAGGATTAGCGGGTCGGCATTGATGCGATCCAGTGTGTGCATCATGGCCTCCACCCGCTGGATGCCATACTGCTCTCGCACTGCGCCGCATTTGCGTTCGTGTACCTGTAAAGTTGGGATAGGAGATAAACTGAAAATAAATTGACATGGACTCCCAACTAAAAACTTGAAACATATTTTAAATGTTTTTGCCAGTGGGTGCTTTTCTGTTAGACTAACATTTTTATTCTCACATAGGTACAGTGATCAAAGTTCAGAGTAATTTTGCAGTTTGCAATTACTCACAATGAGGTGGAACACGCTGAAATGTCAGTGAGCAAACTACAGCTTCCTGAAGCAGGGAATGGTGGTTGAATGCTCAAGGACCCATTTTAAAATACCAATTTTCCAACAAATATATAAATAGAAAAAAACTTTTTCAACTCGTTATAGATTACATTGTTGTTTTGACTACACTGACAGTAGGATTACACTGCAGTGCCAGCATGACAAGAATATGGAAAACACAACAAATACTGAATTGTGTTTGTGGTTAATTTGTGATGAGTACTTTCATGCAGAAAATAAATCTTAAGCAGCAAACATATTTTCATAATACAGTCATTTTTTTCTGAGCATCAGTAGAACAGCAGTTTAATCAGAACAACAATGGCTGATGTTTTGCTTGATGTTTCTAGCACCACGCGTCATATGATAAAAATCAATAAATGAAAAATAGTGTCAAAGAGCATCATCTAACAACAGGTCCATTAGTACAGTGAGTAGTTCAGTATAGTTTACTTTCAGATGCAGTAGAATTGGTAGTAGATGTAGTAAGACTGGCTAAACTAATCTAGTCAATGTTACATTAATCAAAAACAGGAAGTGTGAGAGAGTCATTTAACTATTTATGTTTTCTATCATGCTATTGACCAAGGACATCACATATTTTATTTTCTGAGTGGTTCTAAAGTTCATCAGGATATTGTTTTATGCCCATCTCTTGTTCTGTTGTTATTGTTCATTGTGTCTGTACTAGAAGCTGCTGAGACAATGTTATTTGATCATAGGCTGAAGACAGGGTGTTTGGCTGCACCACAGGCTGTACCTTTCCATCCAGGCACTGAACATAGTCTATTATATGCTACATGGGTAGCCTAACGCAAATTTATTCAGACAATTTCATGAACAAACGTTGCACCAGCCTAAAATTCACTTCAGCACAGGTACAGACTGTGTGAATCAGGAAAACATTTTGTATTTTTGTGTTGTTTAGTCATCATGTCCCTAGTGTGTAAAGCGCTTAGGACACACAAACCACATAGAAACAGACCTTGTCAGCAGGTGGCTGATGATGGACAGAGAACAACGCTCCAATGATGATATCACCAGGAATGTGTGCTACAACTCGCCGTTCGTTGGACTGGGCAGAGTCACTTTGTTCAGGCCCCACCCAAATGGACAAAACAACCAGTAGCCAAAGCATTGTCTTGGTCCGTTTTGGAATCAAAAGTGGAGAAAATATCAGAGTTGTTGAAAAGCAGCGTTACAGGAAACAACCTGCCAAAAAAAGACTTTTCCTTGCCATTGCACAGGCCCGTGGCACTTACGAGTTTGCGAAAGCCAACAACTTTAATGTATTCCCTTTTTCTTCTTTTCCTTCCGATTTCAAGGTGGGACCATCACTGCAACAGCTGAGACAGGTGCAGCAGTGCAACCTGTGAAATTCAAAAGAAAACATGGGCTAAGTCTCATTGGTTGAAATAACTCCCCGGCTCTGCCAAATACAAGTCACAGTTGGTCTCCACAGTAACAGATGACAGACAGACATGTTCACATAAACCTGTGAGAAGTAAACACTGTTAGAATATAAAACAGCTTTGCAACCAATACTATATTCACATTAACAACACAGTAGTATTGAATAGTCTGACACATTTAATTTTAAATTACGCAAATTTAAGTGAATCTGATTAGACTTTTAAAATTTTTAAGTTAATTGAAACACATTTAGACTGATGATGGCTTTAATTACAATACAACTTAAGCATTTCTATAGATGATAACCATCACTGGCTTCATGATTTGATGACCCGTAACTGATTTACAGTAGTTCTCAACCTATTACATCCTCAGCTTTCTAAGTTACTGTACATACTGTACATGTAACTGCTAAAATGTAGATTAAACTAAATTAAACCCTTTGTTAAAATTGGAGTATTGTAGTGGACACAATACTCTTTTTTTTCTCAGTGGTTCTCATAAAGACAGACAAAAAGCATGACTTTGCATTGTGTCCTGTCTCTCCAGGGGAAATAAATCACTGCACAGAATCCCTGTTTGAACTTTTCAAAAACACAACCACAACATCATATCTGATGTTACTGCTTCCATCTGTAATCTCCAGTTGTCTGACAAGTTTAATTCATACGAAAAGATGTGACACCACCAAGGCCACATAAAACTTCTGACAGCACCATTTTTCACTTTAATTTCTTCTTGGTTTGGTCTGAGAAGATAAACGCTACTGTTGAAAAGCAATGATAAATTCAAGAGATGCTTCAGTAAATATATATCATTTTTTAAGTGCCTTCAACACAACTTGAGCCAAATCAGACTTCGAGGGTAAGTCATATTCTGCCATTGCTTTATCACTACAGCTTGTATTGCTTTTTACAGTGAAACAAAGAATGTCATACGTCCTCTGGCACAAACACTGCAGTCAGGGTATTCTGTATTCCGTTTGTTGTAGGAAAGAAGGTAGACTACTGCATACGCCTTGTTGTTATAAATTATAGAAACCCATTAATGATGTGCAAATAGAAGTAAAGTAACAATGAAAAAACCCCATTGCAAAATGTGGATAAGCCAGCCTCTGAGTGGATAACTCAACAATCACACAGGCAAACTGTCAACCACATAGGAGAGAAATAACTTTTGACCCTTAAGTAAACTTTGAAATAGTCATTCCTTTGCATTAATGGGTAGGATTTCATTTGCTCAGCCTCAAAGCTACTAGATATTTTACTTTACTGCACTAGAACATTTTAATTGACTGTAACCAGCAGGGGAGCTGGGACATTTCAGACAGCAAAGGATGGCATTCACCGACTATGCTAAACAGGATCAAGGTCGTGACAGGGATGTTGCAGAGTCAAGGAAGGAGAACAAGAGAGAAATTTGACAAAGCAGGGTTATGGTGAACACAAAAACATAGGATGACAAGATGATACGATGAGGTGGACACTGAAGAAACGAACAAGAGGACAGAAAAAATAGGAATCAGAAAGATGAAGGGAGAAGACACGAACACTGCAAGGAAGGCAGGGGGAAAGAGCACGGGAGAGAAGAGAAGTGTATGAGGAATGGGGAGAGGAAAAGAGATCAAGACAGAAGAGATAAAAAAGAAGACAGCGATAAAAAGAAGCATCAAGGGACAGAGTCTTACTGCACATAATTAACATACAGCCAGGATGGCAACACGGCTAACTGCTGCTCAACTAATGAACAAATCAAACAAAACTCAATACTCTCTAACATCATTCTATGATACAATATTGCCTGTCTGTCTGTCTGTCTGTCTGTCTGTCTGTCTGTCTGTCTGTCTGTCTGTCTGTCTGTCTGTCTGTCTGTCTGTC
>JAPQRP010000006.1:19000029-19010806 GCA_037367295.1 Apogon hyalosoma | reverse complement strand
GTCTGTCTGTCTGTCTGTCTGTCTGTCTGTCTGTCTGTCTGTCTGTCTGTCTGTCTGTCTGTCTGTCTGTCTGTCTGCCGCACTGTCTCTATCTGGGGGAACATTAATGTGGCAACTCAAATATCCAAACCCTATTCTCTTAAAGCTTTACCCCCACCACTACACTATATACAAATCACCACTCACAAAAACACCATTAAAGCACTCATTTCTCTCTCTCTTTAAGACAAGCCACTGTTTCTTTCGTGATTTCTCACACATTTAGTGACAAACATGCTGAGACTCTCCGTCACGCTCCCCCTCTGCGTCTCCCTCTTGTTGCGTAGGCCTAACTGTAGCTGAAAAGAAAAGAAAATCAAATCCTCATTCCCTAAACAAACATTTCACACACGCCATTAGGCATTTATATCTCTAAGTCTGTCTAAACTGCACACAGGGGAATTATAAAACCTTTCAAATCAACTTTTAAAGAGACGCATAACACGGGCAGGGACAAACATTCTTCCTCTCTGGCTTTCATTAGCACTGACAGACTGTTTTAATATGTTGAGAAAGCATTTAATTTACTGTGCATTTAACAGGAACAATAACAATTAAAACGTATTTAAAAGCATCTCTTATGCACAAACATATTTATTGTCTGTCTTGTTCTGTATGACGCATTTGTAATTAATTATGGATCAGGGATACACTCTTAGCTCTTGCCTTCATCTGTGCAGCTTGGCTTTGGCAGTTGAAACTTCCTCCATTTAACTGTTTCCAATCAGCACACACGTATTTACACACAGGGACCTAACATGCTACTGCAAACACTATATACCATGTAAAATGTATGTGCGTATACCTACAATACATCAGACTGAAGAGGATCATTGTAATTCTCAGTAATTCTCTTTAGTGGTGAAACAGCCTATTTAAGTATCCAAATATTTCTAAGATATGCAACCATACATCTTCACCTCAGTAGCTAATATTAGACATTTGCTTCTTAAAACTGATTATAAGTGTTTAATAAAGGACTATGTTCTGGAATATTCCTGTCAAAATAAACAGAAAAAAGTAAACAGGCATCAATAACAGTCTGCAAAACTAAACTAGGTTCCTATGATTATTTCATTATTTACAGGAAACTAAAATGGGTCACACTGGTTTTTTTTTTTTGGTTTTTTTTTTCTCTCTGTTATGTGCACGGTTTACAAAAACAGAAATATTTTGGAAACTTCAAGTTATTTGGGGAAGGCTTTTGCTGAGTAGGCATGTGACACTGTGCCTTTATGAGCCTCTAGTGGACAGAAGTACTATTTATTGCACCTGTGCCCCAGCAAAACATCATGTTTCAGCAAGGTTCATTTCCATCATTACTTATCTCTGACTTGTTTTGTTTAATGATCTGGGTTCTGTTCCTGGTGCTCAGATCATGGTAAGTGACTGGGATGTGGACACTAAACTACATGTACCGGTTGCACGTCATTGCATAGTGTTTTTCTTTGCAGTGACTCCTCTTGACGTACAGCCACGTCCGATTATTTTTACTGTTAAATAAACCCCAAAGCATGACTCAAACGCAGCACAGTTGAGTCCTGCATGCACACTTGAAGGCTGCCTCCCTGGGGGGATGTTAAGCTGTATCAATAATACATGGATAGTCATTGTTGTCACGGGGTCACAACACAGTGTCGACTTTACCTGCCGCTGCAGCAGACAAGGTGTGACAGAGCGGCGCCTGCTCAACTCCAACAAACAAGCTCTGACCTTAAATCACTTCATTCTGCTCAATTTCAAGAAGGACTAAAAGCCTACACTGGGAGTCGTCTCAATCGGTTTAAAGCGACCTCATTGTGTCTTACACCCCTTCTCCTGCAGCTTTGGAGATTTGATTCACATTCCCATAGAGGTGTTTTGATAGATTGTCATCGAAATATCATTCAACTACAGCATTTGGTCTGAATTCAGAGACAGCAACAATGCCTGGCGCAGCACTGCATCTGTCAACCGCAATGGGTAGATCAGACCCAATCATTTGCACCGAATCAAACGACCAGACACCGTTTTATTGCAAGAGGACGGTGCAAAACATGACAGAGACACCGTCTAAAATGAACATGGCTACAGTATGCGCCGATGAAAACCGGGTTTCTGATCGGTCCGTTCCTTAATGACATCTTCCCCAGTGAAATCGGCTGCCTCCTTTAACTAGGCTACACCGATACGGGATGTTACCTTATGATTACATTTAAGGGCACCTCGTCCGAGCGCCACTGCGAATGAGACTCTACAGAAACAGCACGGACTGCAGGAAATAACAATACAACAATGGTTTAAAGACTCCAAGAGGCAAGATAAGTCTAAAGGATTAAATGAAGTACACATCAAAATAGAGTCTTACCACATGTGCACCTATGTATCTGTGTCCCCCTGGTGTGGGTCCCGCTGGATCATTAGATTTCAACTTAACTCTCAGTGGGAAAAAGAGATCCGGGCGATAATGTGTAGTCCAATGTCAAGCACACCGGAGCCGCATCTGACTACTGTGCAGCCTGCGAGCTTCCTCCGTTTTCTAGTCACGCACACCTGAGCCTCTCTCCAAACACCTCTCTCCTTTCTCCCAGCCCCTATCCCCTCCTCTGTCCCTCCGCCTCCCTCCCCTTCCCCTCACCTCCCTCCAAACACATCTCTAGTACTTTGAACTTGCCCAGTGTTTTCCCACATTTCTCATCCGCTTTACGCAACATATGTCCATAATTCCTCAACATTTCCCTCTCGTCATTTTATCTAATTCCTCTACAATTCACAATCAATCCACTTTTCGCCCGTCATCAATAATAATAATAATAATAATAATAATAATAATAATAATAATTCTTCTTCTTCTTCTTCTTCTGCTTCTTCTTCTTCTTCTTCTTCTTCTTCTTCTTCTTCTTCTTCTTCTGTGGTGGCTAGCTTGTGCGCACTCTAATTATTCCTACGTACGTTTACTTACTCATTACGCTACATGTATTCTACCTTGTAAAACCTTTCTTCTTGTTTCCTCTCACCTGTATCTGTTTAGGTGAAAGTGGTTAACAACTAGTCTTAACTTTGCACAGTATCGCTGAGTGTCTGGCTAGACTAAATCATAGAACAGATCATTGTTTTCTGAAGAACCGTTCACGAGCCAATAGTTTGCGATTCTTTAGCCCTCCCGAGCTGGAGCCGGAAGTGGGCATATGTAAACAAAGAGGGCGGAGCGGGGGATAATGGGTAGGCTAATGCTAAACGTTAGCATAATGAGCCAGCACATGGGTAAACTTCATTAAGCATGACATCACAAAGCAGTTTTATGGTCTGGTTAGCCTAGTTAACCTGTTACTCATATCTACAACTGCTGGTCAGGAAAATGTGTTTTATTAAAATAGCATAGCTACTTGGTTGCTGTTGTTTATTTACTACTGCCTCTCCGGGATAGTAAAGATACCACGAATCCTGAAAATACAAATCCGATTTGGCTCAAAGTCTGCTATTCTATCTGATATCTTTTTAGCAGACTAATAATTTAAAGTCCTCCATATGAGAATCCAAATAAAAGAGATGAGAACCAAAAAATACAGTTTTACAGTAAGCTCTGACTTTCTAGACTTGTGAAAGTATCTCTTAAATTGACAAACATTATATGTGTAATTGACGGTATAATTCTGACGCAATTAAAATAACTTATCTCATGCTATTGACAAAAATGTGATTTTTTTTTTTTTTTTTTTTCCCAAATTTGGGTCCCATGGGGTACAAGTTCGGGGGGCAGGACTTCAGCTCTATTCCACCTGAGATCTAATTAACAGAGTAATGATTTAAACATGGACCTCCAGATCACTTATTAGAGGCTCCAAATAAAAGAAATGAGTCCAGACTGACTCCTGGGGGGGGGGATACAGATTTGGTATTTTTAGAGAGACTTAATCTGTGGGAACCAGTTTTATATATATCCACCCCTAGTGCCAGTTAGTAATATTACAGCTTCAGGATACTTGTACATTAGGTTAATTTTGGAACATTTTGAACAGATCTTCTCTGTCATTTTATATTGAATGTGATTTTCAAAAAGCACCAGTTTTGTCTTTTCCCTCCCCTTGTCCAAGCTCAATCAATTTTTATATATAAGAAATGAAAGCTAATTATTATTTGTTCCATATAGCAGCTACACCTAGACCATATTGGACTCAAAGCTGTTGTCAAAAAGCATCGACTAGACAAGACTTTCATCTCTTTGTTTCTATTCTCTTTGGTTCAGCATTTCATAGGCTACTTAGTAGAATTATGCAGAAATGCAATATAATATCCAAAATTATGTTTCCATACGACCACCTGAGAAGAATAATTTTCATTACTTGAGTGAGTCCTATTCATGAAGACAGCAACGTTTCTACAGAAGCTCAGAATGATCAAACTATTTTTCTGCCCTAATTTACCATTTGGACTTGTGTGGCTCAAATCTTTTGGCATCCTTTGCTAAATAATGTTTGGCTTTTTTTCTTTTCTTTATTTTTTTTTTTTTTTGGGGGGGGGGTTAAACAGTAATGTAAATGATGGGGAAAAAAATGTGTAAAAATAATCAATGAAGAGGTGGCAACTGTGAAATTAATGATGCCTAAATAACTAGGCCAAATAAATAAAGCATGACCACAAACAAATAATAAATAAACTGGGAGATGTTTGTGCAAACAAATAAATAAATAATGTGAGGACCAGTGCTTCCATTTCCTCATGTTTAACATGTCAATATCAAATTTATTTGGTAATAACTGCTATGGAAAAGCATATTTTGAGCCACTGAAAAATAGACTATTTTATATTGTCTGTCTCAGTGGTCCTTTTACCATAATGCATATTGTTTTTGTGCTTTTATTTGTAGCTAAAATACTGGCAGATCAATAAAAGGAAACTTACACTGATCCAGATAACAGAATTATGATATATATAACCGCACTGACGACAAAAAGCAGGTGCTTTCTATTGCAGGGACCTACTGGAAATTATGCAACTTTTATCATGAGTTCAGTTCATTATTTTATTAGAAGTCTAATTCATGTCCATGAATTATTCTGGTGTGAGGGATGAATGCTGCCTCCTGTGTTTCTCTGTCTGTGATCAAATAGACATCAGAGGTGACACTGTGGGCTGGGGTAACGATGCACTGAAGGAGATCGATAACATTTGAAGTTTCATAGCGGTCACTGGAGTAAAGCACCATTAACCTATACAGCTTAGCCTGGCGTCCACCTAAAAGACCCACACAGATCAAATCATTAAAGATAGAAAATCAATACAAATGTAATGGAAACATCCGCTCCTCTGCAGCCATACTCACACTGTACTGCCAGGAACCACAGGCTGCTCTGGGGTTTGCACAGGAAAAGGCTCATGCATTTCATCTGGCAAGACATCTACTTCACTCCACCTTTAGGCTGATGCGATTGGGCTACTATTTCTGATTATTTCATACCCTACATATCAGACTTGTTGATGTTGTTTTTTTTTTTCATCATGAATACCTGCAGGGCACATTGAATGCTCAGTGTCTGCTTTTCGCAACTCTGTTGTGACCTGTAAGCCAATACCCAAAACACCAAATGGTCTCAACTCTTCTACTTCCAAAAAACGAGTATTGCCCGACATAATTCTTGCAGCAAAAGTAGAAGGATTTATCGGAGATTAAACATAACCATATGTGCAATTAGGTCGCTACCAGATTTCACTAAGGATTTCACTGAGGATCATTCACAATACTAACGCAGCATATAGTTTTGCATAAAGACATAGTTTGCATTGGATCTAAATGAGTTTTAAAAATAGATTTCTGCATATTTAAGAGTGGATTTGTTTTAATTTCATGGTTTGCAACGCAGTTTTTAACAGAGGTGACCACTCAAGATCCATCCCCATTCATGTCTTTTTCCTTGCGATGCTGTTATTTTCGTCCACGAGTGGAACAGAAAAAAGGTAAGGTAATAGTCACATACCGTTGCTTGCAGGACAGGTGACTGTTCCTGGAGAAGCACAGCATCCCTCATACATCCATCAGAGCATCATGCTCGCGGTGGTTAATCTACTTTTTCACTATGGCAACAAATGAACTCTCTCTCTCTCCTGTCGCCTCCTGCTCCACGCGCTCCAATGAGGAGGCTCCACACGCGTCGCGCAGGGTCACCCTCTCTCCGCCTGGGTTTCTCTCTCCCTCTCTCTCTGTCGATGTCACACCTACCTCCAAGATACCATCTGGAGATGATACTGATGGAGAGGAGTCCGAAAAGAAGACACAGAGACTGAGGGAGAGGCGGGTATAGGATGGAGGGGGTTTAAAAGCTTGGCTATGACAGGGCTGGATTAATTTTCCAGCCAAATGCATTTGGGATTAGTAGACCATTAAAAGAGCATAGACATACACATGCACACACAACTACACAATTTCAGACGCTTTCTTTCTGTGATACACACGCAGACTGGATGCAGCTTTAGCTGATAGGCTGATAGCCTTACTAACCCTGACCTCTGCCTCTCCATTTTCTCACTCTGACTGTCACTTTTCTGAGCCTGTTTTAACACAGTTTAATGGTGTAACGGGCGAACATACAAGTACACATTCACACCTGATCAGACTCTAACTCTTAGATCTAATGTGTTTTGAATGGGTGTTTTTAAGAGTTATATCCAAAAGCACAGAAATACCAACATTTATCCCAAAATGTGGATCATTTTCTTAGAATCACACACACTTGTTCAGTGCATTCCTACATTTGACAACTTGGTATGACTCAATCTAACAAAATTAACACATATTATGTCCCTGTCCAGTGAAATTATTGTAACCGATTAGCACTGGTCCATCAATATGTATAGTCTGACCATAAACTGCAGCCTTCATCCATATCCTCTTAAACTCCTGCTGTCTGTAAAGCTCATTAACCACATACTGATGCTGCTATACTTTAAATTATGACCAGCTTTCAACACTTGCCATTGATCCAAATTATTTATGTACCAGTGACTAATGACCTTGTGTTTAATACATAAGAAAACACAGCTTGATTTAGAGATTAGATCAGACATTTAAAAGATTTTGCCTGACTAAATGTTATGGGTAAATCATCGGTGCATTTTCAGACGCAGTCATTTATAATAAAGTCCCTTCTCTCTCGTTGACAGAGCTTGAACACATGGGACATTGTTGTCTGCTGTCACATCACATCTTGTCCTTGATTCTCTAAATACAGCTGTTTAGGTCTGATGAAATGGTGTAATGATCCAGGGTCACATTTCCAAGGCAACCCCCTCATTGCTGTAGTAGAAAACATGCTCAACAAGAAGCTAATATATCACAGCAATTTGTCTCCTTAGCTTTCCCCTCTTTTCGCACACATTCTACACATTAATCAAGAGGAACACTTGCAACTTGACTGACTCGGATCAATTTGGATCAATAAGTGAATTAATATTGATGGAAATGAAACAAATCAATGAGTGTTAAGCTGAGTAGGTTGAATCAGAGGACTGGGTTAAAAGGTATGACATGTGGAGTTCATCCAGTTACTACGGTGTATGTGTGTATCTGACACTGGAAATGTTAAGCAGAGTGTGGGCTGCACTGGAGTACATCCTATAATGACACACTCCCAGTTAGAGCAAAATAACCTTACAGTGGCACAGCAGTAGCTACAGGGTCTCCTTATGCAACATACCTGCACTCTGTGTTCTGTTTATTTGTGTTATCATTGTGCATCACATGCATGCCAACATCCATAGGCTAAAAATCTCCTTTTTGCTACACTCCTCCGCAAATCACAAGCACAACAGAGTCAGTGTCACAGTCTGCAAATCAATTATTCAATGGTATTTCAAAATAACAGTGGATACCCATGGTTGCCATAGACACACAGCTGATTTACAGGGTTGTCACTTGTCTATGATATCCCCATTCTAAGTAGGACAAACAGAAAAAAACTACGATCCACTATACGATATAATGCACAGCAGAGACGAGGGGATGCCACTTAACGAAGATTCACTCTTTTGATGTGATTCCTGCTGACCAGAAACATTAGGTTTTAATATGACTTATTTGTCTTAAGTCAATTATTAGACACTCACTCTGAGGTTCTATTCCAAATTCTGAATGCACATGGTTGTTTTAGTCACAGCATCAAGAAAGAAATATATCAAATCAAGCAAACTATGGACACATTTCCATCCAAATGTACTGAAATCTGAACCAACGTTTCAGAAAGTTAGAAATGTAACATGCAACTTTATGCAGGTTTTCATGTACTGCTGTTGCATAAAATTTAGGAGTTGGTTTATGCACATAAGCAGCATGTCTAACTGTCCATCGCAGAGAAAAATACAGGGTTTAGACCTTAGTTTGATTTGTTATCACCTTAATTTAAAGGAATCAAGTTAATGTAAGATACAGTCAATTAAAAGTGTAGGTTTTGCCATTTAGATATAGTATTTTGAGAAATTATGTGTTCATTTATGCATAAATTGAAAATGTGCAAAATTTGCAGTCAATTTACTCTTTGCCCCACATTTGGCTCATTGGGATCTGGTCCCCTTATTTGCATTTAAATTACAGTACATATCTGAACATTTTTATTTTGCCGTTAGACACAGATATGCCCAAGTCTGTAAAAATGTTGAAACACACAGAAACATACATGAATAAAATGAAATCATCTCATAGGCAGATATATGGCTAATTATTATAATGATTTCTGTCCATGATTAAATAACCCTCTGCAGTAGACAGATGTTTAGTAAGTTATAACCAGTGCTGTGTTGACAAATCAAATTTCATGCATAGAAATGTAAATTCAACCCTCTTTAAAATAGACTGTATCCTCAGATCCAGCAGGCTGTTCCAGAGTCTGGGTGCATACAAACTAAAGCAGCCTCCCAGTCGATGTTAGCTGTCAGCACAGGTTGACAAGCTGTCATAGTGTCTCTGACTATCCTGAAAGCCTGATAACAGGGACAGCACACAAAGTGGAGATGTGGCAGCAATGAAAAAATTTTACCCAGCAGTCATGGAAAAATACAATTTGCACAATCCCAATGAAAGCAGAAAATAGACAGTTTTAGTTTGCAGCTACCCATAATAGTTGTAAGTATTATTACCCATTAAAATTCAACAGCCCTGCTGGTGCCTTGGTTTGTCTGCGCAAAAACCAAAAACACAAAATATTCAGCAAAATTAAAAAAAAAAATTAAATCTAAATCTGCAACCAATTACATTCTCTTATGCTTGAAAATTACCTATAATAGTGCATCATGAGTCCGTCATCCACCTGTTGAGTCCTTTCCCATGGAGCAGATGACATGTTCGATCCACAGGTGTAACAGCAGGTGACTCAACACAGCTACAACTCCCTCTGTTTTAAAAGCAGTTCTCTAATTATCAAGTAGAGACTCACATTTTCATACTTTCTAGTGGAAACAGAAACAAAACAAACTGAAAATAAAGCCTCAGTTGGTGATAGAAATCAAGTTGATTAACCTGTCATGTGGAGAGCAGCAGAAGAGTTTTAACCCATAAAGACCCAAACATCCACTGTCGACCAAAACCATCCACTGATCTAAACTGTGTAATACCTGTTGATCCACTAATCCTATCAATACATGTAAATAATTGGTGTAAATTGCAGTTTGTCATCAGTCATGTCATGGTCATCAGATATTAACCATTTGGACATCCAGAGGCTTCGTAGTTACCATGGAAACACTATCATCTTCTACAACATGGATTCACCATTAAAACCCATGGAGTTGGATCAATGACAGTGGATGGAGACAGTTATGTTTACTTTCAGTTATTGATATTTTTGCTGAAAATGGGACTTTTTCTTCAGTTTTCTCTGTTTTGATGTAATAACCTTTGAATTTACGTTAAGTTTTCAGGAACATCTAAAGTAAATGTAGGAAATTAAATATAGGAAAATACATGATTTACAGTGAAAAATGCAAAATACAGAGGATGATATTATAGTAAATGGTGATAAATCACTTAAGAAAGGTTAAATAGACAGAAAAAAAATAATTTGGAAACTGCCACAAAAGTAGCACTGGGTCTTTATGGGTTAACATGAATTGGGTTTTTGTGGAGAAAAATGAATTAAATAAAGTACAGTCAAATAATCATGTTCTCATAATGGAAACATATTCTAGTGCTTAGAGGAACCATGCTGCGATCAGTGGGAAGGATGTAATCAGATCCTTTATACACGGAGCCTTTTAATAAAACTCTGTGAAAATATCCCACCATAAGTAAGAGTGAGTAATTATTAACAGCAAAACGTAGAAATTTTCATCGTGCAGGAAAATGATCAAATGTCCTGTTTTAACAGTTGTGTTAATGTGTATGTTGTGTCTGGTCCTTGAGGTTGAGCTCATGTGAACTATACATCGTTGGCCATGAAGTTAGGATAAAATATTTTTACCGTTTCTCATGAATGATTGTGACAATGTGATTTGTTTTTGATCGGTGATATGTAACTGGGACTCAGTATGGAATCATACCTGGTCAAAGGGTGATTACTGATGTGTATGAAGAGGAATAAAACATGGAATGTATCTGAAAATAAAATTATTCCAACTTTATGGACAACAGTGTATAAAGTTAACTTTCATTTAAATAGGAATTATTTCAATTGGTGATGGTATGACATTTCATGGCCTTTTTCATGGTGCCTCCATGCAATTATAGTAGTTATTACCCCCCCCCAGGGGAGGTGAAGGTATTGTTTTCAGTTCG
>JAPQRP010000006.1:18977214-18987903 GCA_037367295.1 Apogon hyalosoma | reverse complement strand
ACTACTAATACCGTTAATAATAATACTACCATTACAAAAAAAAAAAAAAAAAAAAAAAAAAAAGAAGAAAGGCCCGGCCCGGTATGCCCGATGGCCAGTCCAGCCATGCCCATACAGTATATAAATAAGTATTTAAATTAATATCACAAATGTGCACTATTAATTGACTATGATAATCTTTGGTCAGGAACAAAACTGTGCCATTGACTAAGCAGTAAACCTGTAATAAAATGCATCACATTAATCAGAGTGATAGATAGTAAGTTCCACTTACAACAAGTTAATTATTCAAAATTTAATAAATTATTTTATTTTTTTTTCCAGATGTTGCTTTGCTCTTAAGAAAGAGGACAATCCTGAAAACATACAACATACATTAAAATCTGAAATGCTAAATAAAGGGCATCTAATATAGCTGTTTCAGTGACAAAATCAAAAAATAAAAAGATGCTGATTCTTTGTTTGAAAGCTGATGTTTCTTTTTTGTCAGTAACTTTACTTCTGTAGAAACAAAGGACACTTACATTGTTAAACTACCAGAGCCCTGCATTTTTTCATTTAAAATACAAAATATAGTAAACATATAAATACATGAATGTAATCAAGATGTGTTTTGACACCATTTGGAGGTTGAATGAAGTCGACTGCAGCATGGCACTCAGCTCTGTGGTGGCCATTTTGATTTGCCCGTGCAGTTTCAGTCTAGTGTTTCTTACATAAGTTGTCTGGTTACAGTGACATTTCAGCTGCTGAAAGACGAATTCCCACTGTGTAACATTATTATCTTGTTGTGTTTGTGGTCATGGTTTTGAAGCTTGTGTTGGACTTTTTTCGCATTTGACTCCCAACATGAAAACACATTTTTCTCCACAGAGGGGTGCTCCGGGGAAAAGATAAGTGGAGAATCGGTGCAGTGAAGCGCGCCTCCTCTATATGCTTGGACTGTCTTGTTTTTCTAAGAGGATGATCAGATCAAACACTGAGGCTGAGGCTTGTTGAGCCGGGTGGTTAGGAAGGCCTGTAAAGAGCGATAGTCCCTGTGTTGCAAGCCCAGGCCTTGCCTTGCTTTGCCTTCAGTGACCAGGGGGGAGCATGAACATGACATATAAATAATATACATGAAATTTCAAGTAACCAAAATTGGCCCAAGGACATCAAACACCAAAGTGGATGTTATTCCTCTCAAAATATTATTATTATTTTTTTTTACAGAGTTTGTTTGCACCAGCCGAGCTCAGTCAGCTGAAAGATTCCTTGTTGAACTCAAAGGTGGTTCCAGAGGAGCAGGCTGAGTTACACAGTCGGTGGAGAGTCCTGGAAATGCCTTTAGGTCCACAGCAGAACACCCCCACTCGCTTTCTGAAACACACACACACACACACACACACACACACACACACACACACAGGGACAGTGTGGTAACGATCACATTACATTAATCCACTTTCTATAGCTAAAAAAGTGGATTAATACATGACTACTCACTGCTTATTGGCCCGTCCAATCTCATCAAGCAGCAGCTTCCACCTGGGTCGACCAACCTGCAGCCTCGACACCAGAGGTCCGTACTTCTCTTCAGACATGCTCTGCAGCCAAATGGTAGGGGAAAAAAACTCTGCTCAAGTAACACTCAGTGGGCTCAATGCACAGCCCCACAACTTCCTGAACTTAAAGTAGCTCCTTTATTTCCTGTCTTTCATTATTGGACACACTGATTAATCCAGGTGTGTCTGCTTCTTCTTGTTGTGATACTGTAGTCAGACACACTTGGATTAATCAGTGTATCCAATAATGAAAGACAGGAAATAAAGGAGCTTTAAGTTCAGGAAGTAGTGGGGCTGTGCATAGAGCCAATTTCATTATATTTTTCAGTCCAGTGGTTGCATTGAAGGCTGTGGTATGACATTAAAAATGCCTCCACTATACTAATGAAGTGTTAATACACTGTTATTACATGTACTAGAGCAGAAGGTACAGCTGATACAGTAATTACATGTTGAACTCATGTTACATTAGAATTAATTTGGATCCAAATTGTATTTTTCTTTTCCTGGAATATCAAGAATAATAACAAGGAGTTGTTACAGTGGCACAGGCAGCAAGGGCATAAGAAGTATACCTCTCCCCGTCGGGGAATTGAACCCCGGTCTCCCGCGTGACAGGCGGGGATACTTACCACTATACTAACGAGGAGATGCCATAAGTCCCTTACAGTTACAGGGGATAGTGTGGGTGCTACTTTCATTACATGTGGTCATTACGTAAGTGTTTGATCATTATGACTTCTGATAGGGTAGAAGCCTAATCTTTAGTGGGAGTTAAGTTAATGGTACTACATGCTCTACAAGAACAGAGAAATTTCTTGGTGACCAGAACTCCTGGGAGGTCCTCTGCTTTTCCATATGAATGAAATGGAGTTGTTACACAGGTTATTACATTATCATAATTAAGCTTGATGCCAAGTTCTCTGCTGAGTAGGATGCTTACTGATTCACAGACACTGAGGGCCAAGAAAAGAACTTCCTCTCCCCGTCGGGGAACTGAACCCCGGTCTCCCACATGACAGGCAGGGATACTCACCATTATACTAATGAAAAGATGTTTCACTGCTATTACATGTACTAGAGTGGAAAATCTAGATGTAGTAATTACGCCTGAGAATCATGCTGTAAAAATCATCTGATTGTATAAGCAGTGAAGAGTCAGGTTTAAAACCAAGATGCTGAGGCACACAGGACATATTCTACCACGTGAGGTATGAGGATGCGTCAATTAAAAAACAAAACACACGCGCGCGCACACACACACACACACACTTGTATATATATATATATATATACACACACACACACACACACACACATATATATATATATATATATATATAGAGAGAGAGAGATAGATATATATAGAGATAGATATAGATATATATATATATAGATATATAGATATAGATATATACACATGTATATATCTCAAGGGCCTTATCTTAGTAAAAGCTATACTTTCAGTTTATGTTTTCTCACAGGCAGTGAGGGCATGAAAAAGATACCCTCCCCGTCCGGGAATCAAACCTGTCTCCCACATGACAAGTGGGGATACTCACAACTATACTAACAAAGAGTAGTTATATTGTTATCATATGTACTTGAGAGGAAAAGGTAGATGATATTGAAATTACACCAGACAATCATGCTGTAATATGCAGTAATATCAAGGAGAATGAAAAGGAGTTGTTACCATGTTATTATAGTATTATAAGCAAAGCCTGACACCAGTTTCTCTGCTGAGTAGGACATATTGATGCACAGGCACTGAGGACAAAGAAAAAGCTTCCTCTCCCCGTCGGGGAATTGAACCCCGGTCTCCCGCGTGACAGGCGGGGATACTCACCACTATACTAACGAGGAGCTATAAGACATTTATAACACATACTAGAGCAGAAAATGTAGCTGATATAGTAATTACAGCTGAGAATCATGTCGACTGCAATCAGCTTAGATAATTTTTTTTCCAGTAATATCAAGAAGAATGAAAAGGAGTTGTTACACTATTATTATATTATCACAAGCAAAGCCTGATGCCAGGTTCTCTGCTGAGTAGAATGTATTGATACACAGGCACTGAGGGTGAAGACAAAACTTCCTCTCCCTGTTGGGAAATTGAACCCCTGGAAATGTGTAAAAATGGAATGTAAGTACAACACATCCACAAATGTGTTCTATTTTCACTGACGCAAGAGCCCTGAGTAAACTTTGACTTAAGTTCCTTGCAAACACAGACAGAGGGGGCAAAGGTATGAAAAGAATGCCTCTCCCCGTCAGGGAATTGAACCCGTCTTCCACATGACATGCGGGGATACTCACGACTATACTAACAAAGGGTAGTTACATTGTTATTACATGTACTAGAGAGGAAAAGGTAGCTGATATTGTAATTACACCAGACAATCATGCTGTATTCAACTCAGTTTAGCTCTAAAGTGTCCATTTTCTCCAGTAATATCAAGGAGAATGAAAAGGAGTTGTTACCATGTTATTATAGTATCATAAGCAAAGCCTGACACCAGTTTCTCTGCTGAGTAGGACATATTGATGCACAGGCACTGAGGGCAAAGAAAAAGCTTCCTCTCCCCGTCGGGGAATTGAACCCCGGTCTCCCGCGTGACAGGCGGGGATACTCACCACTATACTAACGAGGAGCTATAAGACATTTATAACACATACTAGAGCAGAAAATGTAGCTGATATAGTAATTACAGCTGAGAATCATGTCGACTGCAATCAGCTTAGATAATTTTTTTTCCAGTAATATCAAGAAGAATGAAAAGGAGTTGTTACACTATTATTATATTATCACAAGCAAAGCCTGATGCCAGGTTCTCTGCTGAGTAGAATGTATTGATACACAGGCACTGAGGGTGAAGACAAAACTTCCTCTCCCTGTTGGGGAATGAAACCCCTGGAAATGTGTAAAAATGGAATATAAGTACCACATGTCCACAGATATGTTCTATTTTCACTGATGTAATAGCCCTGAGTGAACTTTGACTTAAGTTCCTTGTAAACACAGACAGAGGAGGCAAAGGTATGGAAAGAATGCCTCTCCCCGTCGGGGAATTGAACCCCGGTCTCCCGCGTGACAGGCGGGGATACTCACCACTATACTAACGAGGAGTTGGTACAGTTCCTTTACAATTACAAGAGGGGAAAGTGTGGGTGCTACTTTCATTTCATATGGCCATTACATAAGTGTTTGATTATTATGACTTTTGATAGGGTAGATAATCTATAGTGGGAGTTAAGGAAATTGTACTACATGCGCCACAAGAACAGAGAGATTTCTTGCTGGCAAGAACAAGAACAAAGTTCATTCATGGATAGGGCTAGGTATCATGGCCAATTTCCATAACTGATTCAATTACAATTCATAAGGTTCTGAATCGATTAATCACAATTTGATTCCATTCGATCCAATATCGATTCGAGTCAGTATTAACTGAGTGATTCAGATTCATTTAGTGATACCAGAGTACAAATTGGATCTGTAACCTGATTATTTGACTACCACAAACTAACACATCAGTACTGGTATCAATATTAATATTAGAAAGGAAATAAATATGACATTTCAGCAGTAAATAGATGAATCTGCTCTTAAATAATGAACAGGGCAGAAACATTACCAGGTTTCTACAGTGGCTCAGAACAGACTTCTTCCTCATCTTTATTCTGTTTTATGGTGGCTTCTATGGTAGCACTCTGTGATTGTTGGTCGGAGTGTGTGTGTGTGTGTGTGTGTGTGTGTGTGAAGGGGGGGGGTAAGTGGTAGCGGTCCATGACTGTCACTTTACTGTTCCTCTGACTCCATGCTCAGTGTGGATCCAAGTTAATATTCCTAGAATGATCAACTTCTGCAACTTGCCATGGAGCGCCTCCAGGCAGGCAGTTCCACTGCAGGTTCGAGTTTGAGACCGGGAGAACCTCCCGCGGAGGGGCTTTCCTCACCCCTCCTTCTTCCGCGTCCCTCCCACATCAGAACCATCGCAAGTGTGATCAGGACAGCCCGGCTTCCCCAGGGGCCCGGGTCAAATACTCACAGTCCTGTTCTGAAAAATTGGTCTCATCCACTATTAATCGATTACGCAAAATTAAAATGAAATTGCTCAAATCGATTATTTTACCCAGCCCAATTCATGGAACTCCTGGGAGGTCCTCTGCTTTTCCACATTAACCACACCCTGACATGGGACTTTATGGTCAGTAGAAAAAGATGGGGGCAGGAACTTAACAGTACAACAGTACTTAACAGATTAACTTAATCACACTCCTTTTTGAATATATTTTTTTTATGTTTCCTTGTTGTTTTTGTTTTTAAATGTTGATATTCAAAACAAAACTAAACAAACAAACTTTCAATCCTATTACCTGGTTGTGTTAGTCCAACTCAAAACATAAAAAAAGTACTATTCTTAGCCAGGAAAAGTTAAAAAAGAATGCCCCTCACCGTTATTTCATTAAATAGCATGGATTTTTGTAACAGTGAAAATCATTCAGAAACGGAATGTAAGTACACAGATGTTCACAGATGTCGACCTTTTTACATAAGGTCAAAAAACATGCTCTTTCACTTCCACTGCTTTCACTGACACTGGTATCCCTGAGCGGACTTTGACTTGAGTTGCTTGTTGCTCCCTATAAAGACACTTCAGTCCATTGAACACTTCTGAACAATAGGTCAGTAGAGTGGAAAAGCTCTCAGGAATGGGACCCAAGTAAAAAGAAATAGATAAATGAATTACAACACAGCATTCATTGTGCTCACTGTGACTAACCTCTGATTTATCACATGGCTGCTTGTAAACACAGGCAATGAGGAAAGGCATGAAAAGAATGCCTCTCCCCGTCGGGGAATCGAACCCCGGTCTCCCGCGTGACAGGCGGGGATACTCACCACTATACTAACGAGGAGTTACTACAATGTAACCACATAGAACACTAAATTCCTTTGCTGACATGATAACGCATTACGACAGGGTAATTTACCTTGTTAAACTAGTCCTTTTCAAATATGTAGTCAACTAACATTTAAAACTTAAAAACTAATAACTCTTGTCCTTTCTAACAATACAAGACATGAATAATTTTACGTTCAAACTTTAAGAAAAATAATTTTTTTTACAGAGTTGCTAATAATATCAGTGCTCAGAGGTTACTGTGTTACTGTTAGTGTCTTTGTCATGTTGGGTTTTATGCATTTGTAAGTTTACAGAAGTGTGATTAAGCATATCATTCAGTTTTAGATGAATACTCTAACTTGTTTTGGTATAACTGAATTGGTGCAGCGATAGAGATCATTTTATATACAAGAGTAAATGCCATCGTTGTGTGTCTGAACTGACATCATCTGGAGAGTTGAAACTCCAAGATATAGTTAACTGTTTCTCTACATGGTACATACTGCCCTCTAGTGGTGAAAGACTGAGAAACAATGGCACAATGAGGAAATGAGTGAGAAAACAGGATATGTGTGCGTTTCCTACCTGCAGCCTGTCTTCTTGGCTTATGTACAGTTTCAGGTTAAAGTAGTCTGGTCTGTTCTCCTGCCAGAGCTGAAGCACAAACACAAATATAGAACATTCAGTATTGTTAATAATAAATTAATGAGTTTGGTACAATGCAGATAATTGTTAGTGAATAATGACAAAGATTATGTAAGCTTTTTTTCAGAGTGCAGAGGTAAAATCACAACAGACACAAACTACAACAACCATGACACATAAACACATACATTAGTAATTTAACAGAATTCTTTATATTGTTTCCAGGCCTGTTACTTCTACACTGGCTTTCAATACAATACTTAAAATGTATTTTATAATAACTTTGTATCAGTACACATAAATATATGTCTCCACACACAAATTCAATGGGAGTGGTGAAAGCCAAGGCTTTAAGGCACAGGTGTCATAGTAATGACGCTCCCTCTCACCTTTAACCTCTGACCTTCCTTTTCCCCTTGAAACCTAGTAAAGCTTTTACTCTGAGTAATGGCACACACAAACACAGGTGGCAAGAACATTATCTTCCTTTAACGAACGTTGTCAAACACTGAGGGCAAAGATGTGCACAGACTCCTTTAGGAGAAACATCTCAGGTAACAAACTCAGCACCTAAAGCTGCTCACCTGACAACCAGGTCAACATTCAGTCTAATGTATACAGGTTGTACCACTTCAAATCAACTGCATCAAGAGTTCAGTGTAATACAGGGTGTCCCAAAAAATTTGACATCATTTCATCACCTAATAATTTGTTTAAAACTTGTTTGCTCTTTTTGCGCAAAAAAGTGTAATCATTTTTGTTGTTCTGCTTTCAGGAATAGACATGCCATTTACTGCAGCAGAAAAGGTGTTCTGTGTTTTGAAGTACACCCAAACTCAGTCAAATGTGAATGTGCAATGCGAATTTGTTAGAAAATTTCACAAACAAGTGCCAATAGGAAAGCAGATTTGGACGTGGCATAAGAAGGCTGTTTGTGTTGGAAAAAAGGATCTGGATGGCCAGCAATTTCAGAAGAGGCAGTAAACCAAGTTCGGGAAACGTTTAGTCAGAGTCCACATTGAACATTTGTAATAACTTTGGAACATTATAAAATTACCATCCCCCAGAATTTAGTGAAATCTAGTGGTGAAGTTGTAGAACACACTGCTCTGTCCTCTGTCATTGCAAAAGAATACCTGACCCCATCGGGGTTAATTGTTATTATATTAAACAGCATGGAAATTTGTAAAAATGGAATATAAGTACTACATGTCCACAGATGTGTTCTACTTTCACTGACACAATATCCCTGAGTGAACTTTGACTTAAGTTGCTTGTAAACACAGACAGAGAGGACAAAGGCATGACAAGAATACCTCTCCCCGTCGGGGAGTCAAACCCCAGTCTCACGGCCCCTGCATGACAGGCAGGGATACTCACCACTATACTGACAAGGAGTTATTACACTGTTATGACATGCACTACAGTGGAAAATGTAGTTTATAGTAATTACACCTGATAATTATGCTATATTTAAATCAGTTTAGATCCAAAGTGTCTATTTTTCTTTTTTCAGGAATATCAAGAGAGAATGAAAATGAGTTGTTTGTTATTATATTATCATAAGCAAAGCCTGACACCAGGCTCTCTACTGAGTAAGATGCTTATTGATGCACAGGCAGTGAAGGTAAAAAAATCTTTCTCTCCCCGTCGGGGAATTGAACCCCGGTCTCCCGCGTGACAGGCGGGGATACTCACCACTATACTAACGAGGAGTTGCTACAGAGTAGTTTTATGTACTAGAGTGGACAATGCAGTCATCAGCATAGTAATCAATTACAAGCATAACTCTGGTCCATACTCAAACAAACAAACAAGCAATTCATATTCTCAAGGAATGAAAACATACCACTTTGAATCTATCCCATTTGTATAATTAGATTCTCTAAAATCACTGTAAATCTTACACACTGGACCTTTAAATGTAAATGGAACACAAATATGGAAGTGTACATAAGATGAAGATGTCCATCTTTTGGGTTGAGGGTTCTCTAACCTTGTCCTGTAAGGTAGGTGAGATTTTATGTGTCAAATGGACTCATATCTGAGGGATTTTTACTCTTGAGAAAATGTTCCAAATACTTGTTAACATACCGCTGCAAGGAATTTGTTCTTACTTAAGTAAAATTTATTTACAAAGTCATCCAAAATTGAACCCACTTCCCCATATCCACATAAAAACCTTGCCTTTCTTTTATTTTTGTTTCACACCTAGTTTTCATTATTTTGTTTTCATTAACAACAATATCCTTGGTGCTGACCTTATGATGCAGGGCACACAGCAGCTCAGCAAACCAGTAGAAGGACTGGAGCTCCCTGCAGACCCACACAAAGTACAATCTCTGCAGCCTGAAACCAGTCCAGCCATCACTGTGAGCACAAAACAGAACATATGTTCAATATTTGTCAACATGTGAGGTTTCTGATTAACTACATCCTATAGACTGAATGATGACAGACAGGTTGCAGCTTCAAACTCACAGCAGAGCATGCAGCACACAGGCAAAAGGTGTGACTCCTATCCCACCAGCCACACAAAGACTGACGTCGTAGTTGAACACCTCTTCTGATGGACTTCCAAATGGACCGTCCACATAAACCCTGAAAACAGACAAAAGTAGTGAGCAAAATTACAGAAGTCGTTTGAGGAAAGAAACTGACAAATATACAGCACTTCTAGATAAAATTTATCTTACCAATCAAACATAAATACAAACACCCTGCATTTGAACCCAGTATCTGGAGACAGGTCATGTATTTGTGAAAAGACTTTCAGAAATCCCCACACATGCACATACACATTCATTAAGTGTTTTATAAGTATCACATTGCCCATGAAACTCAGAATCAAGCCCAGTAAATGGTTGGTAATGCTGGCAGTCTTTGCACACCCTTAACACCTAACACTGGGCCAAAGGACCCTTGGCTTAATGCAGCTGTCACATATTCAGTGTTGTGCTGGGTTACACTTACACTTATGAGAAAATTATCCATCATTGCCAACATGGGTGAGCTAAAAAGTAATACACTGGCTTTATGGCTTTGTAATTATTAGTTGTTGTAATGTAACGGCTACCCCCCAGTTTCCGCATTAGTAAACTACAATTCATCTGTATGGAACACGCACAGCAACAAACAAAATATGATTTATTTAACATTTTCTATCAAATATAACATGATCCTTAAACAAAACTAAAGCCTCCTTCATAGTATGATTGAACATGACACACGAACTGAGAGGATGGGGGTTAAATGGTTTGTTTCTCTCTGCTTTACTGACAGAACAAACTCAAACATCACGTCTCCCTCTCACTATCTGCATCTATCTCTCTGTCAAACACAGAGGAGGAAGAGCACAGGGTCAGAGGTCAGGAGGTCAAAACCTCTGACCCCTCTGTGATTCCAAGCCTTCATGAGAAATTATGTCAGCCACATCACTCAGTCACACAGAAATACATACTTGGGGTATCTCCTCTGTTGCACCACAGGAAGGATCTCTATGTCTATCTTTGGTTGAGGAAGTAACAGCTGTGTGAAGCGCTCTGAGGAGAGGAGAGGAGAGGAGAGGAGAGGAGAGGAGAGGAGAG
>JAPQRP010000006.1:18952681-18976135 GCA_037367295.1 Apogon hyalosoma | reverse complement strand
GGAGAGGAGAGGAGAGGAGAGGAGAGGAGAGGAGAGGAGAGGAGAGGAGAGGAGAGGAGAGGAGAGGAGAGGAGGCTTTGAGTTCATTATTTTTTTATCTAATCATTCTCACACAGAACAGATTATCCAAAATAATGCAAACACACTGCTGTAGAAAAATTACTAGGCTATATACAGTAAAGTTTTGGTGGGTTTTTTGTACATTTCTATATCATTTCACAACATGCAGTCACAGCAGATTTAAGGGCCAAGACAAACAAACTGACTTCCCTTCCTGTTTTCTGAATTCATCTGTGTGAATATTTTACAGTAGCAAGTGGAAATGTTCGAGCATTTGTCACAGGCTCCCAAAAGGCCACAGTTTCCTGTAGAAGTGAACCCCCTCCAGCGTCTTCTGCATACCAGGGCAAACGATGCAGTCAAACTTAAGAACCGCAAGACAAAGGGTAGTGTTTTGCCAATTGAATGACGTTGCTCAATTTTCCAGCTTACTCACGTGTACACAGTGTGGTGTACGTTGTGTTTTTTGTGTTTCATCTGAAGTTGCAGTAAAGGAACAGCGGTTTTGGAGTTTATCTATTTAACTGAAATCTAACAAAAAAAAGTTGTGCATATCATAATGGGAGCAAACTGTGCTTTCTGTTCAACCAAACAATAACAAGTGTAAGAGTGAAGCCTCCAAGTCAAGATGCATGCAAAAAAAAGAACACAGATACACGAGACACTGCATTTCTCAAACACTTTTTGGAAATGCGGTGTTCTCAGAGGAGGACAAAACAAAACTGCCTCCATCCTGTCAAGTCTGGTAGAGAACAAAATCTATGTTGGTTTTTTTTTTTTTTTTATCTTTGTTTCTGCACGTGCACCCAAGTCAGCATCCTTATACATGTGTCAGTGTGTGTACCCACCAGTCCAGTCTCCCACAACTCTAAGATGGATGCCAAAAGTTTCCTTGTTCTCTGTGGGACACTGTGAGAAGTTAAAGAAGAGACAGTGAGTCACAGTGACAGAAAAAGATAAAGACACACAAAGGAACTCAAACTACGTTGATGGAAGTACAAGAATACACACATATATAGTACATGCGTCAACCAAACAAACACACAAGCCAGCACCTATACATACAATACATAGCCACAAGTCTTTTTATTAAATTAACAATGCACACACACACACATACACACACTCACACACACAAACACACACAGCCTTCCTGTTGGCAGGCGGCGTTACTAGCCTCAGGGGTCTGTCTGCTCTCTGTCAGTGTGATTCTCTGCCTTCCTCCTCAAAGCTCAATAACACACCAGGCTCAGGCATGCACACAGTGTGTATCTGTGTGAGAGTGACCGACTGTGTGTCTACGAGCACATCACTGTATGCTGTCTAGAATTAGCTTCTTTGTCTTCTGTTCCTCTCTCTAAATAAAAGTCAGCAAAATCTAAAAAAAAATGTTGGTAAGTAATGTCAAGTAGAGTGTGACAGGAGGAGAGAGCTGTCAATCAAGTGCCAGTGAGTAGAAAAGGAGGCGGGATGATGAGAGGGATAAAGAAATGCATGTTCTTTGCCAGGGGTAATAAAGTTTCAGAAACATATGTGCGCAGTTATTTGGATGCGTATGTGTGTTTGCATTGTGTCATAAGTGAGGAATGTGTTGCATGGAGAGTTACATAAACCTCTTACCGTCGTTAGCGTGAAGGGATGGTTCTCAAAGGAAGAGACACCTGGACAGTTGAGAAGAATATACTGAGAGGGAGACAGACAGGCGAGGTGGAGTGACAGCAGGATGACAAAGATAAAAAAGAAAAACAGGAGAGGATTAGAGAGGGGGAATGTGGGGCGATGAAGAGGGAGGGAGTCAGAGGTGGAGACTCGAATGTCCTCTAATCTTGCAGATCTTTTCCTCCTTGAATTCACAATAAACATTTCCGACCCTGAAATGTCCATTCATGATTCACTTCGTAGTTAAATAGAGATATGACGAAGGCAAATTTTACATCTCCTCACCTGTCCAGGACGAGCTTGGAAGTTTTTCTTCAGCATACGCAACTCCATAACATCGCAGGGGTGTTTGATGATTGTCACTATGGTAACAGGGTCACTGCTCCGGATGTAGCGATAGAAACGTTCCGCACAGTAGAGACAGAGGGGAGCAGACACCCAAAGCCATGTCTATATAGACAAAGAACACACAAGATACAAGTCAATGTGATAACAGTTTATTTTACAAAAAAGTAATTGTAAAGCTTCATGAAAACACTTCCATCTTTACAAACCACAGGGTCTGTATCTTTCACTGGTGGAATCTATCTTGGCAATTCCATTTTATACAACTTTATACATCCAATACATATCAGAAGCAAAAAGTGTCATTTTTACTCATGTACATTTGTCTGCTATCTTTAGTTACTTCCCAGAATAAACATTTTCATCCTGTTTGGTTAAAACCAAACACCTCCAAAAGTGTTTATTCAGATTTTTTGTGATAAACTGATGGAATAAGTGTAAATTAAGAATATTCTCATGTAATCTTGATTAAATAAACTCATTAAAAACCCCTTGGAATAACTTGTAAATTTTCTGAGCTCATGAAAAGTTGAGTTTTTTGAGATACATGGTTCTTACAGGACACTGACACAACAAACACATAATGATCTTATAGACTCTGAAGTACTGCTGTCGCTCAAACTAACCAACAGTATATAGTGTAGTTAAAATGATCTCAGTCTAAAACATCTAAAGCAGTAAAATGCAACATACACATGAATGCAGCAGTAAAATTAATCCAAAACATCATCATATAACAGTCACTAGGACTATTTTACTACTCAATGCCAGATTTTTAGTACAATTTGCTGATAATATTTGCACACTTTTACTCAAGCAAAGAATTTCAGCGTAGAACTATTACTCTGAGTATTAATACCTTTATTTAAATTGAAGGCCTGGACATCTTTTCTACCATTGGTGATTTTTTTCCCTCATCTAGCCACTCATAATCACCTTCTGTGTATTATGGCATGAATGCGGTACTTGCCCTGATGTAGGAAGTTTAGGAATCTCATATAGCTTCAAGTAAACCAGTAGATTCAGGAGATAATCTATGTTCAGTCTCTCTACCTTTGTATCGCTGTGTGCGGTGTTTGTTTTTTTCTTCTTTTGGCACTTACCTGAAGACTACTAATTGCTCACAGCTTCAGTAAAGCCTGCAGAGCACAATCAGGTTTAAAGGGGATTTTATGGAACCGTCTTGTTGCTTAACGACCGTGCACAAACATATAATCACACATGCAAGAAGAAACACACACAAACACAGACCTTCATGTAGAAAGAGGATGCCTGCCCCTCCCTAACAGCGCTACACCTCTAATAAATGGGGCCCACTCCCTGGAACACTTCCCATGTCCTCCGCACACGTGCATTGTACTTAACCCCGACACACTCCCATTACAGCAGTCACACCTAAGAGGCGCGCGCACACAAAGTTACACACTTTCTTCAGCAAAAACTTGCACACCAATAAACTTCAATGCCAAAAGCACATTTGATACACATACACCACCCACTCACATCCACACAGACCTGGGGGTAGTGGGGCTGGAAATGAGCCTCCTCTCTGCATCTCCTCTCTCCATCCTCATGCTGCTCCAGCTCCTCCCCTTGTTCTGCTGAGCTGCTCTGGTTCATTCTGAAACACCCAGGAGGGTGAGCCACTATGTTGGTCTGATACTTCAGAGCTCCACTGGACAAAGAAGAAGTACACTGATGATTTTTCTAACAAATACATCATTTTGTTTCAATTACGCAGCGCAATAGGCCTAGCACATTAGCACATAAACATGCAGGCCAGAGTTCATTGGACATGTAATTGCAGTAATGATGGTCCATGTTGAGGCCTGAAAAAAGTTGGAACATTGCCTGGCTTCCTGTGCATGCTGGGATAGGTTCCAGCTCCTATTTAGAAGGATAAGGTTGATGAAATATGAACTAATAACAAAGTGCCAGGCAGAGTAACATGTTAGTGCATTTGTCGACCTGTCAGTCAAATTGAGTAAGATTTTCATGTCTGTCTGCAAGCAAAATACAGTAAAATATAGTTTGTGACAGAAGATATGAAGCAATCTTTTAAAAGTTGGAAGAGAAGGTGTAAATAAGATGGAGGTTAAACCACAAAAAAGTTTTTTTGTTAAGTGTGGTTTAAGATGTGGATTAAAAGTGAATCTTAATCTGGGAGAGTGCCTTATATTTGCTGACATTTGAAGACAGCGGTGCTCATAGTGTTTTAGAAGAAATAGATTAAGGTGTACAGTACATCAACAGAACAAAGAGCACAGAAAAAGAAAAAAAAAAAACACAGATAAAATTCACAGATGTTCAGAAACTTACCCAACCATGTGCACCATGAGGATGATGTAGAAGATAATAAAGAGGTTGTGTGTATACCAGAAGATTTCATAGTTGGATGCCCTGAAAACACATACAATGACAAGATACATAGATATGTGAAATAAATTAGTGGTGAAACAAAGTCTGTGGTTAAAGAATTATATCAACCTCGTAATATGACACATGAACACATAACAATGACAGGCACAACACCAAGCAGAGACAACAAAAGAAGAGAACACTGTCAGAGTTTGTTCAGGAGCAGACTCCCAGACTCCCAACCCACAGCCAGAGCAAGCAGCACATCAGAGGTCAGTGTTAGAGAGGTCAATACTAACAATGACCCCCCTATAAACGCTGCAATCAATGAAAATCAAACTGTCATGTGCAACGTCTTTACAAGAAGCCCAACCCTTCTTATTTCATCACAGGACCTCAAATGGCATTGTGTCATAATTCAGTTGAATCGAGTTGAAATGAAATTAGGGATATTAGGACGATCAACTGAGGCCAAAAGGATGTTTTACAATCTATATTGAAAAATGTAGGCTCCTTTATTCAAATTAATGACATCTAGTAACAATAACAGCTATAACCTAAATTTTTTACAGTGAGTTTGATGCTCATTTATGTAGATTTGTTTATTTGGGTATTTATTACCTTAACTTATCAAGTTCTTAATAAAGTGAAAAATGTTATGTATTTATTGGGGGGGACAGTTACCAACTTTTTCCTGCTCCCAACTATTACTATTGTATCAGCTGAGCACCAGCTGAAATGACTTGGTAGCAACCCTTTAAATTTCTATGAAGGTAATAAAATAATGGTGATAAAATACTGACAAAAAAATGCCATGTATCACAGAAAAAGACTGAGCTTTAAACAGTGATAGTATCTGACTGATTACGCGAGTGTTTCTTTGTTGTCGTAATGCAGTCGTAATGCCACCTCTCCAGCCTTTTAACCAAATTTGTCTCTAAAAGTCTGGAAAAACCACTTATGCTGTGTTTAACTGCTGAAGGAAGCAAAGAGAGCACACAGACACACTTCAAGCCTCATGCACCTGCAAGGGTTAACAAACAACAAGCACAGTGGGTGACCCACTATGACCCAAGTAATGACAGAGCTGAGAGTGGAACACTTAGTGGGGATTTGCTCTTTGGCAGACCTCTGTTAGCGTGCCTGCTTATCGTCTCCATCTAAGAGCCCCCTCTCTCTCTCACACATGCACAACAGGTGAGTCATGAGCTCAGAGACAGAGGCACATATACATGCATGTACAGAGACAGATGCAGGGGGCACAAACGCACATACAAAAGGATATAGGCATGAACATGCAAACATACACTATGATGGAGACGGCTGATTGCAGTATATTGTTGAGACCTACCGTACGCAGTAAGAGGACGATGTGAACATCAAAAAGAGGATGAGAACCAACAGGACACCGGTCACCCCTGGGACTGAAGAGAAACAGCCAATCAGAGAGCACAGTAAGCACAAACTAAACATCTAAGGAGTTTACAGCTCAGCAACAACACGAACACAGCATGACTTCATGTTCTCATTTCACAGGTGACCCAGTAAAAACACAGCCAAATATAACAGTTTGTATCTCCTGTCTACATACAAATAAATACCAAAATGATGTTCTTACTTGTGGTTAAAATGATCAGCTTGGGGTCCTGAAAAGACAACATAAAAAAATATTATGTGAGTGGACTTGTATACTGTTTTATAAACTGCTGGAATAAAGGATGGAAAGGAAAACTGTGAGACTTGGTGGTGTGTCATGAAAAGCAAAATGTAAGCAGATGTTGCCAGTCAACGTCAATGGAAAGCATCAAAAGTCTAACTGAAAAGTCACTAGATGTGGCTAGATTATGTTAGCTGCCAATTGGTGTGTTTATGACAACATCTATTTGCATTTAGCACTTGAAAAAGTTTTCAATACTTCAGGACGTATGTAGGCAAAGGAGGGTTGTACAGTTGCGGAAAAAATTATTAGACCACTCTTGTTTTTTTCAATTTCTTGTTCATTTTAATGCCTGGTACAACTAAAGGTATATTTGTTTAGACAAATATAATGATAACAATAAAAATAGCTCATAAGTTTAATTTAAGAGCTGATATCTAGCCATTTTCCATGGTTTTCTTGATAATAACCAAAATCACAACAGTTCTTACATCAATATCTATGTCATTGTACTGACAAAAACAGTGCTTTTAGGCATTCCATGTTCTCTTTTCTGTCTGTTTTAGTCACATGATGCACACATGAGTTAGTACTTGATTGCATAACCATTGTTTTTGATGACCTTTGATGGTCTAATATTTTTTTCCACGACTGTATGTTGGGTAGTCATTCACATCTCTGCAGATCGGCTGCTTTCATGCAATCACTGACAACATTCAGCACACAGATTCAGACACATTCACTGGGAAACATTTGTTACTCTGTTCAGGGAAGAGAAGCTGATGTCTGTGCAAATAGGCACTACACTGCAAAAATCTAAATCTTACCAAGTGTATTTTTCTCATTTCTAGTCAAAATATCAATGGAACAACTGAAAATTATCTTGGTAACATTTCTTGAGATAAGATTTTCCAGATCTGTCGTCTAAAAATAAGTTCTTTATATCTCACTGAAAAGTTACTCTTTAGGTGATTATGTCTTGTTTTAAGTGTGATGAGATATTTTGACTCGAAATGAGAAAAATACACTTGGTAAGATTTAGATTTTTTTGCAGTGTGTATCCATGTTGTATTGTTTTCATCACTCGTCACCTTCACTTCATTTGGAGTGTTAATCTGTGAGTGAAGAGTGAGAACTGTAAGCTGATAACTTGGGCAATACCGTGGTACATTGGAAACTGTGAATATATTTAATGTCATTAAGGACTTTAAAATAATTTCTGCAAAGTCCTTACATATTAATATTTGGTTTTGTATTGTTGTTGGTTTAGATTAGGGTTATAGAAGCAGCTGTGACAGCTGATGCTATGGGTTGGTGAAGGTGTTAATTCAGTGCTTGTGTCTCACCTCTCCTCTGTAGCGAGCCAAATTAAGAGCAGGGAAGTCATCTGAGTAGCTGACGCTGAAGTTGACAACATTCGCCAGGTGGGCAGAAACATGCACGACTACAGAAGAGAAGAGGTGGTTACATAACACTGATTAAAACCACACTCACTTTTACATACAGATACCAGCAGGCATATGTGCAGGACCTGCTTTCTGCTCCACACACATTTAATTACAAAGGTCAGAATGAACTGCCAGCAGACACTCACACAAACCTTTCTTTGTCCATTCAGCGAAAAGTCAGCAAAACATCCTCCTGACTCATTCACACACTCCTCCTTGACATCATAGGCTAAACATGCAGCCGTTCGACAGCTGATGGAATTAGAGGGCGTAATCATGAGACACAAGGGTCCTTTTTTTCTCACCCACATCCTTTCTAACTCCCACTGCTTCCCACCACCCCCTCCTCTGTCTTCATTATCATTTGTTCTCTCAGAAAATTGAAACTCTGCTATTAGAGCTTGAGAGCTTCTTCTAAAAGGAGTGAAGTGTTCCAGTTCTTCCTGTTCTTCTTAGATGGACACTCTAGGAATATAACAACTAAGTCAGAGTAAAAGTGACATAAAATTGAATGCGGGGCTCTTGAATAAAATTGTCATCTTAAATCTGATACTATTAAGGCTGTATATAAACATGGAGGGGAAAAATACAGGAAATTAAGAGAAATGGGGTTGCATTATAGGAGCTCATATTCAGTGTTTTAAGTTTAGTCCATACTCAAAGTGTATGGAGAATCCCTTTAAAAACAAACGTTTCTCCCTCCTTTATATGCTATGTTGAATTAGAAAGTAGATTAAAATAACAAAGAAGAGAAAGTCTCGTAATAATCTATAAAGAAGTAGAAACTTGCACACGGCTTGCACAGGCTACAGTCATACCAAGTGTTGCATACCACTGCTAATCAGCTGAACAGTTGATTCAGTTCGCTGAGAATGAATGTCATGTTTGTGAGAGTTGTGTTACTGTAAAGACACACATATCCATTAGATCTGAGCGAAAACTCCCAACAAAGATGAATAGGAGGAAGAGGCCTGTGAATCTGAGAGCCAGGGGACATGCAGCTGCTGGCTCCCATGATGTCATGAGAAGAGACTCACAAGAACACAAACGCACAACTAGACACCAAATAAACACACACCAGCAGCCGGAAAAACATCCCAGCTGGTACCCCAGGAACGCTGAGCCAGCCTGAGTCCATTTCTGCACCCTCCAGACACACACACAGTGTCATCACAGCAATGATACCAGCAGATTTATGAGCTGTGGTGTTAAGTGTTTTTTACCAGAGAAGATGCAGATGGCAACTCCACATGCCACATGAAAGGTCTTGCTCTTGTCTAGCAGCCTGCGTGTCTTTCTGCTTGATACCTGCAGGAGTGTGAAAGACAACAGGGTTATTTTTAAGTCTGGGAAAATGACACGGCTGCTCTCCAGCTTATCAATTTCCCTCCAAACATGTATTTCACCAATAAAGCTCCAAATATGCAACTCTTTTTTTATTATCTGTAAGCATTTTAGCATCAAATTGTCTAATTCAACTGACAGAAACCCTACTGATATTGCATATCCATAGACTGATATGAAAAAAACTAACTTTTGTTTCCAATCAAACAACATTTCATTGCTAGACCTGTCACAATTATTTGACTGCTATCATTTTACAAAAAAATCTACAATTGTTTCTATTTTCCTATATAAAAATGGCTGGACACCATCTTCCACCTTTTAGGTTTAACTTACACTCTTTTAATCATCTTGTTGCAGACTTTCTTCTGCGGAGACACTTACCCACTGCATTTTTCTAATACTGAACCATTTCGATGAGCACCTATTCACATTTACTGGGAATTAACCCCATGAATTTAAACCCGAAAGCAAATACCAAATTACTGATCCTACAAACCAAACAGAAATGTAATTTCCAGTTATGTATTCTACTGGATAGTATGTATTATTAAAGTGTCATCAGGCTGATATTATAACAGTGACAGAAAGTGAACACACAGATTGAAAAATGCTATTTTTTTGTGTGACAATTAACTAATCCATTAAATTTCACTTTTGTGTCAGTATCTGACTCTTTCTATAATAGACATAACTTCTCTATCCATCAATTACTGAATTTGTCCGCCATTCTCTTTCTTACCATGTGTGTTCCTCGGAAAAATGTGAGGAGGGAGCGACACATGGGCAACAGCACCAAACTGCAGTTCAGGTTCAGCACTGAAGCAGCCGCCCGGCTGATGCACAGCCCTAGCTGGGAAAGACACACACATGCAAACACAGCAGTGAATGTAAAGTGATCAGGGTCTGCAGGATTATGATGCACACTTTGAGCTGTTCCTGTTCAGCTTTTGGATTGTGTGTACTGAAGCTTGAGGCATGACTTCTGCAAATACGGAAATCCAACACCATCTTTGTCCTTCTAAGGATGAAAAACCATGGTCTGCCTGCTTAAGGGGTCTCTGCTCAGAATGAGCCTTTAAATAAAAGAATTTTTGGATGTTTCTTGGTCAATCAGAAATAACTGCAGTTACAACTTTTTACTATTTACTGTTAATGTTTTATTAATTTCTAATACTGTTATTACTCTTTTCCAATTTTACTGTTGCTGTTCAGACAGAAAGTTTCCCCAGCATCACAGAAAATTGTGTTGACTGAGAATCTGACAGCAAAAAGGTGAAGTTTATCTTAAGAGACATTAGAGGCAACTATTTGCAAATATCAAGCTATAGCTCAGTGATCAGGGCTGTTTTCAAGCGATTAACTCTGGATGTACTTGGCGTCAGTGCCTTTAAACACTTTCTTGGCAGCGTCTGTGCGCACGGCAGGTGCCGTCTCTTCTGATTACCCCCAAGAAAATAAAAAATCCAAGTGTGAGGGACGAAGGTATAAGAGAGAATAAAAAGGAGAAAGTTCACAGGGATGGCTGCAGTCTAATGTGACCATAGGTTTTTAGGTGGGCTGAAGGGTTGGTATACCTAGAGAAAGCAAATGACTGAACAAGTACTGACAATCCACAGAGTCCATGAGGGTGTGAGGGACAAAAACCTGCTGTACAACTGATTTAAAAAGATGAAAATATAAGATACACAGTAGAGTTTCTGACGTACTGTGCACAAATGGTCTCAGGTCAGGGTTGAAATCCATGTATAGCAGGTCATGGTTAGCAGTAGCATATATACAAAGTCTGATACCTCTACCCTTTAATAACTCCACATGGCTTAACAAGGAAAAGCAGCTGACGGCAAAACCACAAGAAGGAGATCTGATATCTCCTGTCTGTGAATCCCCAGTATCCTCAAAGACACACAAACACATACGCAATTACACCTACAGGTAAAGAGATAAGATGCTTTTCTGAAGTCAAATCTAAATTCCCCTCAACAGCATTAAAACACTGACATACATATTAATGCAACTTACACACACCTGATACAGGCAGATAAACTTAAGCCCTCTGGCAAGGCATTCAGTCAGAGTTAGTGGCGTGCCCACACTTGCCCCTCTGCCCCTGTGCCTCCCACCATACAGACAGAGCATGAATAGCTCACACATGCTGCTGCCACATCTGATTTCTATGTTTAATATTTCACACTTTCTTCCACTGGATCTTTACAATGATGTTTCAGTTGACTACAGTGCTCATAATTAAACTTTTCTACTTTCATCACAATGAAGTCTAGCCTATATATTGTATTTGATCAAATAAAACGAATCAAATACTATACAGAACACACACCAAATTTAAAAAGTGAGGATAATTAAACTGTCACCTTTATTTGTCTGTGAGCATCAAATCCCTGATTCTATGTAACTGAATATTAATACACGTCATAAACGTCAGTGACAGAGTTTATGGTCCAAACTAATTAAACCTGCATGTGCCAGATGACATCCATCATTAAATTTATTTGAAACCAGCAAGTCCAGAAACAGTAGACTCTGATGAACAGGGGCTAAATGTGGTTGTTGCCACCAGAAAACATCCCTACTCTTATGTTTCTCCATTATTAAAAGTACTCACTGTTAAGAATAATTTTATTTGTTTTCTGAGACCTGTGGTACAATCGACACTGATGTAACGTAACAAACTTCTTCTTTTTATGTAATCACCAGACACACAGCGGCTTTTACATGTTGTGGCTGCGACTTTTACAAGTTCAGCTTCCAAATGATGAGAAAAAGTCTCAGATAAAGCATCTAAACCTCGATGTAATGTGTTTAATTTGTCAAGTAGAGGTAGATACAGTTGCTGTTCTGATAATCAAAAGAGCTGATTTTATTGTCAAAGAAAATACAGTAAAGCTTGCTCCAGTTGCATCTTGAATGTCCATGTATCAGGTCTTACCCCAAGCATCTTGTAAAGGTAATAGTACTGCTGTCCAGTGGAGTAGAGCAGGAAGGTCTTCACAAACAGCCAGGTGTTAGCCCCCAACCACAGCACCTACACACAAAAACACACATTTCTTTAAGAAGCAGCTACATCTGTCTTTATTAGACAGCTGGTTGTGGAGTGTACATAGAGTTCATGGGTATTAGTTCAAGGTAATGACCAACTGTTGCAGCTGCAGAATAAAGACAAACTGACATTAGTGAGATTAACGCTGGTGGATTCTCTGCAGCTAAAACAAACACTAACACATGCATACACATAACAGCGACAGGAAAAAAAAAAAAAAAAAAAAAAAAAGTTTTCCCACCAGGACCAAGTGCTTTCCTCCCTCGTTGGCGACCCAGCTCCGCACCGACACGACCATGATGCCTCCAAACACTCAGCAGCTGACCAAACTTTCCCCCCCAAGTCTGTCTGAGAGATAACCCACGGTCCCAGTGTGCAGATCTGTGTGTCTGCAGCGTCCACAGACCGGCCCGGTGTCTGCTCCGTCCCCCCCACCACCAACACCAACACCCCTCCACGTTACGCCGCTCCTGCCCGGTCTGCGCCCACTTCCACTTCTCATCCCCCCCTTGGAGGATTCACCGCTGCATCTCTCCGTCCTCAACTCATTTCACTGTGACGATCTGCAGGACTGCACTGAAATACCGTTAACGCCAAAGAAAAAAAAAGAAAAAAAAGAAAAAAAGAAAACTTGGAAGAGGGTCACTGCACTGGTCTGTCACTAGGGGGCGCCATGTACTAACCTACAAACAAAGCATATGATGCAGTTTACCACCAATGCAGAGGTAAATGTATCCATTCACGGGATTTTTGTCTGTAAAGTGTGCATTTTAAATGTAAATGTATTCATTAATGCACTAGTAATCTCCTAGGCTTCAGCGCCACCTATTGTCTTTTGAGACAAATGCAGATGTAAACACTAATATTTCTGCCGTATTTCCATGCAAGAACTAATAAAATGTTCACCTAACACTAGACTAAAAAGCTGAATTAGTGATTAGTTATCACTCAGCATCACATAAAGGGATTACTGAAACATGACATGATGAGCTTATGGTTGCTGGTGTTGAGTTTTCCTCCCAGATCAGATGTGAGGAAGACGGGGCCGAGCTGTGGCCTGTGTCCTCCTACATTCCTGAGCACAGAGAACCTCCCTCCTGCTTCACGCTCCAGCCCACTGCATGAAACCGAAGCCCTGCAGCCCACACAGCTGTTCATGCACCCAGACGGGGTCGAGCATGACCAAAGCCTGCATGAACCTCCATGTCTCCAAGTGTGGGAAAATACATCACAATGAAGAGGTCTGAGATTGGCTCCCTTCAGGATTAATCTGACGGGTTTGACTGAATTAAAACTGAAAGGAATGAAGTTGTCATTGATTCAACTCAATTACACACTAACAAGTCTTCTCCAGTGAAAGTCATGTTTAGAGGTGATAGGATTGACCACTCTATTACGCAAATTAGTTTGCATATATGAAGCTGCAGTAAACATGCACGGGGGATCTTAAACAGTATGTGTCTTAGGGATTGACACTTAAAAAACCATGAAAAAATTCCCATAACGTCAACATTTTTCACAATAAAATGAGCACGTTGCTGTCCACATTAGGGACAAGCTCAGGATAAAATGTTAATCCTAGACGTCAGCAAACAAATTCCAACGTTAACAAAATTAAATTACTAACACACACGTACAAATACGAGTGACTTGTCTACTGTCATTTCTGAAGTTGTCATATTTCCACAGGGAAAGTCCTATGGGAATACTCCGGTAAGTCTCCAAATGTCTTTAAACCTTCAATATTGAGCCCCTCCCCATCTTAATAACTTTTCCTTGTGCTTTTGTTTTGACATCATATTTTCAGAAGACAGCCAGAGACACGCACACCCCATTTGAGTTACACTGGATAGAGGTCACTTCTTCTGTTAACTGTAAATGGGTTTTGAGTTAGAGGAGCAGATAGATGCCATGAGATTCTAATTTGACTATTTTACATGCAAATAAAAACCTTTGGCTGCAGGGGGAGTAACTCTAACGGTAGATGCTAACACCAGACAACCTAGATGTTATTAAACTTGGATGTGTCTAAAATCTAAAGTGGATCAAAAAAGTCAGGAGTTACCATATGAGCGGCCTTTTCACCTCAGTGATCCATTACTGGATGACTGAACATGTCTGTCCAGAATCTCCCGTGGATCCTGTTTATGCACTGTTGCCCGTAAAGTTGGAGTAATTTTGTTTTCACACACATTCCTCTTTTTATTCCTATTTATACAAATCACTAATTCACCTTTGACTGGGTAAAATGATGACATACCGAGTCTCAGTTACACTTTATCAAGAATAAATCACACTGTCACTATCATTTCATGAAGAGGTAGAAATATTTTAATCCAACTTTATGGGCAACAGTGTATGTTTCATATTCCTGAAATTATTCCACTGCACCTCACGTTTGCTTTTGTTTTGCATTAATTTCACTAAAAAATGTCTAAAATTACTGTTCAAATCTGCTCTGCATGTCCTGCTCTCTGCATCAGAATAACATCTAGACAGGCAGATGTATGATGCACTCACTCTTTTGACAGTTCTGACTCATCCTGTCTGACCTGAAAATGCAGCTTAGACATGCCTTTTTAAATACTATCTTTGTATGCTAGTCTTAGCTGGATGTCAGTGTGGGTTCAGTTATACTGACTCAGCAGAGTAACAGCCAAGGTGCACAAGGCAATCACCAGCCTACTGTCCCAGCAGGGCACTAATGACTAGCTCTGTCTTTGTATTCCTCTCCAACTTCTCATTCACTGCCTCTCTCCTGCCAGACACTGAGTGTCACCCTCCCCCTTCTCTCTCTCTCTCTCTCTCCCCACTGTCCCCACTGTGCTCTACTTAAACAAATTACTCTCTATCGCTATCTCTGCAAGCGTGCTCTGCAGTCATTCTGTGTTTGTGGAAGCCTCTGGGACGTCTTCAAAATGAGAAAGGAGAGCCAGTTATTACGCTGGATCTTCTGGATTGTGGTTCTAACAGCATTGTTCTTTCTGGGCTTCATCATAGGTAAGATGACACAAAATACAAACCCTAACTTTTCTTTAGTTCAACTTCTCCAGTGTCACACTGAATCTAAATGTGGTGGTGTTTTGCAGAGTGTGTGCGAACTGAGTTTATTGTTTGTCACCTTTCTTACGCTTTTCACATCTCTATGCTGACAGTTTACACTGGCTGTCCACAGTCACAAGTCTTTTTGATTATAATTACCAAGACAGTGGAAAGCTTCTGTTAAAATTCAGCAAACTGTGCATAAAGCCAAAAGGTTTATGTAACAAATCCAATTCTTCTCTTGTCATGTATAACATAATATAAATGACTTTAAAATTTCATGCACATGAGTACCGGCACTGACTACCTGCCTTTTACTCTTCACTGAAGGTTGGTTTGCAAAGCCCACACATCCAAACAGTGGAGACAGCAGTGATTCCAGACAGTATCTAAGAGAGTTTCTGGATGAAATGCGTCCAGAGACGATCAGACAGCATCTCAGGTAAAAATCACAGTATACACACACCCTGACAGAGTCATCTTATAAGTAATCAAAATTATAAAAGGCATATAGTAATTTTCCACAAATTAAAAGGTTAAAAAACAGGCAAGAAACTCTAAGAGAGTTCATATAAGAAGAATATACAGTGTTCACCTCTAACATGACTGAAATATTAGATGATCACCATAAAATTTGTTAAAAAACAATTTACTTTATAGCAATGGCGCATGTTTACAAGACTGCAGCTTTTAAGGACTTTTTCCTGGTATTTTAGTATTTTTTCTTTGTTTCCTTGTTTTTTTTTATTTGTTCAGACTTTTGAGTTACTTTGTACTGTTCCTAGCACTACTCTTAAGTGTTGCATTGCTCTAATATTAAGATTTAATGTACTCACTGATGTTTTATTTATGGTTTTCATTCCTCCTTTGCTTAATTTCTCTTTTATTCCATTTGCCTGCCTAGCTCTTCATACATATTGTTATATTTTATTTGTTCAAAAGTACTTTGTAACTGTTAGATAAGTGCTAAACAAATATAGTTTATAGTATATAGTCATTATTATTATTATCATTATTAATTCTAAAACTCATGACACTAACAGCATCATTAGATCATTACAATCGTTTGCTGTGTAGTCACAATGTTCATAATAAACTGTATTTGAAAATCTACATTAAAATCTACATGCAGATAATTCTACATGTGTCAAAATAACTGGATGAGTCCAGAAAATGTGTTTAAAGAACTGTAAAGGCATACAAGTTTCCATTTTGACTAAATGCTGTATAAGAACTCATCCTTCTATGTAAACTTGAAGAGTTGCAATAAGCAACAAAATAGTTCCTGCAACAAAATGTGTATAATTTTTTTCGTGACATTTATGCTATTTAAGGGAAAAGGGAGAAGAAATCTGAGAGTTAAGGGGTTACATGTCTTGCTACTATATGTCAAAGATAAATATTTAGATTTATCATCAACACTGACATTATTTATTTGACATTTGTATTCATTTTGCATTTCTTATTTGTAGAAGTAGCGTTAGCAGATGCTGAATGTTATGAACTAGATTCAACATTTTAACCATGTCACCCGTCAATAACTGCTACTGTTTTCTTTGTAGGAGTTTTACACGCCTCCCCCACCTCGCTGGTACAGAGCAGAACCTGAAATACGCTGAGCAGATCATGAAAGACTGGCAGGACTTTGGGCTGGACTCTGTGGAGATGGTGCCCTACAACGTCCTGCTGTCATATCCAAACAAATCACAGCCAAATTACATCTCAGTAGTGGACACAGATGGAAATGAGGTATGGCCTGAACAGAAACACCCATATATGACAAACATAATCATTCCCCACCCACTGTGAATAAAGTGAGCAAAGTGTTTCAACTGAGAATGTAGCTACTGGTTTAATATATGCAAATATTTTCTAATTTTTACCCATTTTGCTGCATTTACTCATGGATAATGACCTAATCCACTGTGACTGGAGTTTCATAGGGATTTGTGATGACTCCTCTTCTCTAATTTTCAGTTTGTTTTACCACATAATGCTCCTCTTGTCGCCTACCTATTGTTTGTCCATACCACAGTGTAAGGCAGCTCATTCAAGTCCAAGGTCCTTTTATAGCCTTGTTGTGAGATAAACCTATGAATGTATTTACTTCATGAGCAGCAATACTTCCAAAATACAAAAGAAAACAGCATGACAAAAATAACAAAAAACAGCAGGGACTTAAAGTGTAAACATGTACAGTTGTGGAAATAATTAGGCTATGACACAACCTCTGATTTTCTGTAGAAATTATATATATATTGATATTCTGCGGTTGTCAGTGTATCTTTTGCCAGATTGTTGCCTCACATTTTCACACAAGAAAACTGATGGGTTTACAGGTCACATTTATAACAAATAATGATTTTTCACTGCTTTCTCACTGGCATCCAATGATTATTTCCAGGCTGGGTTATATGACATCAATATGTGAGTGGAATAAAATTTCACGAAACATTTGATTCCATTTGAAGTAAAGAAAATTCATGAGTATGTACAGCAGATGTACAGAGATCACCAGAGAGAAACATCTTATCCTTTTTTTCAGGTTTTTAATACCTCCTTGGCTGAGCCTGTTCCTGAGGGGTATGAGGACGTTTCTGATATCGTGCCTCCATACAGCGCCTTCTCTGCAAGAGGACAACCTAAGGTGCACACATGCAAACACAAACAGCCTTGAAATTGTAGAATTAAAACACTAACAAAACGTCAGAGGTGGTTAGTCTGGATATTCAACACTGTTCAGTGCCATCCATTTGTATTTGGTTAAACAATAACAGAAAGATTTCATATACTGATTTTTCTCTCCAGGGGGATTTGGTGTATGTGAATTATGGGCGTACAGAAGACTTTTTCCAGTTGCAAAGGCAGATGGAGATTAATGTGACTGGGAAGATTGTCATTGTCAGATATGGAAAGATATTCAGAGGCAACAAGGTAAGAAACTCACAGCATAAAAAAAAAAAAAAAAAAATCAGCAGATTTTACAAAGTCTCCGGGTGTTTTCTGTATTTTTTCCAACAGGTTAAAAACGCCATGTTAGCAGGTGCAAAGGGTGTCATCATGTTTTCAGATCCAGCAGATTACTGTGCAGTTGGAGTCCAGGTAAAGTATGTTTCCTCATTTTAACCACGAGACTGATCGTTTTAATGGAGGCTAAAATTGTACAGATTTATTTCTTACACTACTACTGGCTTCAGATCAGTTATCAATTTAACATCAATATTTGTGGTGTACGGTGTACTTTTTCTGACAAAATATTTGCAATTCTAATGCTAATTAGTCTTTAATAGCACATGCTAAGGAGTGAACATGGTTAGCTCACACAACACGTGCATGCTAACATTAGCATATTAGCATAGTTGTTAGCATTTATCGCTAATGTTTAGATTCCTCAAGAAAATACACAACCTGTGCTCATAAGTGTATAAGAACGTGAGGTATTAAATTAAACATTTAGCATGTGTACTGTGTATTTACAGCCTTACCCTGAGGGTTGGAACCTGCCTGGTGGAGGAGCCCAGAGAGGAAACGTCCTGAACCTGAACGGAGCAGGAGACCCCCTGACCCCGGGATACCCTGCTAAAGGTCCTGCATATGTGCACAGTTACCCACAAAACCTGTATTTAATCATAATAACAATAATAGTAATTTATCTGCCTACAGAAAGAATTGTTAGACCACCCCTTGTTTTCTTCATTTTCTTGTTCATTTTAATGCCTGGTACAACTAAAGGTACATTTGTTTGGACAAATATAATGATAACAACAAAAATATCTCATGAGAGTTTAATTTCAGAGCTGATATCTATTCATTTTCCATGGTTTTCTTGATAATAACCAAAATCACTTAATTTCTTACATATGGTATTGTACTGGTGCTTTTATTCAGTCCATGTTTTCTTTTCTGTCTGTTTTAGTCACATGATTCACACAGGTATTAGTACTTGATTGCATAACCATTGTTTTTGATGACTTTGGATGGTCTAATAATTTTTTCTGCGACTGTATATGATACATTTTATAAACAAAGTTACAAAGTGCCTTACAAAACCCAGAAAATGTGATGGAAGCGAGGTGAAAATATAATGGTCTATGTTAAATAAACCCTTGGATTATTTGGAAACTTTACTGCCACAAAACATGAAAACAGCATATTTTCTAAGCTTCTTTAAAGAGATGGGTAGTTCTGTGTGAGTTCAACTTCAAACATGTACAACTGTTGCACTCATTTCATTCATTCATTTGCTGATACTTGCAACCTTTTGCATCATTAAGGCTTTGAAATCAGGACTTTTATCTGCAGTAAAATATTTTATATAAATATTCCTTCAGACACTTGCAAGTTAGTGTTTGGTGATAAAGCCAAAAAACTGTATCACTGTATTTTTTTTATAATTCTGGCAGTTTAAGAGCATCACTGTATTTTTTCACTACATGCCCTGGTCTTTGTAGTTTTATGATGTATTATATTCACGGTCAGGAGTACATATAATTTCATCACACATAATGAAGAATTTAATAAATGTATAGTTTCTTTGGCTTAACTAATTGACACAATAAACAGTTCAGTTCATACAACTTTATTATCCCAAATGGACAATTAATTTGTAGCTTTCTCACATGCATACAACAACGGTCAGTAAAGGAAAGGAAACATTAAGAGACATATGGACTCATAAATTCATCAAATTAATAAAAAACAAAACTGAAATCCAGTAAATAATTTCAAATAGTCCAAACAAATACTTTGCGTTGTAATTTCTTTAGCTTCTGGGCACATTATAGCGACAAACTCAGTCAACAGAATGTGGTCTGGTTGGCTGTTAACTATTTTTGCTTTCTCAGCCATAATCTGTACCCAGATTATTCTGCAAAATGCCAATAATCTTAAAACACTCTTTGACAATGGTGTTTAAGATGTTCCTCTTCACAGACATCCTGTTGAACCAGCAGATCAGCTCAGTACTTTCTTTAAATTAGAGCTATGAATCGAACAAGATATTTGTAGGAGTTGACAATCTAAGCCTCTGCGTTTCAAAGGGTGCTTGCTCTCGGTGTGTCCTGACTTTACCTAAAGTCAAGCTTCAATTCAATTGTTTGTTTTTTTGTCACATTAAGATCTAGGTCATCAACCAAAGTCATCAGTATGCATGAAACAGATAAAAAATGGAAACAATTCACTAAAGCAGAAGTTAACAAAAATAGATATGTCAGCTACTTGGACTTTATTTCCTTGTAACACAAAATATTATATTAATTATAGCATTATAAAATTGGTGTTTAATAAGTTTACAAATAGTCGATAAGGGTCTCCTCTCAAAACTCTCTGTACAGCCTCCATTAGCAAAAAATCATTCGAATTTTGCTCTGTTGAAGCATTATGTGTTACTTCAGCTACACCACAGCATGATAATATATGAAAAAGATTGAAACCAGCATTCATCCAGCATCACCCAGCTCTACTGCAAATTACGATTTTGAGACTAATGCAGGATTTCAAGTAGCAAACAGGCTAAGAGGTAGTGACTAATTCACAAATAAAAGACAAGGGCAGGAGTCAGGCTTTAAAACAGCACAACACTCTGGCGTGGACTCAAATGCACAAGGCTGTCAGACAGGAGCTGGTTTCAATGATTTTATTGTGTTGTTTGAGGTTTACAAGAGAATACAAAATACAAAAACAAAGGAACTAAAGGAGGAGGCGAAAAAGTGCTCAAAAAACTACAAATGAAGGGAGGGAGCCAAGCTCAGAAAAAATAACTAAATGAGGGAGCAAAGTACTCAACAATCTAACGAAACAAAAATAGAAAAACAAGAAACAGCCTAGCTGCACTAAACTCACAAGGGGAATTTTTTCAAGGACAAGATACAAGAAACATGGAACAAGAATTAAGAGGTCTAGTAGGTCTTCTCAGGAGAAACATGAACGATGCACTGACAACAGACAAAGGGAGAGAGGAGAATATATAAGGACAACAGGGATCCCTATCAGGTTTAGATAATCAACAGGAGGACACCAGGTGCAGACAATGAGGGAACAAGTGGTGCCAGGCACAACAAACCCTGCCCCTCGCAAAGGTTTTACCTAATTTGCCCTATCTCTTATCATTGCGAAAACACATTTTTGGTGACCTTGACCTTGACCTTTGATCTACATTCACCAAAATTTAATGGGATCTATTCAGGACCACCTCACACCTTCCCTGAAAATTTCATGGAAATTGGTCGAGTAGTTTTTGCGTAAAGTTGCTGACAAACAAACAAACAAAAAAAAAAAAACGAACCAAAAACAATACCCTCGCCACCCCTTCAGGGGCGGGGTAATTAAGGGAGACAAAGACAAGACAAACAGAGTGCAAACAAAACAGGAAGACAGACACCTTCACCAAAATAAAACAGGAAGAGATGTAACAAAACAAAAACCCAAACTAAAACCCTCAACTAAACTAACACAAACGCCGCCGTATGACACATCAAAAATGTGAAAATCCCTTCTATTGCTCCAAAGTAACCACTGCAGTACTAGTGGAGGCTTGGTGTAATGTGGTTGCTCCTGTGTTAAAAGTCCGACTGCTACATTCTATATTTGGATGTTTTGCCTGCTGATCCCAGAAGAAAGTACCTTAGAATAACAAAGTCTGGAAGAAATAAAAGCACTGGTGACATTTTCTAAGTCTGCAGAGGAAAGGAGTGACCTAATTTTATTTAGCTGTCAGGACTGCACCAATACAATCACCTAACTATTAACCAACAATTGCAATAGTATATATGTGAATAATACCTATATCTAGCACTGTCCTTATTTCCTCTTTTGCAGAATACACATATAGATACAGTCTTGGAGATGGGGTGGGACTGCCCAGTATTCCTGTGCATCCCATTGGTTACCATGATGCAATTCACCTGCTTAAGTACGACAACATTAGTCTTTTTTTTCCTTTCCTTTTTGATGTCATTGAAAGCAATGCTATTTTTATTTCAATTCTTCAATTTAGGGCAAGAAACTAAAATTTTCATCATGGAGACAACTTAAAATGAGTTGCTGATGTGCATTATTAACAGACTATTTGAATAATTTACCACTCAACAGGAATATGGGAGGAAAAATCCCACCCAACAACTGGAAGGGAGCTCTGAATGTGTCCTACAGGATCGGGCCGGGATTTATCAACGACTTCAAGAGCCAGTATGGAATTTTGTGACACTTGTTTGAAATTCAGTGTCAAAATGATAGCGTTGGATTTCATCACTTAAAACTCTTTCCCTTGTTATTCACATACTTTCACTGCTGTCTCTGCTCAGCTTTTGTAGCTTTTGAATTGTCTCTCCCTTTTGGTTGCTCTTTGCTTTGTTCAGCTTTAATGACCCAATGGCAAGTAACAAACAAAAGCACAATGGAGCCCCTTGTACCCCCAGTGTATGAGAGACATGCATACACATACATCCCCCACAAATTAAGCATGTAGTATGCACCCAAAACTAACATCAGTAATGTGTGTGTTTGTGCCTCTGAACAGTACAGACTGTTGGGCATATTTCTAGAGCAACAACAAAAACAATACAGTGGCATAGGTTGATTGTTTTGTCCTAATTTAACTTTCAATGGGACTATATTTAGAAACAGAAAACATTTCATGGATAGGATTTGCATTAAGTTGGATCCCTTCTCCCTGCCCTCCTCCTTTCTCTTTTCTTTGTAATCCAGCTCCCCCCTCCCCGTAATCTGTGTTAATTATTCTTTTCATACATCTATGTGTGCTTTCCTTGTGTGTATCACTCCCTTCTTAATCTCCCTGTCCCAGTGCGGTGCGTATGAATATTCACACTATCAACCAGGTAACCAGGATCTACAACGTCATCGGCAAGATTAGAGGAGCCCTGGAGCCAGGTACAGAAACCCACCCTGCTGTTATTAGCCATTCATGCACTAAACTGTCTGATGTGAATATTTGTACATTGCAAAAAACTACTTGAAATATATTCTCTGCAATTGTTATTGTCTTATTAACACCATCATCTGGGTGTGCATAGACAGGTATGTGATTCTGGGAGGTCACCGGGATGCCTGGGTGTTCGGTGGAATTGATCCCATGTCTGGTGCAGCAGTGGTTCATGAGACAGTCAGGAGTGCTGGCAAGATGATCAGTAAAGGTACAGGTCTGCAGCCCAGTGAATAAGTAAATAATGCTCTGTTTAATGTTGTAATAGCTGGAGGTGTTTCAGTATGAACTCCTCCAAAACCCTACACCCGACAGATTGGATATGTTTAGTTTATAACATCTGGACCCCCCTTTGGTGAGGTGTTTGAGGCATATCTAACCATGAGGACGCCCCAGGGTTGATACAGGACATGCTGGAGGGTTATATCTCTCAGCTGGCCTAGGAATGCCTCAGTATTCAGTGTACTTGGGATGGATGGATGGATGGATGGATGGATGGATGGATGGATGGATGGATGGATGGATGGATGGATGGATGGATGGA
>JAPQRP010000006.1:18909324-18944824 GCA_037367295.1 Apogon hyalosoma | reverse complement strand
CATTTTCTTTCTACTTCACAATTGTATGCCACTTTGTGCTGGTCTTTCACATAAAATTCCAATAAAATATATTTATGCTTGCAACGTGACACTGTAATTCAGCCTACAGTATCACTGCACACCCGAGCCTCTGAAAACAGAAGAGGCTTTTTCATTTATGCCGGTAAAATAACCATATATTTGCATGCTCTTTTCATAACTGACCAACAAACACATTTGACTAACCACACTCTCCTGACTGTAAGGCCTCTAAATTTCGATTTACATACAGAGGTTCATATCACTCTTGGATCAATGTAAAAATATTTTTTCTTACTGAAGTAACATGCAATACTGGGTGTTTTCTAGAATTATTTAGATTACATGCAAGCAGAGGAAAGACTTTAGAAATCAGTTTAATACAGAAGAATAAAATACAAACAGCATAAATGTGTCATATATTATGTTGATTATTGTATCAGAGCAATAAATAGTTTTATTTTTGGCCAATAAGGTCCCATTGTCAGTATGTTTAGATTTTTTTGTGTCAAAATAAATGTAAACACTCTACTAACTTTATTCCTTAACAAGTTCAAAAAACCTGGTTTGAGCTCATAAATATATTCATGATGTGGTTGTGTTTTAGTCATAAAGAGGAGGAGCGCAGCTTCATAAGGTGATACTGTGAACATTCCTGGTCACATTTGTCTGCCTGTCCTTCCATTACCATCAAGGTAAGTTTATTTTATATATAACACGACATTAACATTATAATAGAAACTGCATCAATATCTTTAAATGTGTTTAATAGAAATAGTCTCCTTGTATTGTTTCACACAAATGTCTGTGTTATATGTAGATATCTTGAGATTTATAACCATTTATGTTTTGATACTTCAACATTTTCAAGTCACAGTTTATCATGTGAAACTTTGATCGTTTTTCTGTGAGTTTATAGAGTGAAGGTCAAACGTTTGGAGGCACCTAATATTTGATAGTTTTGAGAGATATGTGCATGTTTCTATTGTTTATATGCAACAAACTGGGTAATTTAATGGTAAGAGGATGTATTTTGACCAAACAAATATGTAAATTTACATACATTTGTACAAAAAAGCTTAATGGGTTCTGGCTTATTTTAACATGGTCTTAACTTATTTATTATTTATTTATTTATTTGTTTATTGTCCCTTGTATTATATTATTATATCATGTTTTGTTTTGTTTGTTTTTTTATATAATGCTTTTAACAGGTTTTATATTGACACTTTTAGTAATATCTGATGACTTTTATTTATTTTGGTCTGTTTTTTATCTATTTATTTCTAGTCTGTTGTTTCCATGATCAGTGAGCCGTTGGGAGTACCTGTCCATGTCTTGTCTGTGCTGTTTTTAGTGTCCTCTGTGTGTGTCCTGCAGTTTTAATGTATTTGTTTTTTTGCGTGTGTGTGTGTAACATTTGAGATGCTGTCTCCAAACTGCAGAACAAAACTACCTACGGGTATGAATAAAGTCACCTTGAACCTTAATATTAATCAAACTGTGACCTTAGGCAAGAATATATACAGGATGAAATGCATGTATGTGATGTTCCAGTTTAAGTCTCTGTTTACAACAGGTTTGGAGAACATCCTAACTCATTATATACATGTAGGTTAAATACCTTTATTACACAGATATCTGTAAATCTGTATATTAATTCAGTGTTTTTATGCTGCTATATCTATGCTCATATGATGTTTTATCTGTGTTTTTCTATATTTTTTTTTGTATAGAAATTATGAGTTGGGCAAATATGATGCATTTTTTTACTGAACCTTTCACCTGAGTCTATGCCACTTCCCATTTAAGATGACCGATTGCTCTTGTTGCTCCATTAATGAATTACAATTGTTTAAAATAAACAATAGGACCATGCCTGTGTCTCAAAAACAAGATTAAGTGTTTTCAGAGTTTTATCCACTATTAACCACATCCAGTTGGACCAGGAGGGAAATCACTTTTATAATAAGAAATGTGACAAAGCTAATGCATTATCAAGTTAATTTCTGAGTATTCAATCAGTGGTTCATCACTCTTTTCACTCCTGTGTGCAGATAAACACTGTCCCTATTAACTGACACAGGATCAGTTTAGAGGAGGTAAGTGATCTCACATCTTTACTTAAGGAATTCTCTAATTTCTACAAGTGTCTTTGCAGAATCACAAAAAAATAACAATATGTTCTTTTTTTCTATTGTGCACACATTGGCAGGATTCCATGAAACACATGGACGATAGAAAGTTTAGCCTTTCTCTGTATGTTTACAGGATATGGCACAGATGATCCATGTTCTGCTGTGGGGAATGTTCCTGACTGACTGGTCATTGTTAGGATCTTCAGAGAATGACAGATGTGGTATGTAGACGTACAGATTTAGTCTAATGCCCAATGGCAAGGCACAGCAAGATTAATTGTACTCGTACACAGAAAAATCCAGAGGAAAAGAAGAATGAAGATTTGTTGGAAAATAGTGTGAAAGTCAGCTGTAGGAGAAAATGCTCACACAGAAGAACAAAAAAGAAAAAGTCTGGCAGCAGTTTGCATAGACAGAGCTGTGGATTGATATTTTACCATTTATTTACTAAACTGCTTAGTACTATTTGCATTTCAAATGAAGATGGATGACAGTACAGTCAACACTATCCAAATGGAAATACTTAACCCTTAAAATCCTAGAACTTTTTTTGTTGCAGTTCCCAGATACATTTTTTTTTATCACATTTAATCTTTCCTAAGTGATTTTCACCAATTATTACATTATCCTTTGCATTTTCCATTTTTCAGTAAAAGTCAGGTATTTCCCTGTATTTAATTCACTGATCATGTAGAGAAGGGAAGATGGTGTGTGTGGGAATTGGCTTATATGCAGTATGTACATAAATATATTCAAAGGACATACTTAAAATGATTTGCTGTCCTTCATCAATGCTGTACCCAAGACCAGTGTTCAAATGTTGAGGACGGAAAGTAGCTCCCAGCTAAATCCAGCATATTTACACAAAGTAATGTTTTTATTTGTACTGAGTGTTCATTAATATGCACTGCCCTCATCAAAGAAAGAAAGAAAGAAAGAAAGAAAAACTGTGCAGTGTATAAAAAGTAACAGCATTAAAATCAAAGTTAACATATTCTAATGCTAGTAAATGTTCTTCTTTGTAAATAATAACAATAATTGCCCCAAAAGATGTAGAAGAATAGAAGAAAAACACTTTTAAAATCACTTATTATTTTGGTCAGTTTGTTTTAGTTTTTTAAAAAAAAAAAAAAAAAAAACAACTTATAGGTAGTGTGGCATTATGTTTGTATCTGACGCTGCAAAAAAGAGAAACTGCATTTTATCTGAATCATTTCCATGTGCTGATAGGACTAGTAGTTGAAAAGTGAAAGATTATGGCTGTTTGAGTCTTTTAGGGATGAATGAAATACATACTATCTCCTCCTAAGAACCACCAATGCATTTTGTCCTCTGTGGTGGACAAGAGTTTCCACAAAAAAAAAAAAAAATCAAGGCAAATATTTAATGTAAAAAAAGCCAAAACTTTTACTTTTCTGGGTTTCTGGAGGTACAGACTATGTATTATAACCTCAAAACCTAGTGACCTAAATCTAAAATACACAATATACTTTGCCATCGCTTAGCAGATCAGTCAGTGTATTTCTGTCAGAGGGGTACACTTGTGGAATAATCTGGACTAAAACTTTGAAATGTCTTCCTCAATTTGGGCATGTAAAAGGATGTATAAATCCAGTAATAATAAGAAAACATAGAACATGAACCAAATAAGTGAAAATCTAGTTATAGAAAACTGCATAAAATATTATTCTGTATTGCCTATTTGTAATTAATTAATACAGACCATCATGATTAGGAGATGTTATCACATTATTAATGATTGTATTTGTAGTAAATAATGAAACTGTATATAAATATTATAGTTTATATTAAAAAAGGTTGATTATTCAAAACTGATTGTGTGTGAGGTGGCTAAAAAAATATATGTGAATGGTTTGTATGGATGCTTTGTGTTATTGTAAAAAATATACAGAAAAAAACTGTTCAAGCAAAGGAAGTGGAATTAATTTGATTATTAGTTTGTAAAAGGGGTGGGAGTGTATAAGTTATATTTCTTCCCACTCCTTTTCGAGTGCCAAAAAATTTTGTTTGACCACCTTGTTCTTTATCTGATTCTATGTGCTCAAAATAAAACTACACTAACAGATAATTCAGTACGAACATTTCAGTTTTGATGTCTTCACTTCCTACAAGATAAATAACAGAAGTCCAGAATGAGTGTGTTTATCATCTGATTAGGTCTGTATCTGCCTTTAAAACTCATACTTCTTTGGCGTTTTGTGTAATGGTTGCACAGGTTTTCACAAGGACCCAAAAACTTGGACTGATGCTCTGAGGCACTGCCAGCAGAAGCATTGCAGCCTTGTTGTCATGACCAATGAGGCAAAGAAGAATCTTGTGAAACATTTTCTGAATCGGCAAAAGGCAGACAAGATAAGGAATGGGGTATGGATCGGCCTGGAGCGCTCCATGTATGGCTGCAATGTCCCCTGGGTGTGGATCTCAGGGGATACATACAATAAGGACATAAACAGCCATGCCAACTCCTCCCACCACTGTGGAAAGATCAAGTCTGATGGAAATAAAACCGAGATCCTGAGTGGCTACTGCTTTGACAAGTTACCGTTCATCTGCGACGTTTAGAGCGAGCCAAAACCCACGAGATTGGTATAATGTTTAATTAACGCTGATGATCATGTGTCTTCATTTTTTGTCTAGCATTTCCCTTTAATCATTTTCACAATGCTGTTGATTCATTGTTCACTGTATTATAATAATCCCTGTAATAGTTTCAGGTGCTTTTAATGTAGAAGTTCGACATCACAAAACACTGTAAGTCACTGATCCACTCGAACGCTGTACTTATGTTTGTTTATACATGTTTAATAATGGGTGAAGTTTCCATCATTATTAAAATCTGCTGACAAAGATGACACCTGAGAAAGACAAAAACAAGCAGATTACATGAACCTGATGTTGATACACGTCCAGAACTAAAACTTAACATTTGAAAATTAACATGATTTGAAGCTTGCACAAATAACAGCTGACACGGTTACCTTGAAAAATAAAATACAAAAAAAATATATATATTAGAAATCTTTTTTTTCCCCCCCATTCACAACTCGAATGCTCGGGACAGTTTTACAGCCACATAAAATCATAGTCACACATGCAAACACACTCCAAATGTTTGAAAAATATAATCCCTATAGTTCATTATTTATGAATAGTTTCAGAGAATGTGCATGGAAAGACATTTAAAGGCACATACTATATAACCCAATGGCATGTAAATAACATTCATTCACTGCATGAGTCAAAGGTTTTCATTTGGATTAATAAAACAATGAGACACTGACAGATTCATTAAAGCTATTTTAAAATGGTTCTACCTGTGTTTGATTTGTCTATAATTCATCGTTGGGCTTTGATTAATGTAAAAGCTTTCAATGAATCTATTCACATTTTGATCCAAACTGCTTTATTTTGTATTGTCTTGGCAAGTCCATGTATTGGGAAAAGGACAATACAAGAATAAAAAATGTCTAAAAGGTTAAGGCAGCCGGATGAGGTTAAATCATAAGATGGTATTAGTGCTTAGAAATAATGCAGTCACATGGTACTGCATTAAGTCCATTAAAAGGAATGCATAGTCACAGTACAGTCTGGTACCGATAAACTGTCTAATGTTAAAACTGAAAAAGCACTGGTCTAGTGTGACTGTACCAAAGCTAAAATGTCAGTGTGATTTCAAAAAAGAGATTTCAATATTTTGTTTACTGTGAGGAAACAAACAGTCCTAACAGAGCCGACATCCACAGAGTCCGTGTAAAGTTACTCATCATCCTGAGTCATCTCCCTCAGACACTCCTCAAAGTTCTTCAGCCTCTCTGCTGGAACCTTGCCTATGGTCTTCTCCAGCAGTTTCACCGCCTCTTCTATCCCGGGCAGCTTCGGAGCGTGGTGGTGGTAGAGATAGCCGTTCAGATGACAGCCGTGGCAGTCCGGATTAAGCAGTCCACACAGGAAGCGCAGGAACATGTCGTACTGGCCCAGCGGAGCGTTTAAGGTTCGATCCAGGGCACTGTGGAGCAGGCTGGCGGCTGATTTGGTGTCTTTGAACGAGAAAATCTTGGCCCTGGTTGACTCCAGTACGTTCCCTTTGTCACGGAACATTGTGAAGACGTACAGAGCGGCCATGAACTCCTGGAGAAAAGAAGGGAAGTGATTTTTCTTATGGGAAATCTGGTTGGTCTAACATAAAGGTATGTTTAACAATGGCAGCATGGTTTTACAAAAGATTTATACAAGATTTTTTTTTTTTTTACTTAACAAAATAAATACACTATAGAAGATTAATGGCATCCAGTCACAAGTAGACAGCTCTCATCCACTGTGTGAACCCACTCGGTGCATTCGGAGGTGGACGGGGAAGCATACATCCACATTTATTTTTAATTTTAGTAATGTGAACACAAAGGTTTCCTAAAATGGACTGAAGACCGTTTTAAAGATGTCTGAAGTTAAAAAAAGTCCACAAAGACATTTCTGAGAACTTCATAGGTGTAACGTTGCCTATCAAACCAGTACTCTCCACCACTCTCTGTCTCTACAAGGAAATAAAGTATCTGCAGTTTGTGTAATGCAGTAGAAATTCATGCACAAACAGTATTCTAATCTCTTGAGTATTAAATTGTCTCTAAATTATTTAATACGTCATGTAAGATCACAGAAAACTAATGGAATGGTCAAAGTAGCCAAGCCAATATTTAAAGAGTTTTGGTTGACAATGTTACCTCAGAAACTGAGTAACAGGAAAGAAAACATTCGGCTTTAAAATACATTGTATGTTGATTAACACATAGTGTATATTGTGACCCCCTGAAACACACATCACAACACATTTTAATGCCAGGTATGGTTACAGGTTTGCACTTGTGATTGTCCCTGTAGGTAAATTAAGTCTCTGTATTCTACCCATCCTAATATATACACACACTACCTAGCATTAGCATTAGCATTAGCACTATCAGTTTTGATTAGATTAGATCAGATTAGTTGACATTATGGTGTCTAGCTTATCACTAACATCAAGGTGACGCAGGCAGTGAATCCCAGTAATTCCCACATGGACTTCTTTAAGATCACAGCGGCTGACTGATGCTGGATGGCATGATACTGGTGACTGCTCAGATCTCTTATCGTCAACAGGGGCCACCAGGGACAACTAACCTGGAATATTGGAGACTGTTCCTTGAATATGTATACGCCTGTGAGGCAATGACTGGGTTCTTGGCTGTCAACATCACTTGATTCATCTGGCAGAGATGTTGACTCAAAGGTTGAAGATTCAAATGCAGCTTGTGGCCATTAGCTGAGTTTTTGTTAATGACCCCGCCCCTGAAGGAAAGGCTAGGGGTATTGTTACCTGCGCCAAGAAACGGCGGAGGTTATATTTTTATCAGGGTTTGTCTGTTTGTTTGTCTGTTAACAGGATAACTCAAAAAGTTATGGATGGATTTGGATGAAATTTTCAGGAAATGTTGATACTGGCACAATGAACAAATGATTAAATTTTGGTGGTGATCAGTGGTGGTGGTGGGGGGGGGGCGCACATGCACATGTTTCGTTTGGTAGGTTGGGGGCGGACCACCACTCGCAGAACTGAAAGTGAAACCTAACACTCATTTATCTTTTCCCTACCTCCTGAAGCTTTGCAAACTTTCATTTGAGGGGGCAGGATGTGCCACGGCAAAACCTTACCAGCGGAAACATTGCACTGTTAACAGCGGTTCACTCCATAGGCTTTAAAGGTCCAGGAATTAATTTTAGAAGTAAATAAATCATGGCATGGGGGGAGACTAATCTGCCTTGGCGGAGGTATGCACTCTCCGAGTGCTTTTCTAGTTTTTGGTTCGGTTTCTTTGTTAAACACTCTAGCAGAAAAACTATTGGCTGAATTCATACCATATTGGGTTTATAGATTGCCAGTGACTTAGAATAGATGTCATTACATTTTGGGACAGGTAGGTCAAGTTCAAATTTCTTATGAATTTTTAAATTCTTTTTTCTTCTCCCATTTAGTTATAATGGGTGAAATGTCAAATGTCTATAAAAACATCCATTTTGCTTCAATTTACTTCAAACTTGGCACATATATAAGAGGCAAATGATACGCTGACATCAGCACATGCACAGACATGATGACAGCTGGATTCATGCCAAAACAAGCTACAATACGTGTGAAGGGTGGGGTTTGTTGTGCCTGGCACCACTTATTCACAATCGTTCTATTGATGAAGATATCAAAATATTTTCGTTGTTCTTATAACCACACAATTTACTAAATCTTTGAATGTCCCAGTTATCCTAAAAAAAGTCTAGTTCCCAGCAGTTTAAAGTGTTCCACTTTTCTAATAGGTGTAAATGCTGTGAGATGGAAAAGTTAATACCTGAAAGGTAAAGTGAACAAAGCAGAACGTCCTCCTCTGTGAAGAAGTAGGGAGCTCAGTAACTATGCCCATAAACACAGTCACGTCCTGCACATTCAGAGAGTACTCCTTCAGGTCGTCTTCATAGAAAACACTGGCATTTCTCTCCAGCATTTTTAAAGCCATCTTCCCCACCTTCATCACCAGCTGCTTGTCTTCATCACCCCATTTCTATGTGGAAAAATGACAGTGATAACACCTCGTTGGTAAAATATCAGTAGACTTAAATTTAGTAAAGTATACATTAAATATGAACTAAACACAAATGACAAACTGTTCTTTAGTACAATTTGAAAGAGAATATATAATAATGGGGTGGACAATGACAGAAATTCAACCAGGTTTTATCATCTCCTTTCAACCACAGACTTATGTTCTTTACCAGGTCGTGTTGTGCTTGTCCAAAGTAGTACTGCAGCCTGCGATTCATCTGGATGAGCAATATGTTTAGGTAGAACGGGGTTAGCCTGGGAGGGTGATTCCCATACTCCTCATCACGGAAGTTGCGCTTAAACAACGTCGCCACTATCCAGCACGTAAAGGGATGGTGAGCGAGTATGCGCAGTGTCGGTAGACGCTTATAATGTGCCACGATCTTTGCTGCAAGTTGTGCATCAGCAAAGCGTTTCGTCAAGTATTCGTCTTTCATCTCATCGCTGGAGAGAGAAAAAGAAATGAAAATAAGGACATGTCACGCACAGAACAACCAGATTTCCTGTATCTGCACAGTGGCAAATTCATCATGTATACACACATCAGTCAGGCAATGACAAATATAATGAGGTACATACATATACCCACCTAAAGCCCTGAATTTCTGTGACAACATCTATGAATTCAGATGGTATTTGTGAGACTGCTGCTCGTCTACCGATGATCCAGACGCGGGCGGTTGGAAGCAGATTGCCTCTGATGAGATTTACAATCAAGACGTCAGGATGTGCTTGGGTGCTGCTGTCATTTACAACTGGAGTATTCTGGAGGGAGACAGTGGAGAATTCAATGACACAACATTTTCTGAAACTAAATGCAGTGTATCTTTTAAAGCGTTTCTTCTTGGTTACAGATAATAATACACATCACAAAATGCACTGTTCTTTCATCATATAAAATTATTGATATTCGAATGACAATTTACTTATTTACAGACGATTCAGGGTTTTTCTGGAATAAATTACAATTACATCGTCATCACTGTACAAAGGGATTTGTTCAAAGCAAAAATGCAGTTCTGTCAATATTTGGGCGACTTTTTTCATATCTTTCAAATAGCAAAGTCTGTTAGAGACGATACACATACTCACCAAACCGGAGTTATATCCTGTACTAGTGCTAGTATTTGTCCTCAATTTTGTTTACCACACAGCACATATGATTTTAGGTTAATGTTAACACGGTCTATAATCTGTCATGCCACCACCAGAAACCACAGAGGACATCAGGAGGTTTTGCATCAGCCAGATCATAAGCAGTTGTTGATAGTGTAACAAGTCAGGAGCCAAATTATTGAAAAATGAAAACCTGCTTGTTAACTTCACCAGCCTTTCAGTATAGAACATGTCAACTGATTAACTGGTGTAAAGTTAGTTTATATGATCCAGCTCACTCAATATTTAAACCTGCCGTCTGAAATAAAATGAGGCCATATTAAAGTTATTTATCTTACTCGTGGATGGTTATTGTGTTCACACCAAAGTGGAGACCAAACCTGTCCACTGGTTGCAAGTCATTTTTCATTAGCTTGCTGATGCTGTCATTACTACTATTTTATGTGTGTATACAAGATATAAGTGTGTGTTGATGACAAGTACCTTCCAGTCCAGTTGAGCTTGGTATCTATCAAATGAATCCATTACAATGACATATCTGCAATCCTCTGCATCCAGATATTCCATTTCTTTGCAGTGAGGATGATAATGGTCTATCAATTCCTTGATAGACATTTTCTTTGAAGGAGGAAGGTGTAGATTTCGTAACAGCCAGATACTACGGAAAGAAATTTTGATGACAAACTGCAGATCCTGTGATGGGAAAAAAAAACAAAACAGGGAAATTGCATCAGTCACTGGAAGAGAAGCTGTGCAGGTATTGTATATAAGGATTTTGAGGGTTTTTTTGAGGAATAATTGTCATTGTCCTCTCACACCTTATTGGCCTTTTGGTTTGTCCAGTCCAAGCAAAATTTCGCCATGCACACAGACATCCCAATTCCTGCAACCCCAGTGGTCACTACTGTCCGCACAGGCTGACCATCTTGCTTCTTCAACCGAAACAAATTGTTCACACTAACAAAGGTGTCTGCACTGGGAACCTGGACAGGTGTTGGAGGCTGAGATCTAAGCTCATGGGACGGATCAAAACCTCCATAAAAACCAATGGAGATTTGGGGCTCGACAAAGACGTTGTCCAGAATACTCTGTTTTCCAGCTTGACAAATCCCCTCTCGGATGATGTAGTATCTTTCTAAATGCTGCTTCAGGTGCAAACGGATCAGTGCTAGAAGGAAAAGACAGAAAAATGAATGGATATTTTCAACACCTTACTGGAGCACACTTAGTACATTAATTTTAATGATTAATTTAACTGGTGACTAATTTTTGAAGCTATGAAAACTCAATACACCCAAGAGATTAAGTTTGTTGTTTGACACACCAAATTACTTGAAACTAGAACGAGGAAAAAAAAAATCTAGTTTAATCTAATTCCTTGTAGTGTTCACTTACCTCTCTTGCACTGATTATGTAGTTCTTCTGACTCCTGTTTCTTGTTGATACCTCCTAAGGTGTGTATTGTATGAGTGAGTGCACGTTCCATGCCTAAGAAATTTAAAAAAATAAAATAAATAAAATAAAGAGAAAAAAAGCTACATGAAAGTCATTTTAGACATATGTTAAAGCATCTAAAATGAAAGAAATCAACAAAATTTTAGATTTAAAATTTGCTGCTGCAGACAATGATACATTCACAAACTGTTCCTTTATTGTGCTTGTTGAGCTGCAATTTCTTACCAAGGACCTCTATAATCCTGTCCACGAAATCAAGCATATCTCCCTCCATCATATGTTGCAGTGTTATTTGTTTTTCCCATGAAGAAAACCATATCTTAAATTGAAGCAGCTCCTCCTTGGTGAGTGCTGTCAGAATACTCTGGATTTTCTGCACATAGAGAGAAATAATGAAAGCGTAGGATATAGTGTTTTTATTGATTTTCAAATAATTTCTTGTTCATCATTTTTCTCCACTAAAATATTCTGAACATAGCTGAGACTGTCATACATGTAGACAATCATTTTCAACCACTTACCTAATGTTCAAAGATTTGTTGTGAATAACTTGATGAAAACATCTCAAGGAAACAACATTATCTGGCAAATGCCCTGGGAGGTTTCATGATCACTTTAGTGTACTGCAAAAGTGTCAAATAACGTCAATGAAGAAAAACTAAGTCAGATAGTTTTTGGAAAGAGACAAAATGGTAGAAATACTTGAGAATGTATGGAACTTTTGATTTCTGGGGATTTTGGGCCTTAAAATGGAGATGACACTTTACTCATTGTATTTTGGGGTAAAAATGACATACTGTCGCAGAAAAACTATTAGACCATCAAAAGTCGTCAAAAACAGTGGCTATGCAATCAAGTACTAACTCCCGTGTATATCATCCAGTGTTGGGAATAATGGCGTTACTAATGCCGTTATTGTTTTTCAGTAACGGGTAATCCAATTAATTACTATTTGAAAAGTTACAACACCGTTACCCTTACTGGCAGTGAAACGTTACTATGCACTGATCTAACAGTGGTTATCCGTTCTGGCTCGCTCAGCCAAGTAATAGAGGTGTGACGTTCGCGGACAAGTCGAGTCTTTTGAACGGCTCTTTTAAGTGAATGATAAGAACCAATTCGTTTGCAAGCCGTTCTTATATTCAAATTGCCCACACTGCTTTCACGCTTCACCTGTGAGCCCATGAGTCTGAGGTGTCCACGCTGCCTTCATGTGAACGACTAATGACATGTCCGAGTTTGAGTTGTCCGCAGCACACCCCATGCACTTGAACGCAGTTATGCACAGCTAACTTAGGGGAGGAGTTATCAGTGAGTCCAACTGACTGGACTGAAGACATTTACTGCTGTATCGGGGGAACGACTGAAAAAAGTGGAGGTGCAGGAATAACTGGAGGAGCATCTTCTTCCTATAAATGCAGAACCCCTTATGTGGTGGAAAATCCAGGCCCTGGTGGACCCCAGCCTTACCAAAGTCATGGTATAGAAGCTCCATTTAGTGGGAACATCGGTTTGATCTGAAGGAATATTTTTAGACAGAACTAATATCAGAGAGAAGTCACCTCAAGATGGAAAAAGTTCGATCACATCTTCCCGAACTGAAATTTGCCAAAGGATAAAAAGGAGAGGCAGTAGAACCCACAAAGGATGAAACTGCTTTATTATTTCAGGGATTTCTTTGATTTTGTTCACTCTCCAATAAATATGAAGTTCACTGCAGTACCTGTCTATGCTGTTCTACTCTATGCAACTGTCAAACATGCTGAAAAATCAGTTTTCTTTTACATATTTGAAGGTTTTTCAACAAAGTAATGCAGTAATTACTTTCTCTGGTAACTAATTACATTCATGAAGGAGTAATTCCGTTACTAATTCAATTACTTTTTTGGGAAAGTAACTAGTAACAATAACTAATTACTTTTTAAAAGTAATTTGCCCAATACTGGTATCATGTAACAAAAACAGACAGAAAAGAAAACATGGAATGCCTAAAAGCACTGTTTTTGTTAGTACAGTGCCATAGTTATTGATGCAAGAACTTAAGTGATTTTGGTTATTATCAAGAAAGAAATGGGAAATGGCTAGATATCAGTTCTTAAATTAAACTCTTCTCATTATATTTGTCCAAACAAATGTACCTTTAGTTGTACCAGGCATTAAAATGACCAAGAAATTGAAGAAAACAAGGGGTGGTCTAATAATTTTTTTCTGTGACTGCATACCTACAGAAATGTTTTGGGTAACATGTAAAAAAAAAAAAAAAATCAGTCACCAAATGTTGGCTTAAGAAAAACCAGTATTAAAGGAATAATTACATAAAATGATATCATGTATGCCTGTATCCCTGGGTCAGATTACTAAAAATGTACAGAAAGACAAAAGGGAGAAATACTGGAGGAAATGGAACAATTAGTAAGGACATTAGATCAGGCCCCATTTAGTTTGTTTCCTTGTCTCCTATGTCAGACATGAAAGGAGAATTCCTTGAGTAATGACCTATACAGGTCTGTGTCTATTGCTGACTTTGACCTCAGGATCTTAGTCCCATTTGTGTGTTTGTAGAAAGAATTGTGAATACTTAATTGAAATAAAAATTTAAAAGTAGCAAATAAAATCTTGAGATCACACAGTATCTAAAACAGAAAAACATGCAGGCTGACCTTGAGGTACCAACCTTAAATACATGGGCCAGATCCTGTTCAGGATGCAGGATGCCTGGCTGGCCATACTCATCCATCTGCATTCCATCATCATATTCAAGAGGCTCAGGTGGTTCTGGTGAGTCATTCCGGGGATCCAAAAGCTCATCCAAATCCTTGTCATCATCCTCTGAAATACTCTCTATATCAGAAGACCTGACAGACGACAGGAGTACATGACATGATTACGGTAAGACTTTGCAGATCATATCGAAACAAAATTAACACTTTGCCTCTGCTACATTGGCCTAAACATTAAATTCCACATAACAGAGATCATATGTTGAAATGCAATGAATTGATTGATGATTATGATTATGACTAAGTAGTAAGTAAATTGCATTAATGTTCACAATATACTGCTCTATAACACAGCACTAAGCATCCAGTTACCAAAACCAAACACAGTCATTGTAAGAATATAAAACCCGACAGAGAAGTGAGTTTGACCTCTGTTCAAGTATCCTCTTTACCTCGTGTCAATGACAACAGCTCCTGGTGGTTTTGTCTGCTGTGTGGACATGGTATAGAGGGTCTCTGGAGATTCTGAACGAACCAGCTGCATCCTGAAGAACATTAACAAAAGACAAACAGCATCCAACTGCTAAGAAAAAATTAATCTTGTATTAGCAAGGACCACGTTGATAAAAGCAGCATTACCAAATAATAAGCAAAAAAAAGAATTGCATAAGAGGAATATATGCAGTTTGTCGTAAAATACATATTATTTAGTGTACCCTGTTCCCTCATAGACAGGAGCATCACGGTGTAGTATAGGAGATGGGGGATGTACTTCAGGGGGCGTTGAAACAAAAGCCTCAGCAACTTCTTGATTACATTCCTCTTCCTCCGTCTGCTCCACCGTCTGCTCCTCCCCCTGCTCTTGCTCCTGCTCCTCCATCAGCTCTACATCCTCTTCATCATCTTCCTCTACATCATCGCTGTCACTCTTCATTGAACCATAGCTGGATGGTGGCCTTGCCCAGTTCTTCTTGTCCTCATCATCCTCTGCATAAGATGGTCTGAAGATACTACAGAGGCAAGAAGAAGTTACATCATAAGTCAGTGAACAAATTAAGACTTAAAAGTCCTTAAGTATGAGTACTTTTACCCAAAAAGTATAAGCAAGTATAAATATGAAGTACATAAATTCAGTAAATACATTTTCAGTTCCTATGCACATCAGGGGCAAATGTTTTAACTCCACTAAAACTGTTCAATAGCTTTACTTTTCAGATTATAAATATTCATCCTTTTCCCTTCTCGTAGAAACCATGCATGTCCAAATCTTATTTTGAGTATCTGCAATACATTTAATATATTAATATTCCTTTGTATGTTCCCAAGGTAATTAAACTGCAAATTACTACAGCCAACACGGATTATCTTAAGGTAAAGCTGAAAACAGAGCTGTCTTTCCGGTAAACAGTTGACCTTTTCTGGAGATACATGGTTCTCAAGGAAGCGCAATGACACCTTCTAATGATCTAATAAAATACGACATTATACAGTTATATAAAATAGCCTTAATGAGTTCTACTTTAAAGATCGACAAACAGTGAAAATACACATTAATGCAGCTGTAATACTGATTCAAAAATCTTATATTTAATTGTGAAAACGGGAACCATTGTGCTGAATTACTGAAGTACGTTACTTTACTTTAATACTTTAACAAAAGTTTTAAATCCAGAACTCTACATTGTATTGGCCTACTCTCACGTTTTATTAGTACTTTTATTTAAGTAAAGGATCAGAATAAAACTATTTCCAACACTGAGAAACAATAGCAGGAACTACCTCAGAGGCCATTCGATGAAATAAAGCACTAACATGGGTAGCTAAATGGAGAACTAACTTGTATTGGAGTATTTTTATAATATACTAATGAATTTACTTGGCATCAGAACAATTGTTCCAACACTGAAAAGTCATAGTCAGTTACCTTTATTTCTTTTGTATGTTATTACAGATCACTGGCCTTAGCGAAAAGCTTTAGCTAAGGTTGTTTAGCGAGTGTGTAAATGTTTCTGAAAGTTAAGGAGAAGTAAAAACACGAGATTACCTTTCAGATTCCGGGTTCATGTTTTTGGATAAAATGACTCCAAAACTGTATAAAACAAACTGTAAAAACGACTCAACGCCTCACATTGCAGGTTAGTAGTGATAAAATACAGCGCAATATCGTGAACTGATATAATCTGTATCTAACGTATGAATATTTGACAACCAGGCTAACATTGGGATAACTAAGCTATGCTAGTATTACCGACACCCGTTTACAAACGTCTTTATGTCCTGGTACTCCGTCTACATAACATTTTCAAGATTATTTTTTCCACTTTCTTATCGTCTGCCCTCCATTTTTCTTGATAGTTTACTTTCGGTTGCGGAAAGACCCCTTTTCCGGTGTTTCGGAACCTGCTAGCCAAGCACCGCCCCTCTCCTCGTCGGGGTAACGTGTAGTTGTCGCGGTGGCGGATGGGAAATGAAGTTCACACACCGTCCAATACCGGGGAAACTAATTTACCTGGATTATTTTAACCTTCAGTCATTATAATTTACAAACCATGTGAATTATTCAGGGGCAAATTATCCACTTTCAAAAAAAAAAAAAAAAAAAAAAAGATACAAATTTATGTTTTTTCAGCTTTTTTTTCTTCATAAATCTCCTAAACAATTCAGGCCTGCTCAAAACCAAACGTGCAATCAATCAGTTTAAGGATTTCTAATACTTTAAATGCCAGTTTGATTACTCTAAGTCACTGCTGTTATTTGTGAAAAATACACAAAAATGAGTTATTTACTGTGTAACAAATGTTGGGTGGCTGGGGTATTTCTTTTCCACTTCAGCCTTGGATATGTCTGGTTTCCTACTAGAAACTATAATATTACAATATTGTGTTTTGTAATGGCTTTGAGATTTAAAAAAAAAAAAAAAAAAAAGGGGGGTTATAATGGGACTGCATAGGGCTTTTTTGTCCTAAATGACTCAAGAGGGTCATAAATTTTGAATTTAAATGCCACACAAATCCTAATAATGCAGCAAATTCAATGTTATGGCTAATCTTTGATATCCAAGGCTGATTTTTTTTTTAAACTCCCCTAGCCACCCAACATTTGTTAAATGGAAAATGATGCATTCTTGTTTTTTTTTTAATAGTATCATGAAATCAAACTAACATCTGAAGGGCTAAAATGCTGATAATTATTCAATATGAGATAGTTTAGTCAAAAATATGTCCCCCAAAAAAGCAGAAAAAAAAATATTAATCTATACTATTTTATAACAGTTTTTGGAAGTTGACATTTTTGTCCTGAATGACTCAAGAGCATAGTACATTTTTTCAGTGTTCTGATGATCTATTAGAAAAATTAGATTAAAATATGCATTAACACAGCTAAAATGATGGTCAGATGAAGAAAAAAAGGAAAAATTTTCCCAAATGAACAAAAATGCCCATAGTGATGCATAAGGGTTAATAAGTGACTTAATTTCTCTGTTGAATACAGTGACTATGGTGATCAGGATGTGTCTAAAACACCTTTAGTTACTACAAATGGAAACTTTAAGAAATATTATCTCATCTGTTGACAGAAATAAGAGTAGCTAGTGACGCTAACAAAAGAGAAATACACACACAAAAAAAAAAACAGTTCTTGTTTCCTTCGTACTTTGAACTGGGACTGGGGGCAGAGTTCAGCATAAACTGATCAAATTGCACTTTATATTATCATCAGCATAGATCCTTTCACTTTAAAAATCCCAGGGTATTAAATATTTCACCACATATAGCATTACTGTGTTTCTTTCACTTTTCTATAGTAAGAGTCATTCAGTGCAATATCCAATACATTTTAAAAATATTTTTGTAAGGAAAGAGGTGAGGTCTAGTTTATCTTAGGTTTGATTTGTACACTGGTTTTCATCAGTTTCATTCTAAAACTATAAAACACTTATTTTCCAAGCTATTCAACCTCTTATGTGGAAAAAGAGAAAAGGTGGTTATGTAAAACATCTGTAAAATTGAACTGAAAAGGCTCAGTTACATTGGACTGATTAGTTTTTCCCAAATAGTTATGGTGTTCATCCTCTAAATATTTCATACATACCTATTTTCCGTATTAAATTGTTAAAACAGAAGTTAACCAAACCCCTATTCACTTTAAAGCAATAGAAGTATCCATAGTAAGGACTCCTACAATAAAAGGAACCTAATGTACTTGTTTAACTGCCACTGTAAATGTTTTCAGGTACTGTGGTATGTATTTAAGGGGAAATAAGAGTTCATCAAAAAATTGCCACAGCTGAAATGTATGTGAATATTATGGCAGATAACTGAGAAAAAAAAAAAATGAAATGGAAAATGAAAGAGTAAGCTAAGACATGGCCATAAAGGTATACAGTTTTGAACTGAATCTGAGTTTTGAAAGAGAAGCAGTCCTCAAACAAGCTGAAACTGGACCAAATATGGCAAAACTCATTTAACTCAATTCAGTTTAAAAAAATTAAACATGACCAGCTCTTAAAATTTTCCAACAATGTGCCATTTCCATCTTTTATTAACATAAAAATATAATACAGAAAATGTAGAATAAGACAATTAAAAAAAATAAAAAGTCCTGAAGAACAGTAAAAGTCAACGTTTTGAACTAAAAAAAGAAAAAAGTTTGAAATCAAAGTAATTAAAACAACAGATGATCAGGACTGAGGACGTCAATCTGGGAACCTGGTCTTCACACCTTCATCTTGCTCATCATCTATAAAACAAAACATTTGATTAAAATCACAGTTTAGAGACAGACAAATGTGAATGAGACATGAACATAGACACAGGAAAAGTAAACCAGTAAAGTATTAGTTCAGGGTTTTTGAAGTGAGGTGGTATGTGTTACTGACACATAACAATAATATCCATTATTTTACTTCACATGCCATTAGTTGTGCATCTAGGCTGTCTCGATTCATTAGTTTTCATTTATTGAGTAGCTTCAGTGTTTTAACTCATGTGTTCCAACTGCTGTATAGCCATTTGTACTTAGTGGCTATGGAGATAGACATAAGGCCTTTGGTTCGCAGTTGGGAAGGAGTGTCTGATAAAAAGGTAAAGCAGTGAAAATATTCAACATATTGTGAACACTTAAACTGATAGATGATTTTATTGGTCAGCAAAATAGGCTGTGCTTATATCCCTATAACAAGCCAGGCAGATACTCCTGTGTGATTCTCCAAACTGGAGACATGCCAACCATTATCCATAATCAGGTGAAAAAGAATAAAACCCTGACAAACCCTTTATTCAAACACCACAGATCATTACAGCCCACCATGAGAAGCAGCCAGCACCCTTTAGCTGGCGTGAAACCACAGACACCCACAAATAATTTAAAATAATGTAACCTTTTCAGACTTCCAGACAGATTTTCTTCAATTAAGACACCTGCCCCTGAAAACATTGTTCAAATTCAGCAATGGAGAAATAATGAATCTTCACAAAATGGTCTTAACCATCTCTATGTACCATGGACACAGACTGTCTCTGATCTGTAGTTATGTTTTATATGCAGAGTAGGTGAGGTCACTAACAAATTAAACCATTCTTTAGAAGTGATTGTTTGGCTTTAGAGATTTTGGGTGGTTGAAACAGGACAAGCATGACAGCACTTGATGCTGCTGATGAGTTAGGTTTGTCAATGAGACAATAAGTACAACAGCAGAGTATTCATGCTGCTAAACAAACTGCAAGTTTAACTTGTGTGTCAAGGTCAAAAGCTCAACTGACTCAGTTTCCTGGTAATAAGCTGATACTTCAGAGAGATGGAGATTCACTTCATTAGCATTAAAACAAGATCACAGCTGCCATTTCATGTTCTGTCTGACATACCAGGAACCGCTAGGGAAATCTAAAATAATGGTGATGACCTAAAGCTGCAGTGTGTAGAATTTAGGGCAATCTATTAGCAGAAGTGCAATATATTCTTAATTATTACAGCATTATTTTGAGTCAACGTCACACATTTCTGAAGAACAAGATGAAATGAAAGTTATTTATGTCGCTGCAATTTACAACTTTACTGTTAGATGGGATGAAATCCAACGAGGTAGCCAGACACTGACAAAAAGGTGAAGTGTTTTTATTTACCTTGCGAGCACTGGCCGTCAGTCCTGGTGACTTTGCAGTCCTGCTGGTTACTTGTGGAGACTTTCTGAGTCCTTTAGTTGTCACCTGAGGTGATTTGTGGCTGCCAATCCTGCCTGCTCGTCCTGTTCCAATGCGGGAATTTGCTGAAGGTTTATTTTCCTGTCCCTTGTGGACAGTCATCTGAGCAGGTGACTTCTTTAAAGTGCTGCCTGGAGACTTCCGGGTTGAGCTGCGTAGTTTGTTCAACCCTTTCTTTAGGTAGTTGTCTTTTCTAGGGGTGTTTTCAATTGTGAACATCATAGATTGTCTTCGGTCAGCCTAAATAGGAAAAAAAATAAAGACATGATTGCAACTATCCCACATGAAAACCAATCATCAAAACATCCAGTGTGTATCAGTTAAACTCACAGGAGAGAGGGCAGCATGAATATTAGAGCCACTGTTGACATTCTTGTTTTTGGGGGTTAGTGGTCGTGGGAAGCAGCTGGCCTTAACCTTTTTCTGTTAGATCAGGTAAGACGGGTTGAGAAAAAGATGAAGATTACTGCAGGAAATAATACCAGCCAATATAGAGTATGATGGAGCATAAAATTCAAAAGGACATTCAAGAGGACTGAAAGATGGAACATGTCATGCTAACCTCAGGTGAAGTCAGAGGTACAGACAACATTGAGGAAGCCCGTTTCCTGTCTTTTGGACTCTTCAGGTGGGTGGAGCTGGCAGTTTTGGATGGTAGTTGACCGGGCATCAAGGACAGACGGTGAGACCGAGCAGCAGCTGTGGCACCGGTCTGTCCAACCATGAATGAGAGCCGATGAGAGGTGAGAGAGTCCTGTAGCTGGCCAGGCATCATGGACACCCGGCGGATTGTCTCAGAGGGGTCACCAGTGCGGAGTTCTTCATCTGTGAAAAGGAATGCACTTTTGCAGCCAGTCTGGAAGAGGAAGGGGACAGAGAAGTTTGTTAATCTAATGGAAGAAGCAGGACAGGATAATCAGGGCTTTTGGACATTTCAACAATTTCAGTGAAGCCATTTGAAAATCGTTAAAAACAGTTTAAGGAATTTTTCATGTTCAGCAGGTTTCAACTCATCAGTAAGTCTGTCCAAGTCATAAGTCACCTTAATTAGTTCATGTTACTTTCAACAAATATGGGTGAGCACAAATAAACTATTTTTGATAGGATACAATGTTAGCCCCCAGACACAGTATTACAGCAAATCAATTAAGTGTGCTCTAATAAATTGATTTGCCTTTGCAGTTTACACTAGGGGACATCGATTTTGTATTGTTTTCTGTTGTAGCTTTGTTACAACACGATCAGTGTAAATATTCTCACTATCAAATTTAACATAATGTGCTGTGCACTTTTAATACCCCTCAGCCAAATATAGCAATTATGTGGTTGAAAAGACACATCACCATTTGACCTTGAAAAATTAGGCCACTGTGACCTATTTTCAAGAGGCTTCTGCTCCATGCCAAGATGCATCCACAGTATAAATTTGGTGCAGATATCTCAATGCATTCTTCAGATAATGCAACCATCTCATTGAATGGACAGACAGACAACAGAATGATAATAATTCCCCCCTGGCCAGAGTGGGCCAAGGGGTAAAAACTAAAAATGAAGTTAAAGCAACTTAGACTTAAAAAGTACCATTAAATTGTGTATGATAGGTCAATGAAGTAGTTCCCAATTTTTTTTTCTGCTCTAAACTCAGAAGAAATGTTTCACCTCTTTGCATCTTTTACATCATTTTGTCTTTCATGTCACTTTTGACTCATATCATTTACATTACGTTTATTAATTGGAAATAGAATACACTGTCAGAAGCTAGACACCTCTGGTAAACATCCTAAACACAGGAAAACAAGTGGAAAATAGAAAACAAAAGCATCTAAATAGACCACCAGACAATGACAGTGATAATTTAATATCAAGTCTGAAATATTGTGTGATGTAGTTATCCATTTCTAAAATTGTGTGTTAATATTCATGTCACATTTCATGTCCCGCTCTACTAACATCAAACTCCACAGGGTAGCTACTCTTCAGATGTGGAAGGCAGGCCTTGTTCCTGGCCTGGATCTCAGCAATCCTCATCCAGTCATCAGGTGCACCCTCTGGCTCATTCTCTGCTCCAACACAGAATGTACTTGTAGCTGAGGATGGAAACATAGCAGTGAAAACTATTATGCACACAACTTTCAACAGTCTCAATTTCATGCACTTTCTGCTAGTTAACTGTAATGATACAAGTCATTTCTTGCCCCTCCATCTGTTTAGACCGAGCAAAGGTTTTACTTACTCTGTGAATGGGCTGTGCTCCGTCTGTACCCTGGAAGACCGATGAGTTGGTCGGCTTCTGAAACGGGCCCTCTGGCGGGTGTGTCAAACAGCTCCTTAGATACAGGCTGTGCAGTGTGGGTGCTGGAGAGGTTGGGCTGTGAGCGGGCAGAGGGCAGGCTGTAGAAAGTTTCATCTGCTTCACAGCTGCCCGGGGTTTTCTAAAGACAAGTGTGTAACTGTTATTAAACAAAGTGTAGCGAGAGCTCATTTTAACAGCTGAATTTGTCATATTGTGAACATCTTGAGGAATAATGCAACTTTTCACCCCTAAAATACATAATTATTATTACATCCAGTGTACTCTACAGAGTGACAGGGTATTACGCTTATACAACTGTGCAGTGATTCAGATGTAACAACTGTTTTTTGTGAACATGCAAAATAGTGCACGTGAATTTCCTCCACCTTGGTCATGGTGATGTTTATAACCTGTGTGGTCCTACGCCGCTTAACGGATGATGATGGGTTTTTCCTAACCGAATCGAGTTCTTGCTTGTCTGTATTGGTCCTACAAGAGGGGGAAAAGGAGTGTCATTGTGAGCAAATAAAAGAATGACAGTATTCATATTAACACTATAATCAGCAAATTGTGTGTTAGAGAGAAGGCAAATTCTAACATGCAATGAATCCCTTGATTTATTTTACGCATCACATGAACCAAACAACTGCAGCTGAATGTGTGTTTGTACTAAAATACGATACCTGGCAAATATGCTAAAATCAAACTTGCCACTCCGGCATGACATACCTGTTGGCGTGTCTTATGTTTATGGGTGTAAAGTAGAGGGTTTCAAGCGAGTCAGCCTTTAGACCTCGGCGTTTGGCTGCCAGGCGCTCTGAACTTCGAACGAGTGGTGTGCTCGATTCATCAGGCAATGACAGTTTCCTGCAAAGTAAGAACACATAATATTCTAAGAGGTTACTAAAGGTTGTCCATGTGATTCTGAGCTACATATCTGTGGCTTCATTTTTGTTTTTGAAGAATACAAGATAAAAAATTCTTTCATAAAATGTTTAATTACCGTGTGGTGTTCAGAGAGTCCTCTAGAGAGCTGTGGTCCAAACTGTCTGAGCTCATGCACCTCTTTGCCTGTGCTCCTGTTTGAACGCTAGAGTGTGCACTGGCAGTCTCCAAGTAGCCTGCTCCATTACCATGAATTTTATTCTGTGCTCGCAGGGTTTGGTCTGCAAAGGCCAGCTAAAGGTAAGCATATACAGATGGATGCCATAGTATCAGTGGGCTGCTATAGTGATGTAAATATATTCTCATTTTAGAATTACAGACGCTTAACATAGTGTGTAATCGATGTGGGACATTCATTGCAGTTCTCCCTGACAACTAACCTGTGCCTCCAAACTTGCCAGCCTGGTCAACAGTGTCTTCTCCTTGGTTTTGGCTTTGTCCAAATCCATTTGAAGCACCTTGCTTTCCATGGTAATTGCCTTTACTTCACGCTCCTTATGCTCCAAGGAATGCTTCAGTTGAACCACCTGTTCTTGGGTTTCCTGGAGAAGCTCCTTCTTGCCGTTGTAGTGATTTACTGCCTTTTCCATCTGTGTCATTTTGATAAGAAAATATCATCTTTGTATTAAAACAAAGTCTCACCAACACTTAGGTAAAGCATAACAGACACAAGAAATCAAGATGTTTACACAATCTACAAGTCTGACACTAAGGTGGTATAAGACTCATTTGGGGTCTGAGAAGTCAGTGTTATGCATGTTTACGCCAAATTCTTTCTTTGGCGGGTCAACAGATTTCAGAACCAGTTAAATTCCCCTATTTAACTCAAATACAGTTGCAAGTTGTTTTACCTGTAGTAGCTTGTCATTTTAAGGGCCAGATTTATTAAGTCAGTAGAAATTAGCAAGGGAAAAATCTAAAAAGTGCCTAAGGGAGTGGCCAAGTTTTGCAGGTGATTTACTAATGACTTGCAAAATTATGAACACAGACAGACAGTACGTTCATTTTAATAATAAAGACCAGCACAGAGGCAGATGGCACATTGATCCACCTGATGAGGGTTACTACCAACAACAAAGTGAAGGTCTCAGTCATGTGTCCCCTTCTGGAAACAGCAACACAAACAGAAGCAGAAAAAGGGGTTTTCTGTGATAACACAGGAGTTTGTGGATCAGTGCAACTGAGTCTAAAACACTGGCTAAAATTTATTTAAAAAAAATGTAGTTCTATTTTTTTGGAAAGCCAGACTATGGTGATAATTTAGTGCCAACATTCATATGCATAGAAATCATAATCAGTGCACATAAATCCCACTCCGTCTGCCACTGTCCACATGGTTGCCATCACTATAGAGGGTATGCGTTTACGTCACTTCACCCCCGGGCCATGCCCCTCTAAGTCAGACTGAGTGGCAAAAACCAACCTCTCAACATGACGGAGTGTTGCAGTAAACACAGTGGGACCAGGAAAAATGTGGAATATGAAATGAAATTAAGAACAATTGGACTCGACATTGATCCGTATGAACTACCAAAGAACAAGTGGTCCACGAACATTGACATGAGGCCCAAAATCACATATCCTGATCCTTGATCCAGCTGATTCAAAGTTAATCTAGAGTAGACAGTGGACTGACCCCAGTGAATGTACGCAGGATCTACTGGTACTGTGGATATTTAAGTAGAATTAATATCAAATACTTTATACAACACAGATACTACTGCTTTGTACAAGCAGGGTACGACTTTATTCTTGTAAATTATGATATTTTTCCCACCTGTTTTTAAATTATGACATTCTCATAATATTATGGCTTTATTGTGGAAATATGATGATTTTAATCTCATAAAACTATGCCATTACATTCGATAAATTATGAGGTTGTTTTTATAACTACGACTTCATTCTCATAATATTATGGCTTTATTCTCGAAATATTACAACTTTTAAATATTACGATTCTTTTTATATTTGACTTTATTCTCATAAAATTACAGGTTTCATCTCGATACTTTATAAACTTTATTCTCGTAGTGACAGTGTTTTAACTTTCTTACACCGTCGTGGCTTTGTGCTCCAGTACTCCTGTATCTGAAAAACTGGGTTAGCCTCAGTTTAAGTTAGTTTACAAATCATGTAGAGCACAAGGGTCAGAATCACACAAATGAAGACTAAAACCATGAAAGATGCTAACAAGAGCTTTACTAAGAATAACGTTAGCCAGAACAATACATAATTTAAGGTATGATTTTACCCAAAAACACAGCATAAATTAATGTTACCTGACAGGAATCAGGATCCACAAATCTAGGTTTGGTTTCCTGGATTTGTGAATCCATCTACTTCTCTTTTCTTTGGCTTTCGGTGCCTGTAAAACAGTAACTCCATCTGCTTTTCAAACCTGTCCGTACAACCAATTGCACAACAGCTCTTCCCCATTTTTATTAAATATTGTACTTAAGTTTAGACGGTATTGAAGCCAACCCTGCCACTCATCTCCCTCTTTCGGCTACTCACTGGGTGTAATCGTGGTGACTTCCACTAGTGTGACATCACGTGCATACCCTCTATACATGCTTGCTATCCTTTTTTGCACACTCTGTTATTCTCTGTGCCTTCTAGGCACTTGCAGTTGCTGAATTTTGTCACTCTAGGGACCAGCATTGAATAGAACCCCTCTCCCTCTGATTAGTCAGTTTAAAAACCTACTGTCTAAAGGTCAGGACCACTGCAAGGGAGGGGAAAAGGTGTATTCACCAGAGAATTGATGCAAAGGAGGAAGATAGACAATTGATGTAAGCTGGAAGGAAACAGAATTTTGAATTACAGTCACAATTGACAAAACAAAGGTCAAACCTTTGTGGTAAATACATTTATTCTGTGTAGCCATAGGATTTTTTTTTTTTTTTAATATATAATATCTGTAACCTGGAAATCTGCTTTTATGCATCTTCATACTGTTTAAGCTCCTGATTCATTTATGGCAGTGTATCACTTTGCTTGGTGTTGTGCTAAGAAACTGCTATTTTATTCACCTTCCCCCAAACAGGAGAGCATATTAAGAGCATTAGCATATCTATATTAGAAGAATCCATTAAGCTCAAGTTTGGTGATATAGTGAGAACCAATATTGGTTAGTTCCACACAGTTTCTCATCTGATTAAGAATTGTAACCTTACAAACCAACTTCCTCTGCTTTTTATAATCACATGGAAAATGGTAGAAGGACAAGTGGATTCTTTTATGAACACAATACTGCAGCAGACTGAATACCAAGTAGACCTGAGAACAGGAAATGACACCATGACTTAAGCAAATTATGTAACTGGTTATTTGAAATAAGAGACCTAATAAAAAAAAACACAGAAGTTCTTAAAAGTCATACCTGAGCCTTGTAGTGTTCTGCAGCCTCAGATTTAGCTGAAAGTTGTTCCTGGAGGTCTCTCTTCACCATCTCAGTGCCTTCGCTCTCTTTTATGAGCATTTGTTTCTCAGTTTTCAAAGTGTCCACCTCTTTCTGAAGCATACTTCCCAGCTTTTGGGAAGCAAAGTTTTCTCTCTCCATGGCCTGGTTGGCTTGAACAAGTCGATCTTTCTCAAAGACTATGGCTTCAAGTTGTTTCTCCAAACCTCTGAAACAGTCTTCTGCCTGGAGTTTCCTTGCCAGAAGTACTTCTCTTTCCTGAACTAGAGCTTCCTTTTCCCTGAGAGTGGCCACCAGCATTGCTTCTTTCTGTCTGAGGACTGCAGCCTGTGTTTTTTGGTGTCCATTCAGTTCTGCATTTACAGAGATGAGCTGCTGCTGGAGGAGGTCCATCTGCTTGGCAGACTCCTGCTGAGTCTTAAATAGCAGCTCCTCTTTGGCCTTAAGTTGCAGAGAAATGCTTTCTACCTGCCCTTTTAGATCCTCAATGCAATGTTGCAGAACACCAGTTTGCTTGGAGCTCTCTTCTTGGATCTTGGCTAACATGTTCTCATTGTTTTGAGCTTCCTCAAGTATTTTTTGCACCAAGTTGGCTTGGACAGTAGCCTCCTCTCTGAGAGTACTAAGGTTTTGGTCTTTTTCAGCCATGATGATGTTGACAGTAGACAAATCTGTCTGGAGTGTCTGTAGTCTCTCTTCAGTCTTGATAAGAAGACTTTCTTTTTCACCAAGGGATTCTTTTAGCATCTGAATCTCCTCTTTACATGATGAAACTTCTTTCTGCAGAATATCCCCTTGCTGAACCTTCTCCTGTAGGCTGTTAAGTACCTCTCTCTGGTGATCATTTTCTTGCTGCTGCTGAGTTAAGAGACCTTCCTTGGATTTCACAGCCTCTTCAGCCTCCCTCAGAGAGGATCCAAGAGTATCCACCTGTCTCTTTAAACTTTCAATCTCCTGATGCAAGAGATCCACTTGCTCTTGGTTGCAAGTCTTCAACAGAGTCATCTGCTGTTCTTTAGCATAGATCTCCTCTTTCATCTTCCTTATTTCTGTTTCAGAGGCTAACTGCTGTTGCTGTAGCAGCTCCATTTGTTGAGCACTTTCCTTCTCCTGTTTGGTAAGAAGGACCATTTGACTCTGAACCTTCTCCTCAGCTTTTTTAAGGGAGTCAATCTTATCTTCTAGTTGGGTTTTAAGACACTCGATCTCTCGTTTCTGCTGGTCAGAATGCATCGAAGCCTCTGCCTTCACCGTAACCACCTGCTCCTCTTTAGCCTGGATTTGCTCCTTAAGACTCCTTATTTCCTTGTCAGTGGCTGCCATCAAATTTTGATAATCATCTTTTTCCTGAGAAATCTCCAATTCCTTGTTAGCCAGTAAATTCTCTTTAGTCTGAAGCTGCTCTTCTGTAGTGATCAAAGCTTTGCTTAAACTTTGCACTTTGTCATTAAGACTTTGTATGTCATTTTGTAGCATCTCTGACTGCTTGAGGCTCTCAGCCTTTAACAATGCTGACTGTGCAGAAGTCTCCTCTTTGAGCTGACGCAACTTTTCATCCTTTGTGAGGATCTCTGCATTTAGTCTTTTCACCTCATCTTGGAGCTCTACAATCTGCACCTGAAGTTCCTCTACATACTGACTGCTCTGCTGTTGCTCTTTGGCAAACAGATTTTCCTTTGATTCTAAGCTCTCTTTAGCGTTTGTTAGTTGGGAATGAAGACACTCCACTTGATGCTTTAGTTCTCCAATTTCTTGTTGTAGTAGATCTAACTGCTCTGAACTTTGATTTTTCAACAAACTCATTTGATCAGCTTTAGTCTGAATCTCATCTTTCAGGCTCCTCACTGCTTCCTCAGAGGTCGACAGCTGTTGCTGTAGCAGCTCCATTTGTTGAGCATTTTCCTCCTCCTGTTTGGTAAGAAGGACCACTTGAATCTGAACCTTCTCCTCAGCTTTTGTGAGAGAGTCAATCTTACCTTCTAGTTGAGTTTTAAGACACTGGATCTCTTGTTCCTGCTGGTCAGAATGCATAGAGGCTTCTTCTTTCAGTTTAACCATCTGTTCCTCTTTAGCCTGGATTTGGCCCTTAAGATCAATTATTTCCTTGTCAGTGGTTGCCATCAAAGTTTGAAAAGCATCTTTTTCATGAGAAAGCTCCAAGTCCTTTTTAGCTAGTAAGTCTTCTTTAGTCTGAAGCTGCTCTGCTACAGTGTTCAGTGATTTACTTAAACTTTGCACTTTGTCAGTGAGATTTTTTATATCATTTTGTAGGATCTCTGACTGTTTGCCACTTTCAGCCTTCAACAGTGCAGAAGCAGCAGATGTTTCTTCCTTTAGTTGAAATAACTGTTCCTCCTTACAGAGTATCTCTGCATTTAGTCTTTTCACCTCATCTTGAAGCCCTACAGTGTGTGCCTGGAGTTCCTCTACATGCTGATTGCTCTGTTGTTGCTCTTTGGCAAACAGATTTTCCTTGGATTCAAAGTTCTCCTTAGCATTTATCAGCTGGGAATGAAGACACTCCACTTGTTGCTGTAATCCTCTGATTTCTTCTTGAAGACGATCTGACTGCTCTGAACTTTGATTTTTCAACAAATTCATCTGTTCAACTTTAGTCTGAATCTCCTCCTTCAGGCTCCTAACAGTCTGCTCAGAAGCAGACAACTGTTGCTGCAGGAGGTCATTCTGATGAGAATTCTCCTCTTCCTGCTTTGTCAATGCTACCTGCTGAGCTTTAACTTCATCCTTGGCTTCTATCAGAGACTTGATTAAACTTTCCATTTGGCTTTTAAGATCTCTAATCTCCTCCTGCAGTATTTCAGACTGTCTAGAGTGGTCATTCTCTAGTGCAGCAAGTTGCTCATTTTTTACTTCAATCTCCATATTTAGACCCTGAATCTTCTCTTCACAGGCTAAAATCTGTTGGTGGAGCACCTCCTTTTGTTCAATATTCTCTTGTTGTGTTTTGACAAGTACCTCCTGCTTCAGCTGAATTTCCTGCTCGACTTGTTTGAGTGAAGAGCCAAGGTCTTCAACTTGAACTGTTAGGGTTTGAATATTAATCTGAAGAACCTCTTCCTTCTGTGACTTCTCCAGAAGTAATTTGGCAAAATTTTCCTCTTTGGCTTGGATTTCATCTTTGGTCTTTCTACTCTCATCTGCCAGAAAATCAACTTCTTCTTTAAGTCTGATCACTTGTTGGTCTTTATCAGCCAAGAGAGAGCTGGCTGCAGATAGCTTAGTCTCCAGATCACGCACTTTTTCTTCAGTTTGGTGAAGAAGTTCTTCCTTTCCTTTTTTAATTTCCTTTAGCATTTCAATTTCTTGCTCACAAGCAACAATATGTTGTTGTAACCTAGTCATTTGCTCAGTTTTCTCCTGCTCAGCTTGTTCCAATTTACACTTGAGATCATGAATCTCTTGCTGAAGGATTGCTCTTTGTTCAGCAATGTCCTTTTGCAGCTCATCCAAAATTTCATCCTTGGCTTGAATCTTTTGATCCATTTGAGCCTTTTGTTCCATCAAGAGATCTTTTTGTTGAGAAACTTCTTGTTGATACTCTTCCAGCTGTTGAGACTTTGCTTGAATCTCTACCTCAGCCATCTTTAGGGAACCAAAAGTGTTCTCCAACTCATTCCTCAAATTGCTGATTTCATTCTCCAACATTTCTTTCTGTGAATTTGAAAGGAGAAGTCAATTATTGTCAGTTGGTCAAATAGTGACAAAACTAATTAATAAAGTTATAAAGCCTACCTCCATTGCAGGCCACATATTCTCTCCTTCTTCCTCCTTTGTGGCCTTTCTTAATTCATCCTCTAAACAAGAAATCTTTCCTTGAAGGATTTGAATTTGCTCAGTAAGGAGCTCCTAAGAAATGAGGCAGAACATTGGACCATGAGTGTAAGTGTTGCAAACAGAGTACATATCAAATAATGTTAACACAGTGCTGAGGCTGAATTGTTATTTCATAGACTTTGAAAAATGTCTTCCTATGCCTAGATATTACAGTACTTTTTTGTGAGAGTAAACTACTTTTCACCTTTTGAGTTGTAGCTTCATTAAGTTCAGACTGCAAGTGGCTGGTTTTGCCTCTCCATTCCACTTGAGCAGTTGCTTGAGTCTCTGTCAGCCTGCCAACTTCTGCCTCAAAGATGGCCAGCTGTGAACAAACTCCTCTCATCTGAGGAAACATATATTTAAGACTGTAACGGCTTTCTGTAACGTGATCACTACAATTATGTGGCATCATTACAAACACAACAAGACAACATATTATCACAGCATAATTTTGGAATGCACTTTCAATTCCCATTAAAATTTTTTTAATTGACTAGGGAATAAATTTTGTTCAATTAGAGATAATGTTTTTACCTGTGAAGACAGCACACCATTTTCTTCTGCCAGCTCATCTATTTTGCGCTCCATAAGTGAGGAGTCACCCTTGAGGACTTTATTTTCTTTCAACAGTTCATTAAAACGTAACTGCAACCTTAAAAACAAAGACAACAAGATCTTGTGAGAAAGGCAGCATGTTCTTTCACATACATCAACAAACAGGATTGTGTATGAAGGAATCCTTGAAACATGCCATGTTACAGCACGGAGACAGTGGAACATGACAACACACCTAAGACTGTATGTTATTTAGTTCTTTTTTCAGTTTAAGGGTTAAAATTGAAAGGGATCATTGGTGGAAGAAAAAAGAACTGGAAAATGTAAATGTCTTAAATGTTAATACTTACATGTTATTCTTAGTCTCAAGCTCAACAATTTGTTCCCTCCCAACCTGCTCCTGCTGTGTCTGCTCCTCTTTCAGCTTATCCAAACAATACTGCAGCTGGTTAATATGAGATTCTGAAAAAATAAAACATTTGGGGAAAAAAAAGACAATGAATGAAAGTTGAAAGTATTTCCGTAAACATTTTCAACACCAGTCCAGTGAGTTACCTCTTTGTGTAATAATTGTGAGCTTGCTGGCCAGCTCCCTCTCTAACCCATCTCTGTAGTCTCTCTCCTTGATCATTTGTCGCTGCATCTTTCTCAACTGAAATTTTGGTGTGTTCATTATTTCTTGCAAAGGAGAACTGCAGCAGGAACGAAAATAATTCAGACAAAGAATGACTATTATTAAAATGTTAAAAAAAAAAAAAAAATCAGACTTGGTGGTGTAAACCATACAGAGTAAACAATACCTCACTGAAGAAGATGCCACAGTTTGCATGTCCACAAATGTGACTTTCTGTATACGTGTGAAGACAGGGGACTGCTCATCTGAGAGCGACAAATCAGATGAAACACTTGAGGCAGAGGTAGTTGATGACCTCTCAAACATTTCATGGGAGACAGGCAAGTCTGAATTTATGGAGAGATGTGGGTTTATAGGACAAACTAAACACATGGTAGTTACAGAAACAAAAAAATTTATTTGTAAAAATTAATTTAAGATGTCATTGATTCAAATGATGAGACCAATTTACAGACTTACATCTTCTTGCCAAATAGGCATCAAGTCCACTGCTCAGACGGACGTAGCCATCACTCTCCATTACATAGGAACTTGTTAAATTCGCTATTTCTCGCTAGTAGATAGAAAAGGAAGAGTAGAAAAACCCATGATTAATAAACCAATATTATCTCAAGGTAGTGGACAGAGAACACAGATGGACATTGAAGAAATAGGGCTCTATTTACCTCCACCTCGCAGTCCAAGGTATTTAGTGTACAGCGGTCATTCATCATGTCATGGTATACAAGCAACAAGAGCACCTGGAGATACAGAATTAAGTAAGTCATTGTCTGTATGCTTCTTTTCTACATTTAATTTGATATCTTTCTGTCATACCTTTGACATTTCTATTGTTAGGTTGATGCCATTTCTTATGTTGTCCCATGATAATGTAGTGCCGTTGACCGCACTAAATCTGCAGTCCCCTAAAAATAAAACTAAGAGTCAGCACTTGTTTATTTTCAGTTGGATCTCAGCAGCCAGTGTCATTTTGCTTTTGCACTGCTGCAGCAACATAAAAAAAAAAAAAAAAAAAAAAAAAAAAAAAAGTACATAGGGTGTGTTCAGTACACCCTTCATCACCTTGCGTATCTGCCCAGTATGTTTACAAATGAAATGCTGCACACTTATGACTCCACCCAACAGTGTTACAGGGTGTGACCAAAGGTGCAGATCTGAAATTTCTGACAAGATATGAAAACAATGCTGTGATTGTACAAAAAACAGTTCTCCAAGTTAATACAAAACTACATAAATCCACTCTGCTCACATTCATTCACATTCCCTCTAGACAAAAAGGCAGTTTTCAATGCTATGCATAGTTTGTTGAAAAACACACAAATAGGTGACAGAAACTGACTTTCCACAAAGTCTGCGATGATCTTGAAACGATCCTCAGTGCAGTTATTCGAACAGAGATAAGGTTGCCTTCTCCTGAGATGACAGAGATTAAGCAAGAGGGAAAAAGTACAGTTTAAAGAAAGTTTATGGCTTAGAATGGAATTCATGCATGATCACTCAGTGTAGTTAATAGAAAACAGTCAGTGTCAGTCATTGGTCTCGTCTTGTTTACACAGAACAATCATTGACAGACATGTTACTCATACTTACAGCATATAAACAACTTGAAGTAAGATTTCCCCATCCTGCAAATCCTCGACTTTTAGTGTTGCTTCTTTGTTGGTCTGTTTAATGCTACTGACCTTCAAAGATAGTTTGACAAGTAGGTATTTTATTCAACATTGTGACTAAAACTCAGAGCTGAACTGTGAACAGTAACATCCACCTACCCAACTGAGAAGAGCCTCGACACCCAGATTCATCGCGACCCTCATCGTGACTTAAAGGGATGCCACCCTGAAACAGCGAACAAACCGTAAAATAAAGAACCAACAAGCAACCATAAATGAATGGTATAAATACTGATATTCTGATTAAAGACGCTTTTCGCTATGACAACCTGTGCTAACGTGGCATTAACGGACATGTACATTCACCCAAAAACAATCACAACCAGAAGTTAGCATTACTGAGTTAAAGTTTCAAACCTACATCGTTGTGAAGACGTTTCCAAAATAAATGACGCACCTTCAGCCAGAAACGTTGTCCACCTTTTTCTGTATGGATGTATTAGCCTTCACTAGAGACCCGCAGCACCAGCGTAAGACTACATCGAAACGCAGCTAAGAAATAACAGTCTCATTATATTTCAGACAAAATTCAAATATGGTGCTGAAGATTGAACTAGCCAATCCGATTGCACATGTCGCAGCGTCTAAAAATGCACTAATAGGATTGGCTGTAAAGCCGGAAGTAAACAAAATGGTGCACTCGATATTAACTCCGAGATAGCACGGGCAAAGTTCTTGCAATTCAGCACCAATTAAAAACATAAATCTACCCTTACACTTATCTACAATTGCCTTGATTTTACTTACCAATTTATAGATTTATTTATTTATTTAGTCGTTGTATGAGCACCAGTCTACACCAACACTTAAAAATATAATCTTGCGGCAGGATGAGAAAACACAGATTTTACCTTACTCTCAAAACCACACTCTCACACAAAAACAAGCGCACCAGGAAAACCTGAGAGCGAAAACCACGCCTTTTTAAAAAAAAAAAAAAACTTTATTTAGTTATTAATTTACAAACATTGTCAAACATTTAACAAATAACATGCGAAAACCACGCCCTCAACCCCACAATCCTGTTGTGTGACGTCAGCTACAATCTCACAGCAAGCAAAACTCACCAGCATGAAGTAAAGATTAAAAAAAAAAAAAAAAAGACTCACCAGCATAAAGGAAATATGCACTTGTGTATGCACCCCTTCGTGTATAAATTACAGTATTTATTTATTTATTTTTTTTTTACTAATATCTACTGTTTGTCTATCGCCAGTTTTCTAGATTGTGCTGTGGGCCTGTCAGCCACCTACAAATCCCATAATGCACCCGTTCCATTTCCTTAGCAACCCATTTGTTGTAGGTACTAACGTTAGATAAACACTTTTAAAGTTTACAATGCAAAGTGGTCTAATTTTACAGGTAAGTGTGTTTTGGACAGTAACAACTCATATAGGCCTAAGTTAATGATTAATTAGTGTGTAGAAACGTATGGGTATGGTGTTAGTGCATAACAGTGAATTATGACAAAATGTCTAATCTGGCCCAAAGCCTAAAATCGGTTGAGAACTGTCATTTCAAATAGTATGAATGGCAGTAACCTTTCTGAGATTTTTGTTTGTGAATGGGTTTCCAGGTGTTAACCTCATTAAATGCTTTCAGAATACAACTAAAAACTGCTTTAGAGTTAGTTTTTAACTCTAAAGTTTTTTTGTGTTCCTCATTTTTTATATTGCCATTTTCTCCCCAGGTGAGTGACTCATAAGAGTATGGATGGTGCTCCAGTGGATTTGTCTTTTAAATGCATCAATAGATTGACAGGTACCATTTTACAGTCCAAAATATATATTATGATGCTTATTTATTTTACAGTATGTTCGTTAATATACACAAGTATGAGCATAAATAA
>JAPQRP010000006.1:18878579-18896564 GCA_037367295.1 Apogon hyalosoma | reverse complement strand
TACAGTCAGTCCAGCTTGGATTTACAAGGCTGACAATTAATACTGAACAAACAAGAACTAAACTATGAATTATGAAAAAGCTGCAGCATCTGGAACCGACCACAGTGAACATTTGACAGATAAACAGTACCACAGTGCTTCAATTTCAGCTTCAGTTTGTTATGTCTTTTATATATTGGGATTGTCTCTGTCAACTCAACATATATTTGTATTAGTAAGTTTTTTGTTTGTTTGTTTGTTTGTTTTTATCAATTACTGGAAATTTCACGCGACCCCATTTGAATTCCAGGCAACCCCAAGGTTGAAGAACACTGCCCTACTGTACCCTAAATGTAAATACTGGTAGCTTCACACTGTCTGTGCTTCCTGCTAAAACCTACAGGGAATCTGTACAAATAAGAATAAGAATCCTTTATTTTCACTGTTGACATTGTGAAGACATTTCCAGTGGAATTCAGTTCTCCCTGGCAGATCATATGAGACTGAGCTTGTCCTTGATCTAATATCTCTTTTCTTTGGCTCTTCATAGCATGCATATCAAAAACAAACATTACTCAAACCCTGATCTTTTGGGAAAAAGACATGACAGTGAAACCTGTTGAATGTACGGGATAACAATGGAATATAATCCACATCATAAACATGTCTGATTGACTATAAGGCTGTTACTGTGAATGTGTCTGAGGGTTTTATTTGTACGTGAGATCTGGAGCCATTGTTATTGTGGTTACTGATTCAGACTGAGTGTACTTCAAAAAATGTAGTTTTTTATTCTTTCTCTATGATTAGGAACTTTGTTTTAAACCAAGGGTGTCAAACATACAGCCCACAGACCAAAACCAGCCTGCCAGTAATTTTAAACTGGCTCATGGGATGAATTTTCAGAAATTACTTAAAATATTTACAAGGCTGTCAAACTCATTTTAGTTCCAAACTCCAAAATGTTATCAATATTATTCCTTTTACTAAATGTTTTGTGCATTTGTAGATCCACTGTGACCTTTAAAGCATATGTATAAATGATAAGTTGAGGCATAATATTGTTAAAATTTAACTTATTTTTCTAAGAAATTTCAATTTAGTCAGGTTGTTCAAATTTTTTGTTAAAGGACATTTTGTAAATGTAAACATTTTTGTAATTTTACTTTTTTGCACTAAAACAAAAAATCTTTGGAAGTGATATTATTTATAGGTTATCTTATTATTTTACTGTTCTGGCCCACTGGAGATTATATGAGGGAGGGTCAAAAAGTTTTCAGACAAATGCAATAAAAAGTTTATTTATTTATTTATGTATGTATGTATTTATTTATTTATCTGCCTTGAATTTCACAGGTCCAACTGCTCCTTTTGGATGCCACTCTTGATTGAATTTTGCTCCCTGGGTCAAACTGGCAGATCCAACTTTCAACCCCAGACACACAGTGCACATCTGAGAACTTTTTGACTTTCTCTTGCTTTGGGCTGCATGAACTAAATGAACTAAAATGAGTTACAGGACAATTCAGTTCAATTCAGAAAACTTTGTTGTCAGGGGGCAATTTAAAGGCACATATAACACAACACTTTTACATAACCAAAGAAATCTAACAAAATAAAGTAAAATGTAAATAATATGATATATATCCTCTTGAGATCCAGGAAAGTAAAAGTTGCTGCTTTTTTACATTAAACAATTGCCTTGATTGGAAACAGCATGATGCAAGTTTTTTCAGATACCACATATACATATATATATACATATATATATATATATGAATGTTCTTTGTAGTGGATATTTATTTATTTTTTTATTTTATTTATTTATTTATTTTTTTTAAAGTAAAGCAGTGGAACTCTTGTCCTTTACAGAGGACAAAAATGCATTGCTGGGTCTCAGGAGGACAACAAACAACCCTAATATCAAATATGTACAATAAATAACATGTGACTGTATGGCTAAGCCGCCCCTGTTTCACAGTGTCCCCTAAATGTATGTGGAAACAGAAGTTCGCCGGGCAGGGCAGACTGGAGGCAGACTTGTTGCTCCTGGGCAGACAGTAGTCTGATGGGGTGGGGATGATGACTGGGAGGCGCCTGGCCCCTCATACATTTACACTACCCCCTGTTTCCTCTCCACCTCTTTGTTTACACCTTGAGGCCGGTCAAGTCCACGCAGCTCCCTGTCCACACAACATGTCTGCCTCCGCGGTGGGCTTCATCTTCCTGCTCGGGCTTTGTCACGCATCTGACAGCGGGACTCCGGCCCAGCTCGGCCCACCGTCGCTCGGGTACGTGTCCTCGGTCCGCTCCGTGTGCAGACCCATCCCGTCCACCCTGGCCCTGTGCCACGGCATCGGCTACAGGCAAATGCGGATCCCCAACCTGCTCGGCCACGACTCGCTCCGGGAGGCCCAGCAGCAGTCCGGGGCCTGGCTGCCGCTGGTGTCCAAGCTCTGCCACCGGGACACGAAGAAGTTCCTGTGCTCCCTGTTCGCGCCGGTGTGTCTGCCGGAGCTGCGCGCGCCCGTCAGCCCCTGCAGGAGCCTGTGCGAGGCCGTGCGGGACGGCTGCGTGCCCGTGATGAGCGCGTTCGGGTTCCCGTGGCCGGAGATGTTCAACTGTACCCGATTCCCGCGCGGGACTGAGCTCTGTATCCCGGCAACCGGAGAGCACGAGGCACTGACGGCGGAGGAGGTGCAGCGCGAGGAGGACTTAAAGGGTCAGTGACTGACAGGTTTCACGTGTGAAGATCCACTGAAAATGTTCTGCAGTGACTCAGAAGTGACATAACATTAAAAAAATAAGGCTGTAAAGTGATCTTGATCTTCACTGATCTGTTAAAAATGATAGATTTCATATTTTAATAGTCAGTGCAGTTTAGGCCTTAAATTTACACGTTTCATTTGTAAAAGTTGCACAGTTCACTATTTGCTGTGGAAAGCAATATACTTACATAGACCCTGCATAATGCACAGATAGTCCAAATCATGCGTAAATACAGATTGTGTTTGGGTCATTTTGGATTTCATAAAGTGTAAGAAAGCTATAGACTGTTATATTTCAGACATGTACAATGATAAATAATGTATTATTTTGAACAGATATTTACATCATTGCATATAGTATAGAGGTTTTCTGTCCATTATAAGGGTTAGGATCAGTGCTAAGTCATGCTGGAAACCTAGTTAATGTCAGATCAATGTGGAGAGCATCAAAAGTAACTAAAACTAATTTTTCACAATCTAATGGTTGCTGTTTGACACAAGTGGACGTCTTTACCAAGATTTGTTCTAACGTTTTGATGTTGTTTATTATTTATTCTAGCTTTTCCACATTTTTATACAGATGCAGTGATAGAAAAGGTCCAAATTTATGTGAAATCATTTTTGTTATTTCTGAAAAATCAAAAACTTTCTTTCAGGAAGATGCCTAAACCCAAATAACATCCAGTTTTCAGGGGCAAGAACCACCAAATTCCACAAATACACTTGAAACCCCCCCCCCCAAAAAAAATAAAAAATTTACAACCACAGCACCTAAGCCCTTAAGAAACTGAGGGAAAACCCTGACAGTCTGTAAAATTAGGAATCTTTTCATTCCTCACCCCTACTGGGAAGAATGTAAAAAAAAAAAAAAAAAAAAGTCTTGTATTTTCCCTAGTGCTCTGCAGATTGCCCAAAAATAATTTGCAAGGTTAGATTTCTTGAAACTAGGATAAAGTTTTCCCTCTGAGAGAGTATAATTGGCCATAATAGTAGAAAATGCCCAAATTTAAGTAAGTTGCACTTACTGCAAACAACAAAAACACAGTTAAAGATTAGTTTAAGATAGACTTAATATTTTTGACTTGAGAAGTTGTGCAAGTGGTCTCCCTCTGAAAATAAGGAAAACAATCTTATTCGTCTGCTTAGATACTACGCAAGCAATTTACTGGGTAATTCAACCTAAATATTAGCTGGACTATCTTATTAAGAAAAAAAATACATAGATATGGTTGTACATAATAAGATTTTTAAAAAAAAAACATTTATTGCTCTGTGCTTTGTTTTTCATTGTTCTATTAATTTATTTCTTATTCCTGTTCAGTTTTGAATGTTCCCTTCTGAAGATCAGTAAAGTTATCTTATATTAAAATACTTTCCGTGAGACAATTGTCCCACCACTGTCTCCAACCCTTTACACCCTGATTCTTAACATACAGTCATCTAATCCCCTCTTATTTACATCTCCAGGGAGTGTTATCTGTGATGCCTGTAGTCTAGCTGCAGAAGGAGAGACTGACATCCAGGATAACTTCTGCCACAGTCCATATGGTGAGAACAATGTGAGCTGCAAAATATTCAGTTTTTCAATTACATAGTTACTGTTAATTTTGTCAACAAAAGGGTGAAGTAAAAAAATTCGCTTCTCATAATAAAGATGACAGAACAGAGCATCTAATCAAACAAAGGGTACTGTTGGTTTATAGTGTGTCTGAAATGACACGTGTTAAATAGTAATTTGTCTGTCTCTCTTACAGCGTTTAAGCTTCGTCTGGGCAGTGTGTCGACTGTGGGAGGAGACCGTCAGCTGGTCCCTCTGCCCCGGAGTCGAATCCTGAGGTGGGCAGGGGGAGGTGCTGAGAAGGCAGAAGGGGTTGGAGGTGCAATGGCCCACAGTGCTTTGTGGCTGCAGGAAGGAGGCACCTGCACTTGTCCTGGTCTGGACTCTGCAGAGACAAATGAAGAGGAGGAAAACATAGATAAGGGACAAACAAAAGGAGGCAGGGTGGGAGAAGGAGCTCAGGGTGGGTGGTACCTGGCCCTGGCTCAAGCCGAAGAGGGAAGACTGGTGCTGACTCGGCTGGTGAGGTGGACCAGAGACGACAAAGAGCTGAGGAAGTTCATCCGAGCTCTCCTCAAACAGCCTTGTCCTGACCTGTAGACTGCTGACCATCTGCCTTTACCGTTATAAACTGGGCAGAATGTCACCATACCAGTGTGAAGTTTTACCAAGAATTGACGACTCCATAAATGACACAGGACACAGGACATTTCTGGTTTCATGGAAAGGCAAATAAGTAGGACATAAGTTACTATACATAGCTCACAAAGGCTGATATCACTCTGATATCATTGTGGCAATGTTTTTGTTTTTATTATTTTTGTAGATTTTCTATAGAGGAAACAACAAAATGTAATCAAAATTCTTCAGTGAATTAAAAGGCACCATCAATTTTAGTTAAAGGCTTGGACAAATTGCATCATTAGTCCACATTTACAACGTATTAGTATTTTCATGCACATTAAAAACACTCTTTCACTCTGACTTTATTTATACCTTTCGTTTCACTGTTGGTTTAGTCATTTGATTATTGCAAATATTTCTGGAGAACAATAGTCACAGAACAGAATAACTGAAGCTTAAGGATATACAGTATGAACTTTACATAGAATTATAGATTTTGTGTTTTGTATTTGTACCCAACACACTCATAATTGTACCTCATATTGCAAATTTAGTTTTATTTGACATCAAAATGGGCCATTTGATAAGAATCTGCATTTTTTACTGTATTTACTCCCTTTGTATTGTTTTATAAATTATCTTTTCCTTACTATACTCACTGTGTTGGTGCTTTTCTTGACATTTCTAGAACTCTACACCCTCTCAGAAACACACCCGTCGATGTTAACTTCATGTATCAGATGTCAGTTTCATGCTACCTCTTTGTGCATCACCTTATCTGCTGCTCAGCCACTGTATCAGTCCTAATCTGAGTACAAGTGATTCATGAGTCTGTTTAAAAATGTCAAACACAAATGTTTCACAGTTGTGCAGTTTCTCCATTGCTGTTAATACATGTCTGGTGGAAAAAAATAATAATTACAATTCAAGCACGTGATCTATAAATTATTTATACCCTCAGATCTCTTACCTTTTCTAACACACACCTGTTTCTGTCCTTGTGTCAGATGCTTTCTTTGTCATCATCTACATTGCAGCTCTGCCTTTACAAGAAAAGAAGTGAGTAGCTTTTACAATTTACATTAGAGAGGAAGATTTTGATGCTAATATTGTGCTAAGACCATGTTCTTGTGTCTGGTTACCTGAGGTGATAGAAACATCTAGAAAGCTGTTGCTCTGGCTCAGGATCAGGACATTAAAACCTGTATCTGGGTCGATACTATTGTACTTTATTGCACAATTTTTAATTATTTTTCTATAGTTTGATAAGAGTATATTTATGACTGTGATATTTTATCACATGGAAATATAAAAAACTGTCAAATGTGTTGCAAACCTGTCATATCAGACCAAAAATACAGAAAAGGTGATGCAATCTAAAGCAGCAAGTAAAAGCACGACTTTCTTATACAAATAAGATCCATGCTTACGACTTACTATGAACTATAATAGCATTAAATAATTGCTCCTTTTGGGCAAATTTTAAAGTTGGAAATTTACATTTTAATGTCCAAGCTGTTTTGGACAACTGTAAAACCTATTCATTGATCGTGAAGTATTTTTTGACATATAATGTCCTCATATGGGAACAGTGGACTCATTTCAGTGTATAACACCAGTGTGTCATCACTGTGTAGCTCTTAGCTCTTTATTTAAATGTCTAACTGAAAAATGAAATGGCAAATAAAGCTGGAAGCCTTATTTGTTTGAAGATTTTCTAACACCTTAGGGACATCCGTTTTGTCCCCTTGTGCATTGTTACGCCTGTTGGCTTCTATGACATGATGCAACAGTGATGTACATGTCACAACTACACACCAGATCTCCTAGAATAACCCTGTTCTCAGCAACACAGTGGAGTTTTCAATATAATTTCTACTCATTTACATTATTTTTAAGTCCCAGTGTCCTTAAATTAATACGTTTGTTAAAAGCTATAAGCTATGAGTTATAAATAATACTGTAATTTTAAGCGGTCTAATCATGCCATATCAAACTACAAATGTTATCAAGCATAGATAAACAGGTTTCTACCATAAAATCTGAAAAGTCTCGCACCTTGTCGACTTTTAGTTTAGATTCAGCTGTAGACTGAACCGACCAAATTAAATACTGGCAAGTGTGTTGGGCTCTTGCTGCCCATAGTTGGCCCAAAATGGTGTCAGTTTATGAGAATGACAGGTTTAAGTGAGATGAATTAAGTGCATGGTGCTGGAAACCCAAAATGTAATATGTAGACACATGGTCTCAAGATGTTAACACACATTTATTTTCCATTTGCATCAGAACAGGTGTATGGTGTCACTCAAGAATACATCTCTGGGGCAATAAATAATGTGTAGCAATATATAAGAGCATCATTTATTAATAATACTATAATACCAATAGCACAACTCATTATTAGATACAAGATAACAGTTGCTTAAAATTATATAAATGAATACGCAACAATGTAGTGTTGAAACTATGATTGTGTTTCCTCCTTAAATGTCCCAGGATGGTGTCTCCAGCTATCGCTCTGGCCTTCCTCCCTCTCCTGCTCACAGTGATCATCAGGTACCGGTACTACTTTGTGTTGTTCTACCGGGCGATCCTGATCAGAATATGGAAGGACTGTGTCACTGGTCTGACCAGAGAGGAGCGAGCCTTCCAGTATGTTCTAACCCACGCCACCCCTGGAGACGCTGAGAGCATCCTGGAGGCCTTTGATGACTGGTGCAGCAAAGTGGAGTTCATCAGCAACATTGGACCCAAAAAAGGTGAGGAGATAATTCAGCAAAGTCAGTGATTTGCAGAAGTCAAAACCTTCCATGTGCTGTAAATTACACTGACTGTACCACCTGTATGTGTGTGTTTTATATGTGTCTGCTTTGGGGAAGTCTGCTCTGTCTGTGGCTCTGTATGTTTTGCTGTTGAGCAAAGTCGTGTACAGACATTCAACTCTGGGCTGATGAAATGATTGAAATCAATTTAGTCAAAATTAATGTGGACTCTCTGGATAAATATAAGACAATATGAGTCCTGAGAAATCACATGGAAAAGCTATCAAAGTACAGTCTTTTATTTAGTGATGCACCTTTTGCAAAATTGTGGGCTGACACCAAAACAGACAATATGACTGATGCAGATGTTATTTTCTTTGTTCACTTTTCTTGTTGTTATTTAAGAATAACAACTCATATTTTGTTCCTTCCATGGCAGGGAAACAAATTTTATATGTTATTTTATGGACAAAAATAGAATAAATTAACTGTTTTAAGTCTTTCAGTTCTTCATTACATTCTCAATGAATTAGCACAAATTCAATCATACAAGCTTATGAGAAAAAAACAAAATATAACAAACCTAATATAACACAACAGATAAATATCAGGCATTGCCATCAGTGAAGTGTCATCTAAAATGCACACACTGATAAGTGCAATAAATCCACTATGTGCATCCTTAATTTTATGTATTAGACCAATGCATATGTATCAGTTTGGGACGACAAGACATTGACTTTATGTCACGCAGAACCTAACATCACTACTACATTTCTTTTACTAAATTATGTTGTTTATGCTTTTACTTCCTATGTATAATTATTGTTTGCTTGCTTGATAGTATTGTGGCTCTTCTGGAGTGCATTTTGCATACAACACAAGCTATGTATGTTTTATTGTATTATTGCTTATTAAAAAAGGGAAGATCCTGGACCGGCTGCTGTTGGAGCAAAGGCCCCTGACAGTGTTGGAGCTGGGGACACACTGTGGCTACAGCACCATCCGGATTGCCAGGTGTCTGCCATTGGGAGCCCGGCTTTACAGCATCGAGATGGACCAGAGAAATGCTGCGATTGCTGAGAAAATCATCCGCCTGGCAGGTTTCGATGATGACACGGTGAGAGAACTAAACTGCATTCCCCAACAGCTTAAATGGACCTGTTTATGAGCTTTAATGAATGCAGGCCCTCTGTATTCATATATCTTTAACTGTTCTGTGAATAATGGTGTTTGATCCGTCTAACACTTTTTGCTGTTTTCTCCAGGTTGAACTGATTGTGAATCCATCAGATGAAGTGATCCCTCGGCTCAGGTCTGACTATGGATTGGATAGATTGGATTTTGTCTTCATGGATCACTGGAAGAAATGCTATCGCCCTGATCTGGAGGTGTGTGAACAAAAGCAGCCACAGGAAAGCAAACACCAAAAATATGTCAAAACCTAATGCATTTTATTTATCTTAAATAAATGAGTTTCCGGTCATAGCTGTTAACCCATAAAAACCCAGTGCTACTTTCGTGGCAGTTCCCAAATGAACTTTTCTCTCTATTTAACATTTTTAAATGATTTATCACTATTTATTATAATATTATCCTGTTTTTTTTGCAAAAACTGCATTTTACACCAATTATTTACATGTATTGACAGGATTCATGGTTCAACAGGTTTACATCAGTAGATGCTTTTGGTCACCAGTGGATGTTCGGGTTTTTAATAGGTTAAACTTGATAACATAATCTACTTGAATGTTGGCTCTCTGGATAAATATCAGACAATGAGTCCTGACACATAGAATAGCAATAAAATTAAAGTGTTTTATTTAGGGATGCACCCATTGTAAAACTGTGAGCATAGTTTTTCTCTGCAGGTTGTAAAATCAATCAATCTAACTTCAATCACAATCTAGTACCAAAATGCAAAAGAAAATGTGGGTTTAGTGACGTATTATATTACGTCAAAAATGACCACAGACGTGAAAAGATGTAGAACTACAACAATTGATGAATTAGTTATCAACTGTTAAATGAATTTACCATCCTGATAATTGGTCATTAATTTGAGTGAAAGAAAATCACAATTTCCTTACCCTGGCCTCTAAAATTATACAGTTTTACTTATTTTTCAACTCTTCTATGACAGTAAAGGAAATATCTTTCAGGATGTACACTGGACAAGACGTTGGGATGTTCTTTGTGAAACACTTATTGTCATTTTCACATTTTCTGACCTTTTATAGACCAGACACTTAATTAAGAAAATAATCTACAGGTTTATTGGTAATAAAAATAACTGTTAATTGTAACCAGTTATATGTACTCACTCAAAATATGTCTTGGTTTGATGTAGTTTTTTGTTTCTTTTTTTCGTATGTTAAGTTTTAATATTTAAATACTCCCAAAAGCTATAAGAAATAATACTTCTTTGAGTTTACTTCACATTTAAAAGTAACAAAATGACAGTTCCTTCTAACTTTACCAGCTCAACTTTCTGATTTTATGGTGTGTGTGTTTCAGATGTTGGAGGGCTGTGGGCTACTAGGGAAGGGATCAATGATCGTGGCTGACAATGTTCTATTTCCTGGAGCTCCAAAGTTTCTGAGATATATCCGCAAGTGTGGCCTGTATGAATGGAAGATCCACAGGGCCACACTGGAGTACAGCAGGGGCATCAGGGATGGGATGGCCGAGCTGGTGTACCAGGGAATCAAGTAGACGTGCAAAGGACAGACATCACTACAGAGAAGATCTGACTCAGTTATAGCCTGCTACCAAAAGAGAAATTTAAACTCTTACATGCAAACTGTTATGTTCTAACTGATGCACATCGGACTAATTGAGGATCTGCTTTTTCAGAGATTTACTGCAAAACCTCAATGCACTATATGAAACTCATCTATAAAGAACATCAGCACCCCCTTTGGGTTACTAAAGCAGAAAAAAGGAACCTTGTGACCCCATGTGATAGTCTTTAAAATAATTCAGCCTTTTTATTCCAGGAGGGAGTCTTTAGTGCCTTTTAGCCTTCTGTCCTCCATGTTTTCAGTCTGTCTTCACCATTCAATAAATGATTACAACAAACATGTAAATTAAAAAATAAATCATCTTAATAAAACTGCCATTTTTGAACAAAAGTAATCAAAGGGTAATGTCATTGAATATTTAATGCAAAAACACCAAAGCCATTTATCAACAAGTTCAGGTCTACAAGGCTTAGGTCTGGTGTGCTGGCCTTCAGGGGAAGTGTTATGTTTTACCTTTGAGAGTGTGTTGAACTGAAGCAGACACAGAAACCAACTAAATCAGACATTTTACCAATATCAAGTTTACATCACCCTTAATCAGCTCTGGATTAAAACCATGTCACATTTGGTGATTTTAAATAATAAGACAGTTAAACGCACAAAACAAAAAACATGGTTTAATAAAAATGGTTTTATTTAATACAAATAGGCCTTGATTCATTTAAATACAAAGAGTCAAACAAGCACTCGGGGTGAACATGAGAATATACATGTGTACAGTATATTCCTAGTCCAACTAATGGTGATAGATGCTATAAAAATATACTTAAATATTAAATACATTTTACAGAGACCTTATACACTAACTACAGAATATTGCTATTTCACAAGCTGTTATGAAAAGCAGAGAGGTGCATTTACTATGGGTATAAATTACAGTTAACACACCTCTGCCATGTAGCCACTGAACTCAAGAAAAAAATATACATGGTGAAGTACTAGACCATCTCCTTTATGAGTAACAAATTATTTAGCTGACTGAAGTGTCGTTTGAGCTCAGTCAGCTGTTTGGAGACACCGTGGAGTAAAGGCGCATGACTGACGATATGACAGGGTTGCAACACAGTTCATGTACATTCATGTTAATATTCACGCCCAAAGCCTTTGTAAGGGTGTAAATGTGAACCAAACAGAAACACTCACAATGAATATCCAGGGTTTTCAAAGCTAAAATGAGACACCAATGGCAAGAAAAACATAATGGTATGCTTTGATGTAGCCTTTTTTTTTTGATTACTCAAAATATGTGTGTGCAGCAGATTGAGTGGGCATCAGTCACCACAAACCTAGAGCCATGGTGTGACGGAGACTAAAAATAAAAACGTCTTCTGATCTAAATCATCCACTGGTCCTGGTCCTGGTCTGGTCCCTCCATGTCCACCTGGCAGATTAAAGCAGAACCAGATTAATTAAAACTGGGGAGAGGGAAGGAGACAACACTGACAAAGTCGTATAGTAATTGAAGTCTATCAAACTAAAATAACTTTAGTAATAAAGTTCTGTTAACAAACTCAAGCCATATGTATGACAAGTCATCCACACAGTCATATAAAAATAATTCTTACATCTCCTTTAATACTAGCTGTTTCAAAAAGTTTTTGTGTAGTTGATCATAAATTTAACTGCACAATAAATATATTCTACAAAACACACATAAAAGCATTCAAAAATGTCGTTCTGCCACGGCACACCAGCTTTTAATCAGAGTTTACAATGTTACTACTTACTGACACAGTGGCAAACATTACACTCTAATTTCAGTACACATGTACTGATCGAACATGGAAAATATTCTACAAAGCTATTAAAAAAATTTAGTAAAATACCTCATTTATCTCCCCATCGTCAGGAGACTCGTTGTAATCATTCATCTCATCCATGTCCTGCATGTCTTCTTCATCTTCTGAGTCTTCCTCACTGTCTTCCTCATCTTCGTCATCTTCTTCTTCCTCATCCTCATAACCTCCCTGCAGGCAGTAAATGAAGATAACATTAATGCACAAAAGGACACTGTTAGAAAAGTGTTCATTCATGTGTGTTTTTAGGAAAGTACCAAGGCCTCGGTCACATCCATGTTCAATTAGACAAAGCAACCATTTCTCTTCTTCTATATGTGTTACAACTCTGCTCCTTATACTAAGAATAAATCGCTTGATATTGATTCACATTCTGAATTCTAATTATATTTTTCAACACACAAAACTAAATGTGATAGTTTAAAGAAAAAAGATACTTTTGTTAAATAGTACTGACAGCCAAAAGAAACTAATCAAACTATTTTATATTAAGTAAAAAATAATAATAATCTACTCGTGGAATACAAAGTGGACACTAGAATATAAGAGTATAAGTATCTGAAAGACCATAATCACATGGATTCAAGAAGAATTATTAAAAGCACCACAATCACAGTTATTAGTGCCAGACTTAATATTCTTTAGTTGAGAAGTGGTTACAATCATCTAACTCTTATTTAACAAAAATAATCATTTTCTTATGCAGGGATATTATGCAAACCATTGGTTTCAGTATGTTATTAATTTAGGTTAATATTAGCTGGGATGTCCTATTAAGTCAAAATTAGATATAGGTGTTCTAAAAATGAGATTACTTTTCTGGTGAGAAACATGCTTGACAAGGTTATTTTTTCTTTTAAGAAAAATAAGTCTCCAGAAAAGGGCATTTGACAAAGTCGAATTTCTATTTGTGTACAGTTCCTTGTAATGTATGATAACAAAAATTAGAGAAGATTCATCACCTCAAAAATAGGTTTTCCAATGGGCATCAGGTTGTTGTCTTTTTCAGCAATACTCTGCAGCTGAGGCAGAAAGTATACATGGAATAAATGAACACACAACAGAACGTTAAATGTGTTTGACGTGCATGCGCAAAAAAAAGTGCCCTCTGTGCGGATGTTTACCCAGGTTTGGTGCTGCTGCTCTTGCTGATGAAGCTCGGCCTCATCCACGCACGGCCGGTCCAAGTTGAACCACAGAGACTCGGTTATCCGTGGGAACAAAGAGGGAAACAGCGTGGACATGTCTGTCTCACACAAACACACAACTCAGTGTCAAACTGCAGTCTGTGTGTAGCCTGTAGTGGAGCTGTAAAAAGATCAAATATGACATTAACAGAAGAACACAACGCAGTTCTATGAAAAATGTATTTGTCGATGTGACACAAATACGGTTCAAGTCGAGACCATAGTTGACAGATGGGTAACGCAACTGTAACCGCGGTGTTTCTGTTAAATAACGAATAAAACACCAAATGCACACATGTAAAATACATATAATGTCCCGAATATTATATGAAAAATGACAAATATATAGTGTGTTTGTAAAGTACATGATGTGTAACTCTACCTGACAGTCTCTCACTCCTGGTTTTCCCAAAATTCAAAACAAATTTGTCCGGAAACCGCTGATGTTCAGCTGTAAATGTTTCCGGACTCTTTTTCACTTCACAAATGTTCCGCCTTCACAAAGGTTCCGCTGCGCTCGAGAGGAATAGTCAGAAAATGAAGAGAAACTGAAGATAAGCCAAAGATGCATAATTAAGATCAGAGGTGGAATGTAACTGTTCGTTAACTAAACACTGAACTTCAGGACAAAATGGAGGGGCTTGTGTTTTACCTGAGTTTTTTCTTTATAGTTAAGCTCCACTTTGTCACACAAACATTTTAGTCTTCTTTCTATTCCACTACTTTTTATTTGATAATGATTGTTTTTTTGTTTTTTTTATTTTAAAGTAACTAAAGTGGCATCACTGATCGTGATACACAAATTAATAAGTACCCTGACACATTTTTACTTTTAATATCTTATATTTTGATGCTAATTCTTTTATACTTAGGTCAAAATTAAAATACTAAAGTACTGTGTTATGAGTCATTATACTACTAAGTACAAAGTACAATCTGAGTACTTCTTTCACCTCTGACTGTGATCCAACCAATGTATGATATTTATTACTAGCTGATGTATCATGCAGCCACTGCATAATTTAAAGTGTGTAATATGTTCTATAAATGTTTCAGTTACATATAAGAATCAACAACTGAATGGAGCACCTTAATGTACTTGTAATGTTTGTTTGTTTCTTTATTTATTTTGGTTTTTTAGGAGATAACAATGGATAAAGTGTAAACTTTAATTGCCATCTTTATACCCAGGTCACTCTGCCATTTCATGCTAATTGTCCCTTGTTTGCTGAGATAAGATAAACCACCCTCATAAGAGGCGATAAATCTTTGACACAAACTGGTGAACAGATACACATTAGCAGTGCACATGCACACACATTTGTCAGCAGATGTTAAACCTTGGACTTTGTCCACATTAACTGAGAATGCAGCACACTTCTTCACTTGCAATAGCTCTATTTACTGCTACACTCCACTACAAAAGTCTCATAAAGGGGTGTGTACTTATGTGTGTTTCTTAACTCTTGTTTTGTCCATCCGGGGTTACTGAAGAGATTCCATATTTGTAGGCTCAAACCTTGACGAAAGAATCGACCAGTAAAAACAATACAGGTAAAGTAAAACTATTGATACTTAATGTAGAAATGTTCTTATTGGTGTCAATTAAGTTATGTTATTTTCACTAACTCAAGAGCAAAACAATAACATAAAGATGTTTTAATGTTTTCAATGAGTATTGATTTTTTTAGAATATATTTTTCTCTTCTCTTCTTAAGCATATCATACAAATACATTATATATATTTCTCACTAGGGTCTAGTCTGTATTTGTAATATGCACCAACCATTATTTTGTATCCTAAACTGCTATAAATTGTTTTAGATTAATTCTTTACAGTGTGGTAGACTTTTGCTCACATTTGTAATCTTTTTGTACTTCTCATTGTATTTTAGTCTATTTTCAGAATCACTTCTAATGGATTTTATATTTTTAGCTTACACTGGCATGTAGCCTGTTGTCTGACTCACATGTTCACTGGTTCAGTCCATCAGTTATGCTCATTATTCTCCAACACCAGTCAAAGTTTAAGTTGATGCTTACAGTTACTAAACTTTCTTGTGATATTTTACAGCATATTTTGTTTTACATTATATATGGCTCTTCATGTGCTTGAAAAATGAAATATAATGAATATGTATCACAAAATAGTAGGGTTCTTAAACAAGTGTGATGCATTTATATCTCACGACTACTTGATTCAATTTATTACATTTAACTATTTCTTCTGGCATCACTTTCACCACAAACAAACACATAATTGCAGCTGAACAAGAGATTCTAAAATTGCAAACCAGTAAACACAGCATTTTCTGTGTCTATGTATACCTCTTTCTATATCATGTCTGCCTTAACTCCACAGTGGTAAACTAAATGAACACTTTGGAAGGATAGAGTATAGAATTTATCAAGGAGTGTCAGGATAAAAGTGTTATTATTTTATAAGTAATATCTTTAAGTTTATTATTTAACTATTAAGATTACTTAATTTTACAGCTACTTTTAATTGTGTCTGATAACTTGGCTAAAAACATACAGGTTTAGTTTCATTTTTCAGATATTTCCTTATTCAGTTGGTTTCTTCACTAATTTGAGAAACTATAGGTGCCCCTATTGGTATCACCCCAATTTGTAGAAAGACTTCACCCCAGAAGAGGCAAGTGTCTGCTTAGGAGTCTATGGAGGAGCAGTCTTGATCAGACAACTCATGTACCCTAATGCAGTGTGACAGATGCACTCAAGAATATCTTTCAGCAATTCTGAGAGGCACTTGGTAGGGTCTTTCCCACCCTGGTGAATGCCCGGTCTTCTGTTTAATAAACTTGATGAAGACTCAGTCTCCTGGTTTTACCGTCATAGTTGTATCCTGGGAGACCTGAATAGGGAGGATAATGGAGGACATATTTTAATATTGTCATAATATGCTCTTTGCCTTTATCAGAGGAGGGGGATTCGAGTCATATGACTTAAGCTGACTCAAACTAGACTTATTGTTCACCTGACTTGACTTTACTTAGCATAAAAATAAGAGACAGAAAATGAACAAAGAATACAACAGGCTCATTAGTAGTATAATAACAGTAATACCAGCATTTCATGGGCCTATAACCACTTGAACAGATAGAGGTTTTCAGGCTTTGATCTGATAGTAATGACAGCAGTGGTGGAAGAAGTAATGAAATGCTTGAAATGTCTAAATAAACACAATTAAACACATGTATTCAGACTGTTTTCTGCAGTAAAAGTATTGTGCAAATGCTCCACTACAAGTAAATGTGCTGTTTTCAAAAGCGCATTTCATCAAATCAGGCTAAGTACAATCAGTCAAATGTGGGTAAAATCAAGTCTCAGTAATGATTGTACAGAAAAATGGTTGCTGTCAGTTTGACCATCATTTTACTGCTTCATTCATATGTATGTTACATTTTACTGCCATGGATGTTGATGTTTGAGCTCTATTGATCTACTTAATATGCTGCTGGTTGTTTAATCTACAGAAATGATATAAGAAAATCATGTTTGTATTGTCGCTGTCATGTGAGAACTATCTCTAAAAAGTAAAACAGGCCTATTTTCAACTTGAAGAAAATCTATAGTATTTCTAAGCCGTAATTTGTGGTTGAAGGAGAACTGTCCTCAAGCCATGAAGGAAACACTTCATCTTTCAGTTTATCACATTTATTCCAGATCAACACATTTGAGGATATGTAGATTTCACTGGATGAAATTCAAAATGGTCAGACAAATGTAGTGGAGTGAAAAGTAAAATATCTGGAGTACAGCTATAATGCTCCATAAAATAACTGAAATATTGCCCACAAATCTGTGTTAAAGTACAGTGCTGCAGTAAAAATAGACAACCATCACTGTCAGTTATGTGAATGTTTTAAGCAACTATTTAATTTATTCTAGTTTTAATGAAACTTTCATTTGAGTGAAGAAATACAGAAATGTCAACTTTATAAGTCTGTGTTTTCATTTCAATGTACCACTCACTTATGTTGTTTTGTTTTGTTTTTTTTTTTGGGGGGGGCTGGTTCAACTTTTCATGTGGATCAGAAGTTTGTGTGACTTGAATCATCTCTAGCTTGTACTGAACAAAGACCTGACTTATTTTGCTTAGTTTTTAGCAGGAAGTTGTTTTTTTTACAACAGAAACTTACACTTTACCTGAGAAAGTTAAGACTCATTTGCAGGTGTGATTAGCTTCTCTGAACATAAAATACAAGAATTACCTGAGATGCCTTGTTTTATAGTTGCACTGCTGCAAGTAATCATGCAGAAGATACCATTGTGGTTTAGCTGAGACACTATGAAAGCACATCCTTATATAAAACAACACCAAAGCTAATTTAATATAAAAATTCATATTTGCATCCAAGATATTAATTTTGATTCAATAAATAAATAAACAAACACAAATCAATCCATAATTATCTATCTATCTATCTATCTATCTATCTATCTATCTATCTATCTATCTATCTATCTATCTATCTATCTATCT
>JAPQRP010000006.1:18821475-18877164 GCA_037367295.1 Apogon hyalosoma | reverse complement strand
TATCTATCTATCTATCTATCTATCTATCTATCTATCTATTTTTTGATTAATTAAATAATTTATTCATTTTATTTTTTTTGCACATCTACCCATTCCCTTTTTACAATGGATTGTTCCTGGATCCCTGAACCAGGTGCTTGATTATCTGTCATCCTTCTGCTCCACATCCCACTGATTTCACAGAGCAGCAGGGGAGTTACTGTTTATTTAATTTGTTTAACATGCTGTTAAAATGGATATAACTTTCTACACAGGTAAGAGGGTCATTCTCCTTCTGCATTCTAAGTTACCAAAAAAAGGATATATATATATCTCAATAAAACAAAAAGTAAGTGTCTACAATTCTGAACACTGTCAGATTTCATTATATTCAGATGATTAACTTGTGTTTTTGGTTTGGTTTTTAGGCTTTGATTTCTTCATTCAAAGAAGCTCTGACCACAAACAGACATAACCTAAAGAAACCTGTTTAACCTCCAACTTGCCACAATTGACCAGCACTGTTTGTTGATTCCTATTTTTACTCACCTTGATTTTTAATAATCACTTCCCAATGCCTCCCCACAGCAGAATCATGTGGACTGCCCTGGCCTTAGTGCTTGCCTTTTGCAGTGGTGCTCTGTCTCTGGACAAACTCAACATGTGCATGGATGCCAAACATCACAAAGTAGAGCCTGGACCTGAGGGATATCTTTACCTTCAGGTGAGATGAGACTAGACATCAAATCAGATCCAATAAGACCACTCATGGTCCACAACAGTGTGGAATTCTATTCAATTCCACATCATACTATAGGTGACTTTTCCTCCTTGTTTGTTTCCAGTGTGAACCATGGCGTGACAATGCATGCTGCACTTCCAACACCAGCACAGCCGCCCACGATGACAACTCCTACCTGTACAACTTTAACTGGAACCACTGTGGTGCTATGAGTGAGCAGTGCAAGAAACATTTTATCCAGGACACGTGTTTCTATGAGTGCTCACCACATTTGGGACCGTGGATACAACAAGTGTGTATGATTCTCTTTTACGTGTGCATTCACTCAACACTAGATGGCAGTGTAAGACAGTACACACAGATTCCAGAGGGTCATACTGAGATAAAATGAAGGGGCAAGTGATGTCTGCAGAGGCTGCACCAGAAAATTTGTATGGGGGGGGGCTGATTGTTTATAGGAGGTGCTAGTGAACTCTGACATGATAAACACCAACAAATAATACTATAGATTTACTGTCCCCAGGCTAATACTCTACATATAGTGAAATGAACTTTATTGAATGTCTATCATATAACAACACAAACATATTTAACTACTTGTATTTAATGAATGAACAAATGCTAAACAAGCACAAATGATAAAAATCATAGCCACCACAGAGAACATCTGTGGATGTACAAAAGAGTGTAACTGTGAGAACTGTAGTACAGTGCATAGTTGTATGTACAGTGTACTTTTACCACTGTCTCTCTCAAACTCACTAAATCTCTTTTTTTCTCTCCCTCTGTTCTCATCTCCTTCACTCTCCACTCCTGTAGAGAGTGAAGGAGATGAGAGAGAGGAGAGTGATGATGTCAAGATTCTCCAGGTTTGGCATCATCACTTTGTCCTCCTGCACCCTAGCACCAGAAGGTCCATGCGTCTGTAAATCACCACTGCCATCGTCCACTCTCTTGTTTTTTTTGGGTTTAACAAAATAGTCCATTATGCTCTCTCAACACTCACCAATAGCGGTTATGCACTAACCACTGCTAATGCACTGCTGTGTTTGGTGTTCACTGCTGCGTGAATGTCAAATCTAGCGTGCAGACCAGCCAACCAAATCGCATGACACAGGAGACAAGAAGTTCAAGGGTCATCACCATTTAGGAAAGTTATAAACAATTGAATTTCTTGTCAGGATTGTAATCTATGATTGTTACATACTGTCTAAATCACACAAGTGTCTTTGTTTTTTGTATATTTACACGTCATAGTTTTTAATCCATAACTATTTCAAGGGGAGGGGGGCCCAACCTTTGACAGGAGGGGCTTAACACCCTGCTTGCCGGTGGATGTGTGATATCAAACACTGTGCTGAATCATAAAAATGACAATACCGATTGTTTTACAACAGGCTAAATTTTTGCTCAGATGGTCTAGTTCCTTCTTTAAAAATTAAGAAAACATTGATTTTTTTTTTTTTTTTTTTGCAGCTGCATAGATCCATGTAAATCACTTGAGGTTAAAATGAAAAGCTTAGTTGGATAAAACATCCCACTTATTCTATACATGCCAGTAGTCTGATATGCACTGATGAAAGATGTGAAATCACAAATATTCTGCAGTCTTTCTTGAAATGACAAGTTTGTGGCATAGTTGGCATATACTTAGTTGAAACTTTATGTTGTATTCCTTTTACCCTGCTGCTGTAACATCATCCATTTGACTCAGTGAGTCTGACAGAACATAATGCTAGTGTTTTACTTGGGTTTTGGGGGTGCTCTTGTCTTCCTTTGAGAGTACGGGAAAGGTTAAGATGGTCCATGAGCTGGATTTTGTCTGTGTGCTAATAAGACATGTCAGGTTGGACAAATTCAGATAAGTTGGGAGTATGTGCTTGTGATGCTCTCAGCTTGTGTTGACATGAGCCTGTGAGTCTTAAATTTACAACTAAGACAAAGTATATGTGTGTAGACTGATCAGAGCTGGCGTAAGGAGCGTATCTTGGATGTACCTCTGTGTCAGGAGGACTGCCACAGCTGGTGGGAGGACTGCAAGAATGATTTCACTTGCAAGACTGACTGGCACAAGGGATGGGACTGGAGTTCAGGTAATTAGAAATGCATGAAATACATACACATGGACTTCATCAAGTAAAATACTCTTCTCTTTCTGGAGTGTTGCATGATTTAAAAACAGTGGCTTATTAATGTAGCCTTGTAAGTGAACTCAGCTGAAACATGCTCAGTCATGAAACTATCTTTCTCTCACAGGTACTAACAAATGCCCTAAAGACAGCAAGTGCAGTAAGTGGACTGAAATCTACCCGACACCTCAGTCCATGTGTGAACAAATCTGGTCCAACTCCTACCGTTACACTGCCTACTCCAAAACCTCAGGCCGCTGCATGCAGCTCTGGTTTAATGGGACAAATCCCAACAAAAAGGTTGCAGAGTATTACCTTAACAATGGCAATAATCCTAAACCAATATGGGCTAACATCATAAGTGCACTTTTCCTCTGTGTCACATCTGTTATTCTAACAGGAAATTAAGAATATCATGTAACCATGTTTGTGGAATTGCCAATAAAAACGACTTCAAATTCTCTTATGTTTCTGTTATGAATTATTGAACCTCCAAATTTGTCAAAACCTCTGTTACAAAGCAGTTTTGCACCACGTCTTAATTATGACAATTTCATGGAACCTCATGGTGTCTAAACCCAAAATGTATGCAGTTAGCCATGACCTATTTTGGCATCAATGTCCTTTAAAGTTAACTGTAAATCCATTCCAGAATGCTTGTTCATTTCACTGCATCTGGTGGCTGATTTCATTTTCAGTCAGTATTACATTAGATTTTATAGTTTCTTGTGTTACTTTGCATTTACAGAAATTCCTATATAACAAAACATCTTTATTTTCCAGAAAAAGGTGCCGTCATAAAATGAGTTTCAATGATATCATTTAAAATGCACACAATTGACAGTAGTTGATATAAACAATAGACTAGTAGCCCCAAATTATACAAATACAGAATGAGATCAGGGCAATGTGGCACATCTTAAAAGATAAAACTGCAGAAGACGGTGGATAAACATACTCTTCACTGACAAAGGGGTTTCTGACAGTTTTAAAGATTCAACTATCACTGGGGAAATTGTAAAACTGATCCGGGATCTGCCTAAAGGGAAAGTGTTCCTCCACACTGGGCCCCAGTGATCACACACTCACATGACCACTTGGAGCGGCTAGTGGTTACTGAGCTCCACTGCCTGGTAATTATGGGGTTCTACTCTTTAGAGTGTATGACAGAGAGAGGGAGAAATGGACAAAGAAACTGAGAGAGTCAGGGCGTGTTAATGTCTGAATCCCAGTCTGTCTGTGTGTGAGGCTGTGGCAGGCGTGGGTTTACGAGTGTGGGTTGATGCCACATCTGAATGTGAGACATCAGGTCGTTGACTGGTCAGTTTGTGTGTAGAATATATCCAACGATTACCTCTGCTGATGAGAGATAGGCACAGATATAACTATGATTATCTAGAACACATATTTCAGACCTTTTATTGACTAGGTCATAGGCTATGATGTACTCAACATGGTTGTTTACCCTCTGGAGAAACCAGCCCAGTCAAAGAGCTGCCCTCTTCTCAGACTGATAATCATATTCTTCCTCACTCTTAACACCAGTCTGGTCTTTCCTGACTTAGTACTTTGAATGTACTCCATGAATACAGCGTTTTTATAATGAAAGGGATTCTTTGTACATCACTGCCTAGTTTCAAACAGCAGTAAATTCTGGACCATAATTCATCTAAATTCCACAACCTTCCAAAGTATTAAGCAGCTACAGAAAATGAATTAATTCAACCAAATACAAAATGTTCTCCATTTTGTTGTTATTCTGGATATAAATTGAATGCACCACAAATAACTACCTTAACTCCATAGTTAAGGTAGCAGAAATGGGATTTTAAACTAAATGAAGGATTTGATCACTATTTATCTGCCCAGTACATTGGATTTCAGTGCTGTACTGTCAATGTGGCAATAGACTTTAATTCTTGTAGCATCTTAACAGGCAATTATGGTAGGGCAGAAAAGTGCATTATTTTGTGCTGTGTTTTTTTTTTAGGAACTGCTGACAAAGTCATTTTATTACAATGTGACATTTTGCCACCCATTTTTACAACCTCTTAATTTTGAAGCCACATACTTTTACAGTGTTACTTACAGTGAACACATATACACAGACACACACAGCGTGATGCCATCGCCAGAAATAGCTTTGAGATGGCTGCTGTCCCTGTGGCTATTAATACTCAGCTTTTCTGAGGTCATCTGCAACACACCCTGCCTAAACTCTATCCTTCTGTAGCTTTGTGTCTCTGCATCAGTTCCACGTTGTAGACTAATGCCCTCTGTGGAAAAATAAGACTGTCTAAAGTCAGAATAGTGCACAGTCAGCTCTAAATGTTGTGTTGGCTGTTTCCAGGGGGTTACCTCTGGGTGAAGAGTTACACCTTGTGCGAGTGTGCGCACAGTCCGGAAAAGAATAGGATTGCATAAATGGATTGGAACTTGAGTTGAGAAATTATGGTGGCTTGGCCTTTACAATGGCTGCACGTCAAAGAGAAAAGCTGTTTGGCATTAGTAAACACTTGCGAGCATGTAGGCTCAAATTTACAGCCATGACACAAGAGCAGAGAGGAAAAACAGCTTCGGGGTTTATCTGTTTTAAAGAGAATGTAAATACTAAATATTGGAATATGCCAGGACTGTTGTTTAGAAAGATCTTAACTGATTAACTCTTGTTTATATTAGGTTACACCTACAAAATAACAGAAGTCAAAGACAAATACTCACTGGATGTTGAATTCTGAGAGATGCAAGAAACGTACAGATACTTTTTAGTGGAAAATACAAACAAAACTACATAAAATCATAAGACCATAAAAACCATTGGTAAGAAAGTGTTTTGAGAAAATTGTTGGAAGCTAATATCTCCGGTCTATTTTTTTCTTCTAGAAATGATCTTCCTCAGAGATGTGCCAAATCTTAAGTGCTGGTTAGCAGATGTTGTCAATGTATATAATAAAGTGTTGTCACACATATTTGTACATTTATACAATAGATATAAAACCTCCACTAGAAAGAGTAGTAAATGCAAAGAGTAAAAAACTGAAAACAATATTACTCTGTATAGAAGTAACATTCAATTTGACATTACAATATAGATACTCACCTGAAATAAAACGAGCGTTACATTATTATGGCATTAGATTGAATGTTTTTCCCCCTTCTTTCTGTTATTTTCCACCTCTTATCCCTTGTTTTCACACATCTGTCAAGTTCCAAAAACGCAAACTAATGGGAAAGATGAGTTTGATGAACGTGCTTCTGAAATGAATCATCTTGATACAGATTAACGACGCGATGATTTTATTGTGAAAACCAGTGACCGGATATACATTATGTTCACTTGTTGTGGGTCTGTGTCTCATCCACACTGTTCTGGATCTCCGCTGTGGATTTACATATCCTGATTTCTGTGGGACCGGGAAGCAGACGAGGAGGGTGGTGAAGGATTTCAGGGATCGGGGAAACAGGCGCAAACAGCGTAATTTAACAAATACATTGACGGTGTGGTGCTTTTATTGTGAAAACCCGTAACAGGATGTGGTTTGTGTTCACTTGTTGTGGGTCTGTGTCTCGTCCATACTGTGCTGGAGCTCCACTGTGGATTTACATACTCTGATTTCCGTGGGACTGGGAAGCAAAAGAGGAGGGTGGTGAGAGTTTTTCAGGAACTGAGGAAACAAGCGCAAACAGCGTAACTTAACAAATACACAACTCGAACCCTAGCGTCCCTCGGAGTTACATTTGCGCCACTTTTTTGCGCATCTCGCGACTCCTCGGTTCGGTGCCTGGATTATTTCTTTTTTTTTTTTCTTTTTTTTTCTCGAGTCTGGGAAGTTTTCGGAAGCAGCTTGAGTTGAAGCCGGTTTGAAGGGCTGTGGCCATGGCCGGGGGTGGTGGTAGTGGTGGTGGTGGTGGGGTTTCTCCGTTGGGGCCCGCACCGCCGATGTGGTATCACCGGGACCTGAGTCGAGCCGCGGCCGAGGAGCTGCTGGCCCGGGCCGGGAGGGACGGCAGCTTCCTGGTGCGGGACAGTGAGAGTGTCAACGGGGCTTACGCTTTGTGTGTACTGTAAGTAAAAGCTTGGATGACCCAGACTTGTGTTTGCGGCTTCGTTTTGAGTTATGCCACTGCCAACGTTATAGTTAAATGATATTTTTAAGTTAGCACACATGCCATCTGGGACTGGGGTTCTGTGTTGAAGTCGCAGCCCAGTCTGTTATTATTCTGCAAAGCTACACACTGCTTGTCTGTGTTGTGCGTAAACTTTCCTGCAGCAGCAAACTTACAAACAGTAAACATTATGTGGTCTGATGCCAGGGTTTTCAGGGTTTTCATTTGTTTACTTTCTCCTGGAAGGCACACAGTGGCATTGGGAGTCTGTCTGTCTGAAGCTCCAGCATGGCACTTAACTCCAGGGCTGTCCCTGTCTGTCTTGTGTCTGATGTGGTTGCCTGCAGCGCCGTTTTTACAGGACACACTGCTGCAGTCTGTCCCTGGGCTTCAGAGATTCAAAGATTTTTTTTTTTAAATTATTGTCAATTCCCTAGATGCACAGGACATGCAGAGAATTGAGATAGTCTGTCTCTCTCACCATGCAATTTAAATAAAAAAGAGGTATAAGTAGAATAAGAATGAATAAAGTAGTATAAAAGACAAGCTATAATAGAATATAACACATATAAATCAAACCTATTTACAGTAACGACGGTAGAACACAGACAATAAACTGGAAGTGGTATTAACTACAAAAGGATCTGTGTTGTAGTGAGGAAAATGTTTACATTCACAAACTATCCTTTCACAGAAAATGTGAATAACCTGAACAACGTGAAATGCCTTAAGAGAAGTAAAGTGCGATTTTACCCATGTTGGGTCTAAATGTTTTGTGCCTTTGTAGATTCACTGCGAACTGTAAGTTGTAATGTACATGTGTAAAAGACAAGGTGAGACATTAATAATAACCGAAAGACATTATAGGTTGTTCTTCACCTGATTCACATTTTTAATTTGTAGATGTAAACATTTTCATAAGGTCATTTTACTTTTTTACTCTAAAATAAATACAATTTTGGCATTGACATTAGTTATTGGTTAATATTTTATTATGTTACTGCTTTATTTTACCATTTGAGATTATATGCTGTTTGTGGCCCCTGAACTAAAATGACTTTGACATACCTGATCTATCAACTATCCACTGTATGCTTTATTTAGTTAAAACCGTGTAATTATTTATTTCGCAAGTAAATAATGAAACACCTCCCAGTTACTAGCCCACTCTGTGTTCTGTAAACAACATAAACATCAGTTCAACTTCTCGCACTGAATTATGCAAAGAGATCTTATCTGTACTCCACACCTGACCATCAGGTTTCATCATGGAGGAACAGTACTGCGTGTACTTGTACTGCATGTACTTGTACTCTGTGTATTTGATGCTGACTTGGCTAAGATGAATCAAGCATAGAAAATGGATGTTAGATTTTTAAAACTACAAACGACCAAAATGCCTCTCTCATCAAATCTAGCAGCTCCACAGAGTTCAACAGACGCATAGACAGGCTACAGATTGTGCAGATGCAGAAAATCAAAGACCTCTGCCATGAGACATAGCACTCTGACATTGACTCGACCTACATCCCCTATCTAGTAGTTTATCCCATGCTCGGTTCAATGTGTGTGTGTTTTCATACTGTGTATACTTTGCATTTATGTGACCTCTTCTTGTAACTGATGGACTGCTGTAGAAAACACTGTTTTGTAAATACATTTTACCATCAGTGGGGGCTCCTGATGTTAGAGTTTTAGAAACGTAGTTGTCGGTAGGTCCATGTTTCATCCTTTGCTCAGTGTGCCAGTGACTCAGTAGGTCACTCAATGACCAACAACATTCCTCACATCCCTGCATCATCCGTTTCCGGATTTCTTACCGCCCCCACCTCTCCTTTCCTCTCCCCTTTCACCTTTCACGTCACAGCCACAGTCTCATGTAAAACTAGCAACAGATGTACTTCAACTCTGGCTCCACGAACTAAAACAACATACATCACTCACATGTATGTTATGCTTATGGTGTAACACCTGAGGACAAACAAACATAGGCTGCCATGGCTTCAACACTCATTTTATTACTGTTTTTTTTTATGTAAATCTTCCATAATTTTATATTTTTAAGTGTATAGGTTTTATTATTTAGAGATATGACAACAAAGGGATGAGTCCCAGACATCCTCTGTAGTCTGTTAAGCATTTCTGTGATTTTCCAAGCAAAAATGACAAACACATTATGATTTCTGTCTATTTCATCTCTCACATTAAATTATACGTGTTTTGGGCTGTTGTTTGGTGAATCAAGTTCTAGGAAGTGACATAGATTTGACCATCCCTTTTCACCATTTTTTAATCTTCTATAGATCTAAATGATTAAATAAAGAAATATTTGGAATACGAATCAGAATGAAATAATCATTTGAAGAGGAAGAGCACTGACCTTTTAAAGGTTATTGCATTGACCTTTTTTTAAAGGTCAGTGCAATAACATTCAAAGTAGGAAAAGCTGATAATTAATGAATCACCAGTATCATACCTGCCTTATTTCCTAAAATTATTGACACTGAAAATGGATCATGCATGTACCTGGAATGCATATGACTGAAAACTGGATATGTGTATAAATGGGGTCTTAAGTCAAAGTAATGAACACCCTGATGAATAAATCTGAATCTCTGGACATTAGATAACTGTAAATCATCTATGTGGGACCGATCAATCAATTTACTAGGAGTCATTAGTTACTGCCTCAGTCTGAGTCATGTGTTCAGGACACAGTTGCTATGAACTATGAAGATGTTGCTCGTACATGGAATACACAAACACAAAATGAGAGAGATTGTCTATTTTTGATATAACTTAAGATTATGTTGTCATTTATTGCACACCTACCGGTGAAGTCCAGTGTCAAACCCAGTTTTCATGTTTTCTTTATAGCAGTAGAAAATACATTAATTAAACTGTATTATTTGCAGTATTAAAACAGCAGCAAAACAATGTTTAACCACAAATTTATTCATATACAAATCTATCATTTCCTTATGTTGTACCATATGGGGGATTATATTATATGTTAAATATAGTAAGTCTAACTCTATCCCGCCAGAATTTACAGTAGATGATAGGTTTTAAGTTAAAACTGTATGATCTGTGAAAGAATGGCAGTCTATATTTATTTTAATACAGAAATAACCCAGTGTTTCCCAGGACTGCCTGGAGCCAGAGAGGAGAAGATCATTTGGTCAAACTCTGCTGTCACTCATCTACTCTCTTGCTGATATTGCAAAGTTGAAAAATGCATTTCCATGAAGTTCTGGATGAATCACCCGAGGCTGGAAAAGGTTCAGACTGTGAATACACACTGTTTTTAGTCATCCTTTAACTTGATGTCATAGCAGAGGCCTGTCTCTGAAAGTGGAAACTCCCTCAGTTTAACATCTCAAACAAGGTGACTCTTTTAGGTTCCTGCCCAAAAATCCAAGAAACCAAAATGTTCCTCTCTAACCATGACAGAAAGACTTTTTTTTAAAGAGCAGCTTTTTCTTGTGACTCGCAAACACAGACATGTGAACTTCCTTTTGGAGGACTATTGTATTTAGGAAGCGTTTCCACTCGGCTGCTGACTGAGAATAGACAAGCGGAAAGAGTCTTGGTGACTTTACAGAAGCTGTAATAGTACCTCTTCAGGCTGTTGCCTCTCACTTCCTCATGCATTTATTCCAGACTCTGGATTTTGTTTGTGTGTGCTTTGCACTGACATTTTTAAGGAAGTGATCACCTTTAATCAGCTTCTCATTGCATAATCAAAACACTGCACAACTCTGATATTTAGTATTCATGCCATGAAGTTGATGCATATAAAATATTTTGAATTATCCCTCCAGGTAGAAAGTCTTTAACTGTTTGAACTCACCACCATGACGTAATTATCACAATACTGGAAAATCTTCTACCTAAGGAAAGAAGTCTAAGCGCATTTGTCAAATGTCTCCAGCTTTCATTTTACAGTTATAGACGGGGGGTGCATTGAAACCAGAGCGATGGTGCTCTTCCATTAGGCCACATACTTATTGGCTTTTATATATATATATATATATATATATGCATACCCCTTAGAGCTATTGATTTTCTTTTTTTTTTTCCAGTAAATTGCTTTGTAGTATCAGTGCAACGCGCCTTAACATGTCAGGGTTCAGGCATAGCCCTCTGTGTTTCTCTGTGTGAGTGTGAAACCTAGTAGTTTATGTAAAAACATTCCTCACTGTGAAGGAGAGAGTGGGTGTATATATCACTCAGTTAGGTGTTTTTATGTGTTTTCTTTAGATATTCTTAGGTAGAAAGCAGCCAGTTGCATAAGTAGGCTTTGTGTTTGTAGGTATTACTACTTTAGCCACCTTCAGTGTTTTAAGGTGTCTTCTGTGTGTGTTGAAAATATGTTTTGTAGTAATATATGACAAGTGTGTGTGTGTGCGTGTGTGATCTACAGGAGTGTGATCTGATAGAGAAGAGGTTGGATGGTTGTGTGTTTGTGTGTAGTTCGGATGAGATAGGAACTGGCACTGAACAGCCAGGACACGGCAACACACATGAACACACAAACACGCACTTGGTATCTGTCCCATAATAAACCTCCCTTTCTCCCTTCCCCTGTTATAATTTTGGTCCTGCTGAAACAATAGTATTTACCCCACAGACCTGCAGAAAATCTCGTCAACTGCCAACAGGAAGACAAACATATCACACGCACACACACACACACACGCACACACACACACACACACACACACATCACACAGCAGTGACTCCTGTCCTGTGTATGTGTTATTTTCAGTGCATTGTGTTTTTTACATTTTCTACAGTGGGACCAAGATAAATATAGATATGGATGCAGATGCAGAAAACCATTATTTAATTTCAGTGACTGTTAAGATATTGATCAGGTTAAACACACATGATATGTAGACTGTTAACGCTTCCACCAAGGATATAATGGAATAGCCTCTGTCTGTTGTTTTATTTGTTTGTCACCAGGAACCCATCAAATCTTGGAGTAGATTCACAGTAGAATATCGTGTTTTTCACCCTCAGCATTGTGACACATGGTGTTTGATTGAATTACAGGACTGTGTGGCCTTAAACAAGGAGTGCATTAGACAGTGTCCTTTTACTCAGCCATGATCTGATACGTGTGCTGTGTATCATGGGAACTTTTAAGAGAGGTGGTAGCTTAGTGGTTGTATCTTGTATCATTGCTAAAATAAACAGAACACACAAAATGTCCTAGGTTTGGGTATCAGGACTATTACAGCAGCAGCTTTTGGTGATAAGCAGCCTGTGAAATTGTAAGGAAGTAGTCCAAAGGTTGAAAAGCACAGATGGCAGACTCAATATGAGTCATTCATTTGTATATTTCCAAACTTTCAATATGGCTCATATTTTTGTCGTGCCAAGCTTATTGTTGGATTGAAAAGTGATTTGACTGATACTATAAGACTTTATTGTGGTACAAAGAGGAGCATGACACTGACTATGTTTACATGCTCATAACATGCCAGTTTATTCTGAAAAAGACAACATTCCTAATGAGCTTTTTTTGTGGATAACAAAATTATTATTCTGCTAAAGTTCCTGTTAAGATGCAATTGTGCATACTCCATTAAAAAGGGAAGAGGTCCAATTCGGAAAATACACAAGGAATATGCTGTTTACATGACAGCTCAAATTCAGATTATTGCCATATTCTGAATAATACTAGAATAATAGTGTATATTATCACTGATGTTTCCAGGCTTTGTGTAAAGATAGAGGTCAGTACTAGTGTCTCCTGTAAGCTCAAAATAAGCCTGTATTAGTACCAGAGTGAACTACCATCTTTTGTAACTACACCAACTGTAGCTATGACACACAGATATATTGGTTGTTATCAGCATCAGACCCACAGTGAGTCCTGGCTGGGGCCAGGTCAACAATGGGCCTGGAGCTATTTAATTAAATGTGACACTTCTGTTCAGGTCGAATTCAGTCCAGCCATATCGAATTATTAAAATACAATATTATACTTTGTGATTACAGGGAAGAAGATACTTTGATATTTTATTCCAGTCTGTGCTTTAGTCCCTGTAGGACACTGGAAAGACCAGAAAGCCAGCTGAGTGGTCAGGGTGTATTCCCGACATGGATTCATCCCCTCCCTCTTGCTTTACACAGTGTATACACACACAGAGGTACTGTAAATAAGGACAGTGTACAGACAGAACCTGGAGTGTGTTGCATATGATGCAATCCTTAACACCCACACTTTTAAACAGAAGCACAGCCACGACGCATACAGCACACATAAAACAACATAAACCACAGCATTTGATTGGCAAATTGAACATTTTGTTTCCGGTCCACTGAGCAGACGTGAAGAGCAGACATGAAAATCATTGAAGTTCAGTTTAGGGCTTCAGGCGTGTTGTTATGGCTGACCAAAGGCAACACTGGGACATTGATCTGCAGTCAGTTGGAGTTTAATTAGAAAAAATAGTTTGATATCAGTTGATAAACAAAAAGAAAGAGACACTAGTTGTATGCATTATTTAAGAAATTTGGACTGTACCCTTTTCTTTGTTATTTTTTCATCATTAATGTAGCCTTACAGTCAGTCACTTCAGCTTTGTTGTACTCTACTGTATCATGCTACTGTAAGGATAAAGCCCACTCACTGCTGTGACAGACAGCAACAGGTTGCGTCTCTCCACGGCGTCTGAAACCCCCTTCACTGTCAAACATGCACCCCTACTCACTGAGGTCATGTACAAGTGTATGCATGTGTGTGTCCGACTGAAAAGGTAATTTGGCTTTTGTTGCGATACTTTTTCTTGTTTGTGTTTTTTAATACATCTTCTCAGTCTTATTCATTTCCTTCTTCTCTGTGTTTTCAGGTTTCAGAAGCATGTCCACACATACAGGATCCTCCCAGACGATGAAGGATTTCTGGCTGTACAGGTACAAAAAAACACACGCATACAGTCTGATGATAAGTGAGGATGCATGTGTGGAGCAGAAAACTGTTTGCTTCAGTGGCAGCTGGCAGGCAGAGATGCTTTTGTTGGCTCTGAACACCCCCCACCCCCCTCTCTCTTCTCTTACACACACACACATGCCAACAGCAGCTTCTTTGTGCATCGTGCCCAACAGCTGTGACGTCCACACCACTGCCACTTGCCACACACACTCTGTCTCAGATACAGTCACGGCCACATGGTGCTCTGCCTCTCTCTCCTTCTGTCTGAAACCCACTCTGGACCATCCGTGACCCACATCACAGACATCTGTCTTACCGCTTTATGATTTTTAGGGTCTTAGATGCGATATTAAAGAAGGTTAACTACTGAGTTGAGTTGTGCTTTCTGAAACAGGATTTTTCTAAAAAGAAGGCAATATTTACTGAAACTGTTCTTCCTGGTAGGTATTATATTTAGGCTACTGGGCCATATTTGCTTATACAACATGAAAAGTGGAACAATAGAGGGCAAAAAAAGATTCTAATAACATGACATTTGTGGCCAGGGAATATGATTGTGCCGTCATTGTTATATCCTGACATTTTCCTCATTCTTTTTAGACGTCTCAGGGTGTTCAGCCTAAACGATTCAAGACGTTACCAGAACTGGTGTCCCTGTACTTGCAGCCGAGCCAGGGTTTGGTCACCACCCTGCTTTACCCCGTAGACAGAGAGGAAACTGCTGTCAGTGACGACAGGGACTATTCAGGTATCTTTAGAACCCACATAAGCACACTCACATACTCCCCTCTGTGGTGCTAAGTGTCTTCCTCTGTGATTGGTAGATGGGGAGGATGAGAAGCCACCCCTTCCCCCTCGCTCTGCCTCCACCTCCACTTCCCCTGGACCAGACACACCTACAGAAAGGTACAAAGTGCATTATTATGTCCAGGGCACAGTATAAAAGTGTAACCATTGAGAATGAAATCACAAACTTTTGCTAAGCATATGATACGTGCACACATTCAGATTACACACACACACACACACACACACACACACACACACACACATACACACACACAAAAAAAAAAACCAACACACAAACAGAGGAGGAATGTTGCTTCATAGGTGCTGTGAATGCAACTAAAGAGTAACTGTAACCGCGTTCTGAGACTAACTCCACCCTCTGCATGATTCAGAAAGCTGCTACAAAGTCAGAAAGAGGCTGAGAGTGTGTTGTTTAGTGGCTTAATGTCCAGGTGTGGATGAGTGAGACTGGAGTATGTCAAGAACACAATATGAGGCTCAGGTTTTACCTGCCTAAAATCAATTAAGGTGTGTGGTATATTTAGAATATTTTTGCCACTTTTCCCTTTATCATATAGTCCTTTCTCATGGGGAACTGAAGCTGTGAAGCCCCTTAAACCCGCCTGATTTGCTTGATTAAAAAGAGCAAGTGACCCTTTGCCAAGTAGCATCTCCCTTAGTTACTGTTGCTGCGCCTGTCAAACTTTAGCACTTGGGATGTTAATGCATGGTGTTGTCAGTGTTTTCAGAGAGATAGTCGAAGAGAAATAATTGAAAGTTTCTATGCTAATGGTTATGTGATGGCAGAGAGTTGCACAGAAAGAACATGAGGAGCTTACTTCACAATGTTGTTAATTAGATCAACAAAAACTTGCTTAACTGTTAGTTTGTATAGCAGCCAGTTATGAGCAAACAAAGATAAAGCTTTGTATCAAAACGTACTACCATTTCAGACTGAATTAATACGTTCACTATGTGGGAAAAACACCAACAAGCCTCATTTAAGCCCCAATAAAACACATTTCTTATGCTTACAAACTACTCCATGCTAAGCAAGCTAACATTATTTAGCATTTTACCTTAGAGCAACTGAAGAGTTATTATTAATATTCTTTATGGCCAAATTATGAATGTTTTGAATATGTTTCAGTCATTTCTTTCTGTCTCTGATTATTCAGAACAGTTGATACAGAAAATGTATATTATTTCCTTGAGAATACCTGATCTATATATTTAATCACAGTGTCATAAAAGGCTGGAAAAATAATTTCACCCTCAACTAAATTGCACACAGCACATTATTATAATTTTTTTTTTTTTAATGTGTCCATGGTATGTAATGGACCTGCAGCCACATTACTTGTTATATGTAATAACTAATGTATTCACTAGCATTCAACTGTGAGTGGCTTTTAACTCCTCTAAACCCAAAATGTACTTGTTGAACTTACAGGTTTGGTCATAAATAATATAAACACTCATAGTAGTATATATTAATGAATGACATGATATATTGCATATCAGTGTGTCCTTATGAACACTTTTAGCTGCATCCTATTAAATTAGGACTTTAACTAGTGATAAAAATGGTGATGTAATGTTTCTAGTTGATAAAATAGTATTGACAGGCCTCCCATGCTTAGTTCTGGTTGCTAACATAAGAGTAGCTGTTTTTTGGAGGGACGTAGCCAAAGATAAATTCTGCAGCTTGTGTTGTCGTGTCACTATTGTGTTTTAATACCTGATTTCAGATTCAGACCAACAAACAAATTAACTGATCCTGGCAATGCATTTACGGGGCAAAATATCTGCTCTTGTCTGGTTTGTCCAAATAGAACGGCTTCAGTTCCTTGTCAGAAAATGAATGACACTTGTAGACTTTTTTTTTCAGTCAAGATGTTTCATGACGTGGAGTCACACTAATCTACTCCATCATCAAAGTGTGAAGACTCGTGAAGACAGGAAGTGGCGAGTTAAGCCATTATCACCTACAAAATACATATTTTTATATATTTATCAATTGTATTATGTATCATATCATTATTTATTTTTCTGCAATGAAGTCATATAATTCTCAGCTCCAAAAGTATGTTTTGTTTTTAGTATCACTTTAAGTCCTTTTGTGTAGTGGCCAGCCCTGGTACATAATATGCAATAAACATAAACTTCAAACACCAAAGAAATACAAGTCGTAACTCTAAAGTTTACTTAATGAGAACCTAAAAGGAACAGATTCCCCATATGTTTCCCATAATATAAGTAATACTCACACACATATTAATCCTCTAATCACACTGTGTGCACCCCTGTCTGTGTACAAAGGAGAAAACCACATCCTGTTGAAAGCCATGTTGTACACAGATGATGCACAAGGCTCTGGTGAGGTGGGAGCATAAGTCTGTGCGTGCATGTCTCTGTATGTAGTTCAATAGGTGGTAATTAATGATAAAGTGAAGGTTCTTCTGGGGGAACAAGGTATTGGGATTTTTAGATTTAATTTACTATATTCATTGTAGTCTAGAATAGATAATAAGGCAGAGTCCAGGCCAACATCACCTTTTTTATATTGAGCTTATGTCATTAGTGGTTTGCAGAAAAGTCAGGCTAAATATAACATTTTGCAAATGTAAATGTTTTGGTTGCAGAGGTTAAAACGGGAAATTATTATAGACATTAAAAAAGAACTGAGAGCTGCAAAAAATGTTCACAAAAACAGAAAATTGCAAGCATTGCATTTTTGCTGCCAAAAAGGAAAAGAGAGCAGTGGGAGGCTTTAAAAGTTGTGTCTTTATACTTGATTCTTAATGGAAGCTTCAAAAACAGCATGATACGATAGGCTGTTTGTGTTTATTGTTGAGTTGAGCGGTCTGTGAAGTTGTAGTAATACTTGCAGTTGGTGGGGGATGGGGGGTTGTGTGGGCTAAGGAGTGTATTAGTCCATTTGTGGGTGGTAGTGTAGACATAAGTCAGCGTTCTGGCTTGGAGGAAGTATGTGATTTTAAAAGTCCTGACTGAACAGATGTACACAGACACACTCATGTCTGTTTTATTACAAGTGATGCCATTTTTATATCAGTCTACCATATACTAGCAAGAAACGTAACTTTAAAAAAAAAATATATATATTTGAATGAGCAAAGGTGATTTGTAGATGAGTTGTATTCTTGTATGTACTTTTGTACTTATATACCTATAAAACCTCTGTATTCATTACACTGGTCTACAAGTAAAATGCTTCCAGAGTTAAAGTAGTGAAATTTTACCGAGTTTGAGTCACCAATGAAGAAAAATTAAATTGGTTATAGTTTTCACCATTCAGTTTTGGGTCAAAATGTGAAATTCTTAGAAATAGTGAGAGAATGGGCTTTACTCAAAAGGAATCTTTGTCTAAGACCTACAGATCTACTACAAAACACTGTCTACACATTAATATGTATTCACTTTTCAGGTTTTTTCTAGTCAAAGATTTCTAAATCAATTGTATTAATGTACATAAACCAGTATATGTTTAATGATGTAACTGAAAATATCAGCTAAGCAGCACTTACGTCATTTGGTTTCCAATTCATCTTACTGAAGTATGTAAGATTTAGCACATTTAACCTCTGTTCCAATTGTCTGCACACACAACACATATTGCACTGTACATTGTCTGTCCTGGAAGAGGGATCCCTTCTGTGGCTCGTCTTGAGGTTTTTGCCATTTTTTTCCCTGTTTTTTGGAAGGTTTTCCATCACTTTCAACTGGCAGCCAATGGACAGAGGGTGTTGTATATTGCACAGATTATAAACCCCTTTGTGGTGAATCTCTGGAAAATAGATAACTGAAAAATAGATAATGAACTGCACTGTAAGAGTTGTATTATGTCCTAATTATGGGTTTATTATACAGATAATGTTACTTCAGAAAATGACAAAGGAAATCAGTCAAATCCAACGTCACTGCACAGTCTAAACATGGATAACATTAACCTTATATCCTCAGGTTTCATTAAAGGAGGGAGTGTTATAAAGGGAATATAATCAGCGTTCCTGGGGGGTCTTAAAAAGCCTTAAAAGTCTTGAATATAAAAATGTGCATTTAATACCTTAAAAAAAGTCTTTAAAAGGTATTAAATTTGATATGTTAGGTTTGATGTCATGTTTCCATAAACTTGTTGTGTTTAAATGTGTCTGTAAAATGTCCAAGCTGCAAAGAAAGTAACATTAATCTATTCACTTCCACCCATTCCAAACTGAAAATTTATATTGAAATTAGGAACAGATTATTGCTAACTTTGCAGCCCCCTGTGAAAAATGACTCAGCATGATAGGAATCAAGACGCTGGAGTAAATAAATAAATGTTAATTCTGGGCTTCACACATTTTTGCCAGTATGGCCTTGAAATAGGCTTTGAAATGGGCATTAAACTCTGTCTTAGTAGTCTTAAAAAGTCTTAAATTTAACTTGTAGAAACCTGTAGGAACCCTGTGTAATTACAGAACACAGTATACAACATAGTCATAATCACATTTTAGTTTCTGTGCAGTTACCTAAAAAAAAACAAAACAGTTGTGTGTTTGTTACCTTAGAATGAGGTGTCGACAATCCATCTGCAAGGGACACTGATTTGATGAATGAATGCTATTGTTTTTTCTTTTTGCACCATACAGCAGGGTGAGAAGGATAGTCCGTTTGCAACTTCACTTTCATTAAATATTTCTTTTTAAATGAGTAACCTTATTGTCTGTCAAAGTACAGTAATGCTCTGTTTAGTTGTGGGTTATTGTGGTCCTGACTTAAGCATGCGGTTAAGATTTACTTTCATGTTTTAGTGCCCCAGCTGCAAACGGTCTGAGCACAATCTCCCACGAGTACCTAAAGGGCAGCTATGCTCTGGACCTCGAGGCGGTCAAACAGGGAGCCTGCTCACTGCCTCACCTCAACAAGACACTAGTGGCATCCTGCAAACGCCTCAATGGGTAACAACAATACATCCACACCACACATCCGCATACGCTGCCTCGCTCTGCTGCCGTACTGTACAGGCCTGCTCTTCTACTTTAACTCATCACTACACTGACAGATGAGGCTTTTCTCCTTCTGCGGCCTGTTTCCTTTGCCTCACCTCTTGTTTTGGTCACAGTACCTTATGTTGTGCATTTAAACATTATGACTAGACACAGAAAAACAAACTGCTGGATTTATTTTAGTGACTATTTTAACTGTACTATACATCTGTTGTTTATTGTTTAACCTGTCCATATGCTGTGCATTGCAAGATATTTTAGTGTTGAGGCTGTGATTTAGAAAAGGATCTGTCTTCCACGATAGGGAGGTAGATAAGGTCCTGTCTGGTCTGGAGATCCTGTCCAAAGTGTTTGATCAGCAGAGCGCCTTCATGGTGTCCAAGATGATCCAACAGGTACAAGTCTGTCTCTTTGTATATATATTTATGTGTCTGCCTGAATGAAACGGCTACTTTGCAATATTTACTCATATTTGTGTAACAAAAAACTATTAAAGATGCCATAAATCAGGGATGTTAGACATACAGCCTGCAGGTCAAAATTGGCCCACCGAAGTGTCCAGTCTGGCCCGTGGGATGAACTTGTAAAATTCAAAAATTACACTGAAGATGTTAACAATCTATTATTGTAGTTCAGGGACATACAGCCCTATTTTGGTCTCAAGTTGCTGTGACATGACCAGCTAGTCACGCTGAATGATGATGCATTTTTACAAGATTAAGATATTATTGCCACAGAACAGCGTTCATGGGAATTATTTGATTCAGTACCACTGAATGAACAAGCGCCACAAACTATACAACACACACCAAAAAGATACATATGAATATAATAGGGACCAATCAATATGTTTTTTTTTTCAGGGCTGATACAAATTTATTAATAATCAAGAACACCAGTAAATAATATTTTTATTTGATATGCTGTACATTTTCAGTAAGATTTACGCTGTTGGTGTAAATGTTAGAATAAATCCAACATAAACATTGTCAAAACACGATGGATCAAAGAAAATACGCATTGAAGAAAAACATCCCGTGTGAATGGGACATTTTGGAAGACATTTAGTAGGTTATTTTAACATATATTGGATAAAAAAGTTAATGAAACTAATCACCATAAAATTCTTAGTATTGGTCAATAACAGTGGTCTAAGTAAAATTCTTCCAGAAGTAGTGAAACAACCAAATTTTGGTCACCAATAAAAAAAATTATGTCAAAGTGCTTGTTGGTTATGGTTTTCAAGATACTCACAAGGAATATTTGTCTACAAAACACTGTCTGCACATTAGAATACATTCACTTATCAGATTACCTCTACTGTAAGATTTAAAATTTTGCATATAAATGTACACAAACCTATATATGTGTGTAATAACATTTTATCATTTATCTTGAAAACAATAACCAACCAACACTTTAGTCATTTGTTTTCCAGTTCATCTTAAAGAATGTAAGAATTTGCATTTTATCTCTGGTGCAGAGTATTTCCAAAAAACTATATTCCAACGTAACTGATACATTACGGAAATATGACACAGACGAGTGAAATCAACAAATTGAATTCAGTCGTTTCAGCCTCTAAAGGGTGTAAAGTGAACAGATGATGGAATTTATGACATAATATCCTTAAGTAACAAGTCAACGTTTTAGTTTAAGCCTCTTTAAACAGTAAAGGCCCTTGTGTGCAGAACAGCCTATCAGAATAAGGAACAGAGCTACAGCTTCACTGGAATAAAACAGAAAGAGAAGCCCAAGCTCAGTAAATGGCCTCTTATTGGTTTAAACACGTCATCATACACACATGCATAGAGGGACGGACACACAGCTATCGGCAGTGTGGTGGATGTCATGAGGACATTTTTTCCTCTTCATGTCTGCCTGGATGACTAAAATAGACTTAGACACACTACAATCTTTCATACTGTTCTTGATTTAATAGGGAGACATTTTCACATGGTGAGTGTATGTGTGTATATGCATGTTGGTATGTCTTACTTGTAGTGTTTCTCCATAATTGTGTATTGTGTTTATACTTGCAGTTAAATAAAAATCTTCTAGTAATAGAATAGTCATCACAAAAAATTATTTATTGTTATTTTCCTCCATTAGTCTGTGAATCAAGGTGGAGATCAGGAGTTGGAAAACCTGGTGACAAAGCTGGCGATCCTCAAAGACCTGCTGTCCTCCATAGAGAAGAAGGTAAAAGTGTTTGTGTGTATGTGTTCGAATCACTTTCCTCTCAGTTCCTATTGGGTCACATCCTCACTCCCACACACGGACGCAGCCGTTAGTTGGAGTTGGTTGGTTTAGATAACCCTCTCCATGTGATGAGTCATCTGTCCAAAGGCCCCATTGGCTGCATGTGTCGCCCAGCATGAAATTTCTAGGCTGCTGTGTGTGTCTGTGAGATAGATAATGAAAAACAGGTCGTAAAATGTCCCAAATTCAGCTGTATAAATATTAGCCCAACACTAGGAGTAATTTCTTAATTGCTGTAGATATTTTTTTCTAATGTCCTTTATTGGTTTTAATGTCTTTTTGTCAATATGAGCCTGAATATCCACAGTTCTGATGTTAAAAAACCATAAACTCCCACTGAAAGTTTATTCATGCATGTACACTGAGCAAAAGTATAAACGCACCATGTGACACTTTAAATTTTAATAGCATTAGGTGTTGCACAATATATTAAATCGCACATAGTTTATTTTGTTGATCAGTGTGGTACAGATTACTGTCCGTTAAAACATGATAGTGGCATCTGGCATTCAGGGACATTCATGTGGCCATGGTGGGGGCCAACTGAAAGAACTCACAACTCAATATCTTCCTCATTGGCTTCCCGTAGAGCAAGGGTATTCAAATCTGGTCCTCGAGGGCTGGTGTCCTGCATGTTTTAGATATTTCCCTCTTCCATCACACCTGAAAGCTGTTACATTGTTATTAGGCTTCTGCAGAGCTCGATGATGAGCTGATCATTAATTGAACCAGATGTGCTGGAAGAGGGAAACATCTAAAACATGCAGGATACCGGCCCTCGAGGACCGGGTTTGAGCACCACTGCCACAGAGCGACACGTCATCTTCTCATTGAGTTGACAGTATTGTCAATTGTGGCCCGTGGAATGTTATTCCACTCCTCTTTGAGGGCTACACAGAGCTATGGGATATTATCCGAAACCGTTCCCGCATGATTTACCACATCTGTGGCATGGTGACATCTGAGGAAATGTGACATTTTGAGGTGTTCTTTTATTGTCCCCAGTATAAGGAGTGTCTGAATACTGTTAACGCTGTTTGAGCAGCATCTGGACATGCCACAGCTGTGTTTTGGGTGGAATCACTGGATTACTGAGCAAGTTCTCACTCGCAGAGATGGGCACAAAGTTTGTTTACAGACAAGAAAATGAACCATGTTTTACAATTATAAGACATCATGAGCTCATTTTGGGCCACACGTCTTGCGTTACACTAATATTGTACATGGTGTGTTTATATTTTTGCTCAGTGTCTTTTTACATTTTAAAAAAGTTAATGAACCTAAGTATCATATTACTACATAATATTTCCCTCTGCACAAAACCAAATATATTGCATTGCTTAATAATAAACTTATTAAATTCAAGTGTCTGATACTTGTAGACTCCTTTCCTTTATTGGAGAGATTTTGTGGAGTTTTTAACACAGCAGCCATGTTTGTAAAATCCTCTAAGTTTTGGCATAATGTGTAATACTTCTAAAACCCAGATGGAGTGAATGTGTCGTATTATTCAGGAAGCAGGAAAACATTTAAAGCTCATTTTATGTGCTTTGTTGAGACATAGAGAATTTTTCCTGTGCAGTAAAACTCACCCTGCTGATTTTCCTGTAGTATAAATACACAGCTTAAATAGTTCTGACGTAGTAATTGGTCGAGTGTTTTATAGCTGGACTTAACTTGTAAAGAGGCCCAAGTTTGTTAGGAAGGAAATGGCCACAGTGTAATCAAACTATGTTCAGAATATGGACTCCTGTGATGTCAGCGGCTCCTCCTTCTCTGCTCCTGTTAAATCCAGGAAATAGGAAACTCTTTCTTTGTTGATACCAACACTGAGGCTGAAAACAGTACACTTCATCTGTTTGTTTATTTGTCCGCCGCTTTTCTGTCTTTCTATGACTTGATCTGGCATCTTTTCCTTATTTGTCACTTTTTTCTCCCACAAGGCTTTGAAAGCTCTTCAGGACATGAGTTTATCTTCTCCGTGCTCCCCTCCTCCTTTATCCATGCGTCACAGCAAAGCCATCCCTGTGCAGGCCTTTGAGGTACATGTACACACAACCATCACACACAAACACATGTTGTAAAAGTGTCTATGCAGCTGGAGGTCACTGTTCCAGGAAGTCAGTCAACAAAAATCTACCCTGCATTTATTAAAAAAGGCAAAAAGGATAAAAATTTTAGCAAAGTGCATATTGAACACATACCATACCGTTTCTGTATTGTCTCCTTTCTAACCCTAATACTGATTCACCAATATGTATTATGATTAAAACTGTAAATCTTCCATATTTCCTGCTTTGTGACAGTACGCGGAAGCTCAGGAAAAGATAAGTATTATTTTATTATATAGATTTGTGTTTGGCAGCAAACCAGAGATCAGTACATGGCACCTACACAAAATGAAAAAAACAATCTTGATGTAATAAATGTTACAGGAGACAGACAAAACAAACTGATTGTATTGTTGTGTTCAAGGTTGTCACAGTCATGAAAAGCCTGGAAAGGGTTAGGATTAAAGTCATTCATTAGGTATGAAATTAAGCAAAATTGTCAGAAGTTTTGAAAAAGTCAGAGTTAAATCTTATTGGATGCAAATGCCTCACCTTTTAGTAAAATCTGCAATTTTGAGAACATCGGTCCATTTCCTGGCACAAAAACCTGCTGTAAATAAAAAGAGACTGTAAAAGAAAAGTAAATGAAACTAAAATGTAAAATAAAAGAGACTAACAAAGAAGAAATTGCTTTGTAGTTTTCATACAGTAAAGCGCTAATTAAGTTCTATACACAAATATAAACATTGTGAATGGTTATGGAAGTTACATTATTGGTCCTTGAAGAGTCGAAGTTAAGTTTTGAAATTGTTGTGTGAGAATCTGAGTCTGTGAACTTACATCACTTACTAGACTGTTGAGAAGGAATGTCTGTAATGCACTTCCTGTGGTATCATCACTCATCTTATCATGCTAATGGTATTTTTCACATTATTTCCTCAAGTAAAATAGGTTCATAACAAGTGAACAAGGCAGCATGTTGTATATACGTTTCAAAATGGAAATTTTACTGCAATAACATGCTTCAAAGACACAGAAAGGAAAACTTTACCTATGTACAGAGGAAGAAATGAGAACAGAGAAAAATGGATTCACTCAGAGATTCAAAGTGTTGGTGGAAGCACAAGGAAAAAGGTAGAAACGGGACAAATGATATGTAAATATTGGCTGTTAGACTAGTCTTTCTGTGGTGACCTTTCAACAGTTTCCTGTTTGCACAGAAACAGAAGTGATGTTAAGAGATAGGTTTAATGAAGATGTTCCACTTAACCAAACAGAAACACCCCATTAAAAAAAAAAAAAAAGAAAAAAACATGATTCATATCATCAAAGAAAACTTTAACTCATGGTTAAACAGTTTTGTTCTGAGTTATTGTGAACTTTTCAAGTGAAATTTCCTCAATATAATCACCAACAACATAATTCTGGTCCATATCTTGATATTTGTTCTATTTATGTATAAACTGATTTACCAGTATAATTCACAGTTAATGCTGTGTTAAAAGAATAATTTAGAATTTAGCAGCTTTTGCTAAGTGTGTGTGCGTGTATGTGTGTGTGGGTGTGAGTGTGGGTGTGGGTGTGTGTGGGTGTGGGTGTGTAGTAACAGCAGATGCTTCTCTGACCTCCCTTTGGAGACCTCTGGTGGTTTCGTTAAATGTGACACTAAAATAAAATAAATAAAAACCTAATTCTCCCACCCTGATTGTCTACAGGTGAAGCTGGATGTCTACTTAGCAGAACTGACAAAGATCGGGAAAAGTCAAAAGTACACGCTGTCTGTGGATGTGGAGGGAGGAAGACTAGTAGTAATGAAGAAGGTGAAGGACAGCCAGGAGGACTGGACCACCTTCACACACGATAAAAGTAAGAAACACACATTCAACATGGTGTTTTTGTAACTGTCAGCTGTATGAAAAAAGGATAAATGAATGTTAAATATGCATCTAGAACACTGTTGCACTGTGGAAACACTCCACTACAAATTAAAGGTACTTTTCCCCCTAAAGTTTTATTGAGTTTTCACAAAAATATAAGAAGCACAAAATATAAAATTCTAGCAAAAGTACATTTGGAATAAGTCATTAACTCATACTCATGGAAATATTCCATTACGATTCTGCTTTAAAGGGGTTCAGTTAATGTGTGTGTAAATCAGGGGGTTATTGATGTAACTGTGTTTTCAATAACTGTTTTGTGAACTTACATAAAAATGGCATGGGATGAGATAAGCTCAGCTTCTTACCACTACATTTCAGTCACAATATGCTACATTGAAATAATTGTACGCTTTTTATGGCATTCTTTGAGAGCGTTGTGTTGAAATCTGTTTTATTTTCTTTGTGTTCGTTTACCTTAATGATTTTGTTCTTTCTTGTATTCCAAATAAAGTCTATCATCATCATATATAGTTTTAGTATCACAACTATCAACGTCAGAAGGCAGTCATGTATCAGAACACACCTAACAGCTGCCAATAACAGCTACCAAAAATGCCAATTAATCAACACTACATATCCACAAACTGTCAATCACTGAATAACTATAAAATATAAATTTACACACATTTATATTATAGTATCATCAGCATTTCACTTTCAGTCAGTTAAAATAACACTGTGTGTCATAATATGCATGTGCTCTGTTAGCTTAGCTCTGTTTTTAGACAGAAACAACCACATTAAAACCACAAATCACTTCAGTTTTCTGTTTGGTTTGTGTTAGTTAGTGAACTAAAGATCTGGGTGGAATTGTCCAAACAAGATCAGAACTGTCACAGTTTAGTCTGAACCATGGATTAACAAACAGAGAACTTAGCAAATATAATATCACATAGTATCTTTATCATCGTGGCCAAAAGTTTTGGTGGTGACACAAACTGACTCTTCATATAATGTGTTTATAAACTTATAAAATGCTTATAATTCCTCTTGGATTTACTTCACAAAAGCCTAAACAGCAAAGGTTGGGAAAACAAAATCTACCGCTGCCTAAAACTTTTGTCACAGTTGTGTAGGTTCATAAACATTTTAATCAAACTCTGCGATTTCAGAATCAAACTTCATTCTTTTACTTTAAAGCTGTGTCCAGTGGTCAAAACAACAGCCGTGTGTTTTTTTTGTGACTTTGACGCTGAAAGTTGTTAATTAACAGTTTCTTACCAGATTCTAAGTTTGTATTCTCAGCAAAGTAGTATGAATAGTAAAAGTATTCATTATGCAGTAAAATGGTCCCTGCCAGTGTTTTATTTTAATTATGCAGTGAAGTTGATGTCACTGCCGCATTAATGTGTATGTGCCTTTTACTGCTTTATGCTCATATTTACATCTAACAAGTCAGCTTTTCATGTAAAGTTGCTTCAGATGGAAATGCTTTCTGCAAAGTACACACACTTCAAATGTTCCAGTGCAGTATTTGAGTAGAAGTACCCATTTAGATACAAAAGCCTGTGCAGTCACATAAAAATAACATGTGCAAAGAGCAGCTTTTTGATGGTTGTTAACTGGTTAAGTTACTTATCTTGTACATTTCTTATTTCCTCAACCGCAGCCTCTTAGTAAATTTACTGACCTTATTTTTCTCTGGTGCTTTATCTCTAACCCGTTTGTCTCTGCCTCTGTCTTCCTCAGTTCGTCAGCTGATCAAGTCTCAGCGAGTGCAGAATAAACTGGGTATTGTGTTCGAGAAGGAAAAGGATAAGAGCCAGAGGAAAGACTTCATATTTGCTAGTGCCAAGGTCTGCACACGCACATACTCACACACTCATAAATGGTAAATGGACTGCACTTACATAGCACATTTTATGCACCTTCACAGTACCCAAAGCACTTTACAATTCCTCACATTCACCCATTCACATGCACACTCATATACCAGTAGGTGGCTGCTGCCATGCAAGGCGCTGCCAAACCCTACTGGGGTTCAGTGTCTTGCCCAAGGACACTTCAACATGTGGACAGTTGGAGCCAGGATTCGAACCGCTGACCCTTTGGTCATTGGACCAACTGAGCCACAGCCGCCACTTATAAACCATCCTATAGATAATGTGAATATGTAGAACAGTCACTGTCATTCAAACATGCAAAAATCAACGTGCAGACAATACAGTCATATAGACCTTCAACTGACTTAATACTCACATATCTTTTTTATTTGTATAGTCATAATTTGGTGAACGACATCAACAGATGAGGATTTGTGGTACTCATGCAAACTTGGCTTGTGGGTGAATTCACTGTCTACTGTGACACTTCCTGCAATGTGATTCTTGGACACCTGTGTTCATCTAGACTCTCTAAGTTCACCTTTGATATTAATTTTTATATAAAAAATGCAACTGAAAATACATTACTGTATCCTCACTATAGATCATAGTATTTGTATGTGAAATAAAAGTTCCCCTCAGCTCTTCCACAGCTGTTTTTCACATGACTGTTTCCGGTTTTCAGCCTGTGTTTTTGTGTTAAACTTCAGGGTTTCTGTGGAGCCTTAGAAAAATTCAGAACCTGAATTTTAGGTCTTAAAAAGTCTTAAATATGGTATTAAAAATTCTTCAAATTTTACTCCATTAAGCACATACATTAAGTTTTCAGAATGAATTTGAAGCCCACCAACACAAAATACCAAAATTAGGAACTTAAAGGTGTTATAGGTATAAGAGTCAAAGGTATTACAGTTAAAAAAAAAAAAAAAAAAGGAAAAATGAAGTGACATAAAAAGACATTGCTATCGTTATGAGTATGTTGCTTTTTTTTTTTTTTTTTTTAACATCATAAGCAAACACAAGACAACAAGTATCATCAAACTGCATTTATAGTGGTCTGGAAAAGTTTCACGTTTAATTTGTTAAAACCAGCAAAATGACTTTTATTAGTCTTACAGATAACAATAGAAATCCATTTTATTAATTCAAACTGACAAATTAAATATCCATCAGCGAAAGAAAAATTAAACCAGTAATCATCAGTTTAGTCTGAATGGACTTTGTGTTGCACATTCAGCCATTCACACCAGTAACATAGCTAAGGGAACAACTTGGGGTTCATTGTTTTGCTCAACGACACTTGGATTCAGGGGTCAGAGCACCAACCTATGACTCCATCTACCTCCTGAACCACAGCTGCCCCCGCCTCCAGTCTGTCTTCCATTGAATAAGGTTTTGCAAAGTATATAACAATATATAACAAGGTATTGATATTTTTTGGGCCACAAAATGGGAAAGCGTCAGAGACACTCTATTACCAGCCCAGTACCGACAGTGTGCAGACAGACCTATTGTTTCAAACATACAGCCGATATTGCCATTAAAGGTTATAAAGAAAAAGCAACTCATATGAACTGATAACATTAGACAACTGAAGAGGTACTTGCTTTTTAAAAACATTTCACCTTCTCACTCTTCATTTCCACTGCCCCCAGGTGGCTGCTTTGTCAAAAATCTGTTGTGTGTATTTTTCAGAAACGAGAGGCGTTTTGCCAACTGTTACAGCTCATGAAAAACAAACATTCCAACCAGGACGAGCCAGACATGATTTCCATCTTTATAGGCACCTGGAACATGGGTTAGACACACGCTAATTCATTCATTCTCATATGTTGCATTAAATGACTCTGATGTTTCTATTTTTCGACTGATGATGGTAGAGCTTTTTCGTTCTTTATGACAACATACTTGTGTCTTTAGGCTCAGTTCCTTCTCCTAAGTCTGTGGCATCGTGGGTATTGTGTCGTGGGCTTGGGAAGACTCTGGATGAGATGACGGTCACCATCCCTCATGACCTGTATGTATTCGGCACCCAAGAGAATTCAGTGTGTGATCGGGAGTGGGTGGAGTCACTACGAGCCATGTTAAAAGAACAGACAGAGCTGGATTATAAACCGGTGAGGTCATCAGGTGGATTGTTACAGATTTAACGCATTACACTTAACATCACAATTAGAGGAGCTTATGTGTTTGACAAGGATGTTTCTGTCATTGTTAAAAGTCATGATACAAAACCCTGTAATGTTTTTCCAAACACTAACACCACCTTTTTGATTGTAGATTGCAGTTCAGACTCTGTGGAACATAAAGATAGCTGTGCTGGTAAAACCCGAACATGAGAATCGGATCAGCCACGTGGGAATGTCCAGCGTCAAGACGGGCATTGCCAACACACTGGGTAACAACAGTATTCAGTATTAATTCTGTCTTATTTCTCCATTAAACAATTTTCACAGTTGACTATCTTTTCTGTCATTATGTCTGTTGTTTTTTCTGAATATTTATTGTTGATGGTTTCCTAGGTAACAAAGGAGCTGTGGGTGTGTCCTTTATGTTCAATGGCACATCTTTTGGCTTTGTGAACTGTCACTTGACATCAGGGAATGAAAAAATTGCCAGGTATCAACACATATTTCACACACACACATTTCATAGACACTGCTTATGAGGGCGTGTAATTTATTTTAAAAAAATTTTATAATTTTTTTTTTTCACGTCTTCATAAAAGGATCAACTCATGTAAATTAAACACTGTTTAACCACACTGTGTAATTACCTGTTATACTGTGTGTGATGTTTGACCTCTGCAGGAGGAACCAGAACTACCTGGACATCCTGCGGCTGCTGTCTTTAGGGGACAAACAGCTGAGCTCCTTTGACATCTCACTACGTTTCACAAACCTCTTCTGGTTAGGAGATCTGAACTACAGACTGGATATGGATATACAGGTGAAGCAGCAAACACACAGACCAAGAGCTGAGTAGAATGACCACACACAGCAGATGGAGGTAACACTAATACCTGTTTGTGTGTTTGCAGGAGATTTTAAATTACATCAACAGGAAGGAGTTTGAGCCTCTTCTGAAGGTGGATCAGCTCAACCTTGAGCGGGAGAAGAATAAAGTTTTTCTACGCTTTGGTTAGTAGAGTTTTACCTGAGTTTCAGCTCTTTTGTAGGTTGAGTACTGTGCCTGTTGTATCATACAGGGTCTCCACAAATCCCTAAAAAGCCTTAAAAACTCCTGTTGGTGCCCCTGACCATGGTGCAGATGAAGATCCGGGGTTGATCCCAAGTGCCTTCAGTGGCAGCTCACTCCTAATATGTTACGTGCTAATGCTAGGTGCATTATAATAAAGTGTAGGAAAAATACAATGTTAAACTATTTCTGTATGTGTGTGTGTGATTTATGTCATAGTGATATTTAGTTCTGAGGTATGTGTGTGATTTGTATCTGTATCGTCAAATTAATCTTAACCATAAAAAGGCTTAAATTTGATTGTCCTAAATAAAGGCCTTAGATATCCTTAAAACTGACCATTAATCCTTAAATTTTGAACTCCGGTTTTAAAAGTTCAATAGACAAAATAAATGATATTTCTATATTTGCTTTGGTAGTCTTTGTAATGAACTCATCAAATGTGTAATTAGTGTTTAGCATTTTAGCATAATGAAGATTGGAGTGAGTGGAGCCTCCAACAGTCATTCATGGGTGGGGGCGTTCAGGTATGAGCTTTAGCAGCTTGAGCGTCAACAGCAGAAAAACTAGTCATGGACAAATGGAGATGTAACATTAGCTGGATTGAAACATAAATAGGACTGGTCCAAGGAAATAACTATGAGGCCTCTTGTACTGTTATTTTTGTTAATGTAAGGTATTAAATTTGACCAAAGAAACCTCGAAAAATGTCTTTTAAAGCATAAATTCACCCTTCTCAAACCTTTACGTACCCTGATCATAACAAAGCCAGATTTGGTCATTTATATCAAAACAGCCACTGTGTGATGTCAGACCAAAATGCTAAAAGGGAGAAAAGTTTTTAACTCCAAGTCTAAAATAATGATGCACATCATATTAACAGATATTAAATCTTGCCTTTTGTCTTCATACTGACCAGTGGAATTGATTATCATTACAGCGGAGGAGGAGATCTCATTTCCACCTACATACCGTTATGAACGTGGCTCAAGAGACACATATGTTTGGCAGAAGCAGAAGGCCACAGGGGTATGATCACAGTCTGGAACAACACAGTGGCCAGTGTTACAGAACTTACAGATACCTAACCATCTTTTACTTTTGTATTGGTCCCAGATGAGGACTAATGTTCCATCCTGGTGTGACAGGATCCTGTGGAAGTCCTACCCAGAAACACACATCGTTTGTAACTCATATGGTGAGATCATCAGCAGAAAATCCTCCACATACTGTACATTTGTTTCCATCCAGTTTAATAGAGACTATAGACATTTTAAGACTATAGCAATGTTTTGGAAAATATAACTGGAATTCAATTTAGGTGCAAAAAATGTTTTGCTTAACCAAGAAAAGTGAAGAATTAAGAATTTTGTATATAATCATCTTGGTAAGAGAGGCAGCAGTGCAATAAAAGTTGCATTAAATTTAAAAAGAATAAATGACATTACCATGAAAGTGTTGATCATGTATTAAACTTTGTGTTTTTTATTTGTCAGGTTGTACAGATGATATTGTGACCAGTGACCATTCCCCTGTGTTTGCAACCTTCGAAGTGGGCGTGACTTCCCAGTTTGTCTCCAAAAAAGGTACAAACTACATGTGATTTCTTACTCACGTTTGAACAGAGACCAGCAAAAGAAAATTAAGTCAAGAAAAGGAAAAATTCCTACATCACAGTCAGTGTTTCTGTCTAGGTCTGCCAAAGTCTTCAGAGCAGGCCTACATTGAGTTTGAGAGCATTGAAGCCATAGTGAAAACAGCGAGCAGAACCAAGTTCTTCATTGAATTCTACTCTACTTGTCTGGAAGGTGAGACTAACATCTACTGATGCGCAGTTACTTTCATTCGAGCACAGTTAAAGCTTTTCTAGTTCTGTAAGACAAATAGAAATCCACTAGGACTTATGTGTAACTCCAAGTGGATGTAATAGACTTGTATCTGTTTCTTCTGTTTGTATCTTTCTCCCTCCCTACCTCAGGCAGTCAGTATACCTTTAAGCTAGCATCCGTTTTTGACCTGTGCTGCACGACCCCCCACCCCTCTGTCCACCACATACTGTTGTCAAAATGCTGTAGAAACATCTCCCTTCTCTTCTCCCCCCTTTCCTACCCACCTCCTTCCCTCTGTTGTCTCACCCATCCACTCTGCCCTCGCTTTTCTCTCTCTCTGTCTCTCATTTGTAGAGTTCAAGAAGAGTTACGAGAACGACAGTCAGAGCAGTGACAATGTCAACTTTCTACGCGTGGGCTGGTCCAACAAGCAGCTAACGACCCTCAAACCCCTCCTCTCTGAGATCGAGTACCTTCAGGACCAACACCTGCTGCTGACAGTGAAGTCACTGGATGGATACGAGTCCTACGGTATGGCCAGGGTTTGTCCAGTGTAGTTCATGTTTAGCTCTTATCCAATCTGCATTTCATTGACATTGTGATCTGGTTATGTCCACTCTTTCAAATGATGAACAGTGTGTGTTATTCCTCTCCACCAGGAGAGTGTGTGTTGGCTCTGAAGTCGATGATTGGCAGCACAGCACAGCAGTTTCACACTTACTTGTCCCATCGAGGTGAAGAAACAGGGAACATCAGGGGTTCCATGAGGGTCCGAGTGCCCTCTGAAAGAATGGGAACCAGAGAGCGGCTCTATGGTATTGTACCATATGTAACTGTAACAGATGTACTTTATGAGCAGACATTAGGAATTTCACAGCACACAAATAAAAAAACACAAGAGAATATGTGTATTCTGACAGCTTGTATTCCTATTTTGATTGCATCTTAGTTGCAGAGCCTTATTTCACATTTAGTTTTCCAGCTTTTTTATTATTATTATTTTTTGATCTATTTCAGAATGGATCAGTGTGGACAAAGATGAAACTGGTGGACCCAAAGGAAAATCCACATTGCATCCCCGAGTGGGACATGAATATGTAAAGTCAGTACACTGCTTTTAATTCTGTAATTGATGCAGTTTGTTTTTCACAGATGGACACTATCAAAGTTATTCAGTAACATGCATTGCCTCACTTGTTATATATTCTTTGCTGTTTAAGAAATTGTGCAGTTGTGTGCAAAAGTCCAGGCTAACATTAGGTTTGCTGGTTTAGTAAAGTTCTAATGACCACACATATTCATTTCTTAGTCTCTATATTATGATCCAATTTGGATATATGTGAAGTATGCACAACAGTCAAAACAAAAGTTTCAGGGGAAAAACAGTCTCTATAAACCAAAGACGTACTATTTAGTGTGACCTCCCTTTGCATTTAACATATCTTTAACCCTTTTTTCAGACAATATGGGATGCATTGATTTTCTGATGTTTTATACCAGGTTTCATTCAACACACTTCAGATGTTTCTGTTTGTGCTGCTTCTTGTCATGGGGTTAGTAGTCACAATAAATAATGACTTTAACCTTGTTGTATCTGAAGAAGAGGGAATGACTAATAAATACATATGCTCATTTCAACCCTGCAAAAACAATAAATAAAGCTAAAGATGGCCTAAGACTTTTGCATGATGCTGCACATGTTGAAAGCACATGACTGAGCAAGTAACAACTGAATTTTTTTTTTTGTCCTAGTTACTCATTTTGGGGAGACCGGTGTTTTTTAATCCACTTACATAACTTTTATTATTTTTACATACACACAGACCGTCTGTGGTTCGTAAACAGCTTGGAGAGCTGGGAAAGGTCAGTGAAGAGGGAGAAAGAAGTAGCAAAGAGGACACTGCTGCAAGGTAAACACACACTCCTATGGAAACACGTGGCCAGATCTGCAGGATATTTTTAAGTGTAAATCATGAGACATGAAAACTTTCTCTGTGTGTTGTGAAGGCCTAAGCAGGATTCTTTAGATGCTGATCCATCCATCAGCAAGAACAGCTACAATAATCCTGCTTACTACATCCTGGAGGGCGTCCCCAACCAGTCGGCTGCTGCTATGTCACCTGAACTTCTCCCGTCTCCTACCTCCACCAACTCCCAGGCACCCAAAGGCCCTCCTCCCTCAGCGGGGGCTCGAACCAAGCCCCCCTGTGCAGTGTCGGGGCCCGCCCATCCACGCAGGCCCCTGACCGGGCATCCGGTCCGAGCCATTAGTGAGGAGGGGTCTTCAGAGGACGACGCAGGCACTGGTGTGGTAGGAGCACAAGGGGGAGGTGTTGGAGGAACAATTGGAAGCACACTCAACCGCCCACCACCCGACTTTCCCCCTCCTCCTCTTCCCAAAGGAGCGCTAGAGATGGTCTCTGAGGTGCCCTTCCCTAGACCCCGCCCCATTTACCCAGACCTGGCAGAGGTCAGGATCCCGGCTGCCACTCCCGCTGCACCGTTGGCACTCGGGGAGGGATTTAGACGAGGAGGAGGAGGCGGCGGCGGAGGAGGAGGGACATCAGTGTTGGACGACCAGTCATGTTCTGTGCTCCAGATGGCAAAAACTCTGAGTGAGAGTGAGTTTCCAGGGCAGCCTCCACGTGCTCCATCTGCACCACCTCCCCTCAGGGGGCAGGTGATGGGTTTAGGACTGGATGCCTGCCGCACCTTCCCTCCCAGAAACCCAATCACAGAGAGCATCGCAGAGGACATGCCTGAGGAGGTGGGTGGTCAAGTTCACTGTCTGGTTCAGGGATGTTTTCCATGTACAACAACAAAAGATCCACTTCCTTTAAGGATGGTTATGGGTGATTTCTGTCAATCAACCTCTTTGATTTGTTCCTGTTCAGACTTTATTTGGCTGTTTGATCCTCTATGATGATGATAGTTGTACCCAGAGACGTCATAGTTTGTCCCTATGTCTATCCCATTGTCATGAACCTGCCATCTGAGGAAATTTCTTCAAATACAGCCCAAATGTTTACTTGGAATCTATTAACAGCTCATTTTGTAACAAAACTCAGTAATTCTTTTGCTAATCATCAAAAAAATTTCACAAAAAATCTGTAAAACAATAAAATGATGATGGGATGCATTTTATGTCCAAAAGGTTAACAATTAATTCCATTGTTGCATCAGTTTGTTCTAAAAAAAAACTATTTTAGTTTGTTTTCACCTCCAGTCTTGCTCTTCAATTTTACAGTACATTTTTCACATCCAGTGCAAAATATAGTCTTTAAACTTCCTTCAACGTCTTTGCAAGTTATATTATATGAATCTCTATGGACAAGAATGTAAACTACCCCTTTAACCATGAAATAACACAAGGACTTTAAAATAACAATTATAGTTTGTAGCATGGAGTGACTTAAGGATTGCCACAGACCAAAATTGTTTTTTTTTTGTTTTTTTTTAACTGTATAGTTACATCATAAGGGCCGTTTTCATTTAATTTGACTTCTCCTGTGCAGGCACTTTGGGGCAGCAGTAGTTCATCTTTATCTGTGGGGGAGTCCTCAGTGGGTGAGTGGCTCCAGAGACTGGGGCTGGAGAGGTATGAGCAGGGTCTACTACACAACGGCTGGGATGATCTGGAGTTCCTCAGGTACAAACACTCACACATATCAACACTGAAAAGTGTAGTGATGTAGACAGTAGATGCAGATACGGCTGTAGGGTTGTGTACTTTTTGTGTTTACATTTTCTGTTAACTTTATCAAGTAAAAAACTTTCATTTCATCTTTTTTTACAGTGATATTACTGAAGAGGACCTGGAGGAGGCGGGAGTGTTTGATCCCGCCCACAAGCGCATCCTGCTGGAGAGCCTCAGGCAGCAGCAACAGCAGAAATAAACTGTACCAAACTGGTCTATGACTGGTCCAAATCGGCCTGGTAGCACACCGGGTCCCAAGAGGCCATATCTCAGCTGAACTGAAATGAGCTGGAGCATGCCAATTCATGCCAGACTGTGCCTTGTGAGAGAAATTGCACTCCATTTTTACTTTCAAAAACACTTATTGAACCAAGGTTTTTTTTTTTCTTCACATGTACTGTATGTATGTTGTCAGTGTCATAGAGGTGGCCTTACTGAGTATAATCATTTCAGTCCCTTTAGCATCTCTACATAATGCAGCTCTCAGCTTTAAGCCTAGAGTGAAGATGCAGGATGTGACGTGTGATTTTTTGGCCCAGACAGAATTTGAGGCGTGACTGACCACAAGGACTTTAAAATTAATCTTTTTGTGTCATAGCATCAGTCGTGACCTGCGGCTAGCATTAATGCTGGCTTTTCTTGCAAGATAGAGCAGAACGCATTTCTGCCATAATGAGGGGAGGGCTTGAAACCTTATTTTTTGACACTGTTCCTCTCAGAGTCTGCTCTACTGATGGAAAATTTGTGGGATGACGTTAAGCGTTAGAGAGCACCCAATGGGTAATGTCAGCCCACGGTTTGGGCACAGGAACCCCATCGTTTCTGAAGCGGGGGTGGACAGGAAGTGAAGCATCATTAAGCTGTAGTAGCAAGTACCTAGCCCTGAAGCCTAACATTAGTTTATATTTTTGTGATAATGTCTGGGCCACTGTAGCTTAAAAGGTGACACTGGCTTTATTGCATCAGTGTCCCTGCATGTATTTATTGTATTACATTTTCTAATGATAAAGGGAATATAAAGCAACCCACCAAACCGGTCCTTGATCATCTTGATACATCATGCACATGTATGTAAATGTTAACCAGTAGATTTCGACATTAGCTCCCTCAGATAAAATGCTCAACACTAACATTTCATCTTTTTACCCTACGCACTGGTACTGACATTTAGTTTGTCATTATTAGAGATTTTATTTTTCAGGCACCTTTCAGTGTCCTCCAACCTAAATTGGAGAAACAAAGTAGATAGAGCAAAAAAAAAAAAACAACTAGAAGGGAATATGTCAGATAGTTAATACTGCGTCATAGTGAAATATCAAATAGCACTGTGACTTTGTGTGGGACTACATGTTTTTCATCGTCACACATTAATTGCCTGTAAGAACGTCACATTTCACTTTGCGGAGTTGAACATCTCCTTTTGCAATCATACATGACCCAAATTTTTTCGGTCACTTCTATGATGCACTTGTGTCTGTAATAGAGTTTCAGTGTTCAGGGAACTGATTAACAAGGCCAAGTAGATTAAGAGTAATTCTGCTGAAGAGTAACCATGCCAACATGTTGTCATTGACTTGGAGAACCCTTTTGTCACCAAAACGTTTGTAATATAGGTAAGAGAGCTTTTTTTTTTTTTTACTTATATGGACGGTTCTGTGGTTACAGGTCATATTTTCTTAGGATAATGGCATATTTTGTATACATGGGAGATGAATAGTAAAGGTGTAAATGTGGGAGCTCAGCTTTCTGCAGGACAGATGTCATTGCAGGTTTCATTGTTCTCTCATTTAACCAGCAGATGGCGCTGCTACTTCATGAACCTCATTGATAGTTACTGAAATTTCAAGTCAGTGAAATCAGTTCTTTATAGTTTTGTCCAGTGATATATATGTTGTAGTTAAAATGGGCGTATGTTGACTTCTTAGTGTTAGTGATGAGACTGCCTTCACTGTCCTAACTTTTCAATCCTGCCTTCTCTTGCTGCCAGTGAGACGAGAAGCAAAATTTGTTTGTACAGATGCTGGTGTGGATGTTTCTTCTCCTCATCCGGCCAGTTCACTCACCCGAACTTGCTTTTGCGACTTAATTAAAGGGTTAAACATTTTGCTACATCAGCCTCTATAGAAGCTGAAGGTGGCACACTAAACTAAATTAATGTGCTTTTTTTAGTATCAGAATATATGGTGAATATATTCTCAGATTAAATCCTTTGAGCATGATGTTGCAGCAGGTTCACTCATGTATGTAACAGATTGACCTTGTTCCTTTTTACTGTTTCTCCACATAAATTATTTAGCGCACATCCATCCTAACACTCAGCTATTTACCTGTTATGTAATATGTGTGCTGTACAGGTTTATTTTTCACTGTGTTATATCTTTTAACAGCCAAACAACTGTAATGCTGAGAATGAGGATCTGCCGTTCAGACAATTGAAATCTTTTGTGTATTTAAGCCTCTTTTTTTGGCTTTTCAGTGTTCGCAGTGGTGAGTGTGTGAGCGAGACTGTGTGTGTGTGTGTGTGTGTGTGTGTGTGTGTGTGTGTGTGTGAGTATGAAAAAGAGATTTTGTGTTGTTTTTTCTGACACTCCATTTTATCCTGTTTTTTTTCATGTAGTCTTCTCTTTTGTTGTGTTAACTTAATGCTCATCCATGTGTTTTTTTTTTTTTTTCAATTAAAGTCTAATAACTTTACTTATTTTATAAATTGACTATTTTTCTTTTTTATCTACAGGGAGAAACAGAAAGATTTAATGAACCCAGAGGTGCAGACGTGTCAAATGTAAGGAAAGGGAAAGAGAGGACGGTAAAATTAATATTATTTTTAACCCACAATCATTCTGTCACACAAAAGAAACCACATCATTTAAGTCATCACTTAGTGCTTTCATAATGTAGATTTATTAGAATATTCAGAGTAGTGCTATAACTTCTCATTCACTAGAGCTTCTGTCGATTCATAGTTTCATAGATGTGTTGGTCTGTCAGACAGAGGCTCTGCAATGAAATAAATCTGCAAAGCAATGTGAGAGAAATTAAAAAATGCTACCTAATATTTATATTACTAATTACAAAATTTACAGTCACATAATTTTAGCAGTTCAAAGAAATGTGTGGATTTCTCAGTGAAATAATAAAAATTATTAATAAATACCATTTGTTTTCCCTTTTTCAGAACAAAACATAGCGCTGGATTAAATTTGTTTCTGTGAATAATGCCTAAAGGAAATGGTTCTCATACGAGCAATTTTTAGAGGTGAAAAAATGCATCAAGAGTAAAAAAAACGAGGTGTTAACTGGGAGGAAGATGTATTCAATCAGACAGATGAGAAATCCTGCCGTACTCTATACTATATTGCCAACATTTGACCAACATTATTTTATGCTTTACAGAGAAAAAGAAAACATTCAGTGTTCTTTAACTGTTTGAAAACATTTGACTCTGCTCAGATGTAATTAAAATCCAAATTATGAGGAAAAATCTCCAAAAACAATGGTGGAAATGAGTAGTCGCACCATTATACCCACACTAAAATTCAGGCTTCCGGCTGTCCTCCAGTGACACATCATCCAACAAAAACAGCGAGTTCTCCACATTTTCTCTTGAAGACATTGAATGGTGTCCACTGTTTGCTAGAGAAAGGCATTATGGGACAGAGACAGACCTCTGGATGGGACGTAAAAGCTTCACTGAGAAACATGGTGTGGATAAGAGGAGGGAGAAGTCAGAATTGATACAGTAAAGGAGGAGGGGATGAACTGGGGAGGTGTCTAGTCTGGACCCGGCTGTGTTAATTGGATTTTAGAATGCCCTGCTCTTTTCAGCAAAGAGATTTAGAGGGGGGGGTCCTGGTATTTCTGGTCGGGGTCTGTGTGTGTGTCAGGAGCTTAAAGGAAGTTGTGCTTGCTGGTAAAAGTTTGCTTTGTCTTCCCTTTAGCAGAGGCCGGAGCGTGATGTTTATATTTCTGCTTTAACCTCGTACCTGACTGCCATGTTTATCAGAGCTGCTGCTGCTGCTGTGGATGTGAAAGTCACAACAGGGTATCTGTTAAGTCAGAGCAGTCCTGTATGACCATAAATCTGGCTACACACAAACGCTGTATTTCTGTACACAAATAGACAGTTGATTTTGTTGACTCCACAACTCCGTTTCTTGGGGTTTGTGTGTGTTTGGGTCAGTATGAACAGATTTAGCTTGAAGGAGAGGTGAATATTCCCAGTGATGTCTTGCAAGTATAATGTACACAGTTGCATATTGAGAGTGGTGAGAGCAAGGCCTGTGTTATTCTGTGATTTTGTTTTTTGTTTGATCAGGATCAGGGGCTAAGTTGAAGTACAGCAGATTATACCACTGGATACAGGGTTATAACAGTCCCTACCCTCTCAACAAAACCCCCTCGCTGTTCCAGTAGATCACATCTAGTCTTTTCCAGATTCTTTTCCTCTGTGCTTCAGAACAGGTTCGTCTTGATAGCAGGGTTGGGTTTTCTGTGGAAGGAGGACAGGACTCCAGCAAAGGGCCCGGTCATACTGTCCGCCGGCTGCCAGGCCTTCAGAATCTCCTGAGTCTGGGCAGCAGGCTGAGCCACGGCCGGGTTGGATGGGCCCAGGCTGGACCAGCTGGGCGGCTTCAGCCCCTGGAGCACTGGCGAGCTGGAGGTGTTCACATAGCCGCTGTTGGGAGGGGCTGGGCTGGGGCTCAGGCTGGCCGGGCTCCCCAGGTTTCCACTGGCCGAGCCCGTCAGGGATGCAGTGCTGTCAGGTGTTGGGCTGCAGGTGGATTCTTTGGATTCATCGTCGTCTGATGAGGATCTGGGCTCTCCGCTCTTTTTCCCCCCAGAGCTGCTGCTGGTACTGCTGCCTGTGGCACCAGCAGAGCTGTTGGCTTTGGCATTGGCTGCTCGCTCCTGCTTACGAAACTTGGCACGCCTGTTCTGAAACCACACCTGTAACACACATGGATGGATGGATGGATGGATGGATGGATGGATGGATGGATGGATGGATGGATGGATGGATGGATGGATATACACCGCTTATATTTAATAGCTTAAGTACCATATTAGCCTTATAGCATAATTGCCTGTCATATTTTTTCAGGTTATAGCAAATGATGCAAATGAAGCAGCAGTGTTAGGAGAATACAGATATCACAATTTGGCCAAAAATATCACTTAGGCAATTATGCAATGAGGCCAACAATATGTTAACATGACAAATAATGTGTGTTGCTCTGCTTATTTTCATAGAAAATTGCCTAGTTCTTCTATAATCCCAAAAAGGACAATAGATAAGTAGATAAGGGGGTTCTTCCCACCTGTACCCGGGCCTCCGTCAGGTCTATTTTCATTGCCAGCTCCTCCCGGGTGTAAATATCCGGGTAGTGGGTCTCGGCAAAGACCCTCTCCAGTTCCTTGAGCTGGGAGCTGGTGAACGTGGTCCGGATCCGCCGCTGCTTCCTCTTCTCGTTCAGGCCGGACGGGTCCGAGAAGAACTTATATGGAACTGAGACAAAGAAAGACCGAGGGTTATTAGTGGAAAAGCTTCATTTAAAAGGAAATGACCTACGCCGAGACCAGAGGCCTCGTTAACATGGAACATAACCGGAAGAAAAACCTTTCACTTTTTCGACCAGGTAGATTAAGCGAATATGAATGTTTTAAATTGGTTTATTTTGGTTCGTTAATGAGGACGATTGACCTGAAACTGAGGAAACATGAATAAATTCAGACTGTCCGTGCAGGTGGGTATTAGGCCGTAGGCCTTTATTTGGGCCAAATATGTTCATCTGAAAAACTGGAAAAAAGAAAAAAAAAAAAACTAAACCTAGAATTTGTCGGCCGTCATCCATTATACTTTTAATTGTACTGTTTTGAGTAGATTTTTATTTTATCGACTGATAATAACTGTTTTGCGCTTATATGAAAAACCACTTAGCTTAATTACCCTACTTACAAAATAGATATCTAAATAAAAGAAACATAAAATTAATGGTATGATATAATAAGCAATAATTAGGCTACATAATTTGGGGAGATTCGTAAAATAATATTTGACGGCAATTTAGCAGTTTTTCCCCCCTTTTTTTTCCCTCTAAAAATCTAAACTGAAACTCCAGTGTATTCTCATAATTGAAATAATTGAATCTGTTTAGTTTTATTTTTGCTTTTTTTTTTTTTTTTTTTTTACAGCCCAACATAGGTTTCAGTTTTTCTTGCATTGTTTAGTTATAGAATAATAACGAAAAAAAAATTAAAAATAATTCTAAACGTAGACATTTTGAATCGCCTCATTGTGGTTCCGTCTCTATACACAAGTGTGATTTTGTCACATATTGTGCGCTTATAACGGTAAGCAGGTATGGATTATTCTTCTTATTATTAGCGTATTATTAGGCCTATTATTGATTTTATTAGTAGGCCTATTAGTATTGTTGCAAGCGACCTTATTGTTGAAATATGTATCAAATTAACAGTGCTGATTGATGACGGGTTTAGTTTATATGGTTTATATTTAAATATTTCAAATGAGACTGAATTTTTTAACTTTAACAAATTGCATGTAGGCTATTTTTGTCACATACTACAGGAAATAAAGGCTGATTTTTCCTAGATCATATGTGTGGGTTTATTCTCCTTTTACAGATGGTTCCCTGTCAGTGCTCCTACCTGAGGTGTACGGTGTGGGCTGGTGCTCCCTCAGGGCTCCCAGGGTGCAGCTGGCCGTGCTGAGCGGGGTGCAGCCCGGGTTGGTGAAGGGCCCGCTCCGGATGGGGTTGTACTGGAAGGAGTTGGCCTGACTGCAGGAGCTGAAGTCGTAGGTCGCCTCCATGGCCGCCATGCAGGAGTCGTAGGTGTTTAGGTACGGGTATTCCATCTTATACATGGAGGAGCCGGTGGAAAACTCGGTCTGCATGTGGAAGGAGGTGAACTCTGGGAGTCACAGGGGGACAGGTGCGTCTTCGGCCCCGGTTACAGTGGTCTGTGGCCGGACTCAAACCCGTGCAGTTGTTCGGTCTTCAGTATGTCCACGGTCAGCTCTCCAAAATCCACGTTTAGTCTCACTGTCGCGCGGCTTTTATTTTCAGCTGTTGTGGGTAAATAATCCTGTTATTTTCTCTCAGTTACACTCTTGTGGTCTCCTTCACCCTGGTTTTCGCAGTCGTTGTTTCTCCACGTGCTGTGGTTCGCTCTGCGCTCGCGCTTCGTTTGACAGCGCTGCGGCTCGCGCGGTGTTTATAATAAACTTGGCAGCGCGAGAGACAAAAGCAAGGCGGTGGTCTAGTTACCATGACAATGCCTGGTGACTATAACGGGCCAGGGGGAGGAGGGGGTGAAGCACCAGTGAGGGAGCGTGGACACGGACTGCCCCCCCCCCCACGCAACCACTGGACGACGCACCGCCCACGCGCATAAGAGCATCAGTATCTCTCAGGTGTCAGCTCGAGGTGCGTTTAGCTGAAACCATCAGCTCATTTCTATAAAAACAGACATTAAGTCACATCCTGGTTTTAGCGGTGGTGAGTTCAGTGTCACACGTTTAAGTTGCGTTAAATTCGCTGCTGTTGAGAGCCATATAGTGTTTTTAGAAAATCTGGTGTTTTCAGAAAACTTCCATCACTGATTTATTTCTATTTCAGTGTTTTGAGAAGTTGCGGGAGCTGATGCGTTCAGTTGCTGCTGTGGGTAAATCCTCACCGGTTTTTCTGTAACATGACTGAGGATTTAACTCCAGAATAAACGTATGACATTAAACAGGCCTTTGCAATAACAGGGAAATGCATTAACATTTCTGAATGCAGATTCCAGTTTGTCCGATGTTTGGACTGCTCTGACTGGAGAGTTCAGTGTGCGATGATTTTAGTTTTTATTTCGGCCTGAACAGTGTAAAGAATCTATTAACGTGTGGCTAAAGCAAAGCAGATATGAACAAATGTGGAAAACCCACTGGTCAGTACTGCTCTCTTACCCCTCAAACTGCTCGTGGAAACTCGTGCAGCTCGGCAGCAGAAGTCTTTATGAGGGGGAAAACGTCCAGATGTGACGGTGATTGCTGAGATTAAAAGCTTTGATTTGATTCCGATCACTTTTACGGAGATGTCACCGGAGTGAGCGTCAGTTTGATGTATAGGACTAGAGAGGGAATTGGCTGCGGAGACAACCGAGCAACCACGACAGGCTAACCATAAACGCATTGACGCTCCATAAATTGGTTTAAGTTTATTGTTCGGTGTCATACAATGTGATAAGTCATATCCCACACGGCCTCAGCACAAACACACACTTACACGCTGGGCTGGAAACCTGCAGACCGGGAGCCAACTGTGCGCTCCGAATCTGGAACTTTTTTTTTTTTTTTTTTTGTAACCATGAAGGCTGTGTTCATGGAATTAACAGGCTTTTTATTAGAGGACAAATTTCTCCAAATAATATAATCCACAAATCGAAATTACGTTGTACGCGCACGAGGGAAATTAATTAACTTTGGCTTGTGTGCGCGCGCGTAAAAAGGGCTGAAAGTGCGCTCTTATCTGCGTGACCGGGGGATGCGTGATGAGGCTCCTTAATGCCATTAACCCACTGTCGCCGCCACGCAGGAGCGCGCATGCGTGCGTTTCTACACTGTACTCACTTACACAAGAAATAAGTATTAATAATAAGATTTGTTTGAGGCGTTTATTGTGTGATGTTTGGGGCGGGGCGTCCTCATCCTGCAGCGGTTTCATCCCGAGCTCTGGTCGCACATACAGTCTGTCATTTCTGTCGTTTTTTCTCTCGTTGGAGCTTTGTCCGAGTCTGTTCATCTACAAAGTCAGACATCAGAGATCTCAATTTACAAGAAAAAATGCATGCATACAGCCTGAATGAAAGGAATAAAATAATAACCTTCTGTAGCTGCTTTGGGCCTTTATGTAAAGTTTTAATATCTTCTTATATTATATTTTAAAAGCTATAAGATTTAATTTTGTTCTAATGTATTGTGTTTTTGTCTAACAGTTAAAACATAGATACTATCAGTTGTCACATAATTTTATGAAATAATTAATCAGGCTTCTGTCTGATTCCAGACGTATCATTAGGCCTATTTTATTGGGGGGCCTTATGGGCTAAGATATTATGCTCCAGGTCCATAAAGAGGCAGAAGTTATGGTAATAAACCTAATATGGAGTAAAGGTCAGTGTAAATATGGTTTGAAGCCCGTTTATTGTGTCATAAAAAGTCCACATGATAAGTGAAAACATCAGGCAAGAGCATATTTCTTTGCATCGCATTTAAGAAAAATAACCTGTTTAAGTATAAGCTACAAAAACAAAAAAATGTTGCCAAATCGTTTCCTGTCATCACCCTGAACACACTCTGGATGTGTGTTTGTTGGCTTCCATATGGCGTCTGTTGTGCGTCCACGTCCCGTCTGCTGGGTTCAGAGGTGAGTTTACAGAGAAACTTAAACAGTTTCTAAGTTAAACCGTTTCTGTCCGTCTCTGGCCTCCAAAAGAGCAGCGAGGAGCGACCCTAGCTCTCCCGCTTTCAGCATTTAAAGTCTAATCCCTTCAAAGAGCGGACCGGTCTCTTCCAGGCCACTAATCCGCCCCATAGTGCTCCAGCGCCGGGGGACACGTCTCCTCTGCGCAGGCTTTAACTTTGGACTTTTACATTCATAGGGCGATTTGACGGAAACAGTAACGGGAGGCTTTTGCATTCATGACGTCTGAGTCAACACAGAGGGACACAATGGGCCCCTAGAGGCTCCCGAGGGCCCCTGTGAGAGAGGGACCCCATCTCTAGGGATTATAGGCCCATGGAGGACTGAGGTATTGAGGTGATGCGTAAAACTTATGGATGAGAGCTTTTTAAATCATTCATGACATTAACAGATCAATTTTTGCCGTAATTTTAGTGCGTTTCATTTAAAGTGTTTCTATAAAAAAATATATTATTATAGGTTATTGACGGGGAACTGTAAAACATTAATGACTGATAAGCAATAAGGAGGCTATAAGGTTCATAATGATTTGTCTTAAGGAAGTAATCAATAACCTATGATTAATGGCCCCAAATAAGGCCTTTTGGGTGTAATCTAATAACTGGTCCGTTTTTGCTGAGGGACTTTTCTTATTTAAAGTCACAGAAGGTCCTGTATGTAGACCTCTTTCTTTCTCAATTTATGCAAATACGAAAAGAGGATGATCTGTAGAAATAAATCTGAATTGAATTTCCAACATTTGCTCCCGTTCAGCGCACATCTTTACTCTGGAACTGGTTTGATCTGCAGGACTGAGTTAAACCCCTGCTGCTGCTGCTGGACGGTGAGTGGGTGCAAACTGGCCTCCACGAACCAGGCTGGAGAACTTGTTTTGGCTGCTGTGGATGTAAAGACTCGGACCTATGATGGATGGTGTCGATAGAGAGATGAAGAGGTGCGTGGATACAGACAGGGGATAAGGAATGAGTAAAGGATGGGACACTGGTTTAAAGAAAAACCACGCGGGAGGCCCAGCCCTGTATCTGTCCCACGACACGCGGTGGTGGTCTGAAAACCAAGTGAAGCTGTCAGTCACAGAGAGAGGGTGAGATCCTGCCAGGTCCATCCATCATGAAAGCTCAAAGAACAACACATCCCATGTGCCAAAAGTCGTTTCTCTGGTTCAGACTGAGGCGGATATTGATTCATGAGTCTCTAACAGTGTCCAGCTTTAAAACGCACATTAAAAACACAAATACATCATGGAGATTAGACCGAAAATCCATTGAAGACTGTGCCACAAGTAAGATAATGTATAATGTCATAGTAATTTTAAGTGCGCAGTCTGGGTCCTGGTGCGTAAACAATTAACTTGTTCACTCACTTATACCTTTTTACGTAATAACCACTTTATAATATAAGAAAAACCTAGAAAAAAAAAAAAAAAAAAAAGTCTAATGAAAAAACAATCCAATTCATAGATTAATTGTTTACAATATAGCCTTGGCAGCGATCAGAACATGAACATGCGCATATGTGTGTTTGCTCATTGTCATATTTAATCAGGTTTTTGCATATTGAATAATTATATTATGTGTATAATAATGTCTCATCAGGTGACTATTATGGCTTATTTCATTTATGTGCCTGTTGTTTGCATCTCTATTGCAGCATCTTATTTTCTCCCCGTTTCTGTCTCACTCTCATTTCATCTTGGTCATAGCAGGTGTCTGTAATTTCCTGTGGCTTCTGGATGTAGTTTTAATTTCCCAGACTTCCAGTTTTGCAATAATAATGTCCGTGTGAAGTCATAATATCCTTGTCTAGTGGATCAGGACTGTGTTGTATTTATGTAGAACAGGCTGCAGCTTCCATCCAGGACAGTGTGATGCGCTCAGCCAAGCAGCTGACTCTACCTGTGTCACTAAAATGTGTCGTGTCATCACCCCTCATAAGACTCTCTTCTCTCGGAGGTCGATTTGATAGCGCATAAAATAAAATCAAAAACACAGATCCTGCCGTTAACATCGGCCCGCGCCTTTACAGCAGCAGAGCCTGGCGCTGCGCATTTGATTTTCCTGGTGATGGATGAGAGATAGTGCAGGAGGTGGGGGTGGTGGGCCCGGGGCCGGGGGTCCCGTCGGTGCGCCTGTCCCCGCATTTCAATCCCCAATTACCGGAATGTGCCGTGACGCTGCAGCTCGAGACGACGGCGCGCACCTAACCGGGTTAGAGAGGAGCAACAGCAAAGAGCGGAGTTACATGGAAGCATTAATGCAGGTAGAAAGTGTTGATACACGTGATCAAAATCAACCTGGTCCTGCCTGAACCTACAGATAGAACGACAAAGGACTTCTAAAAACAGAATTTAAAAAGAACAAAAGCTATATCAGAATATTTACTTTTGCCATTGCCTGTTATTAAAAGCCATATGGGATCTAACCCATCAGAACATGCAGAGCGCAGACCAGGATTCACATCGTTTTTGTGATCAGTGAAAAGAAGAATCTCTTCAAATTGCACCAAGATCTCTTATCCAGTAATGTCCATTTTACGCGTGTGCTGACGCACGCATAATCTGATCACACAGGCGTGAATCACAGAAACTACGGAGGCCGTTAAAGAGCTCAGTTGTTGCTTGAATCGTCCTTCGCATTGTGGTCTAAGTTTGGCCAAGAAATCAGTGAATTAGACTGGATTTAAAAAAAAAAAAAAAAAAAAAGCACCAACGCAAAAATAATGACCCAAATCATCCAAATCACAACATCCAAATGATTACCCAGAAAGCTCATCAGGAGGAGCGTTTGCAAAAAATAAATAAAATTGAAAGCCCCAAACACAGTCATTAATTTTAACCCATCAAATTACACTCATCTTAATTTAAGTCAATTCTAACATCAATTCAACACGCATTCATCAGCCAAAACCTGACGCGGTGCAGCTGCGGGTATTCACATGCTGCATACGTCTCCCCATTGCAGCAGACCTGTATTACCCTAATGGATAACGGCATGTTACTTAAAAAAGAAGCTTTTTAGGATAAAAACCGGGTCCCGGGAGACCACAGTACACACTCACACACATCCATACGCACACCACAGCTGGAGCAGAGGGATGGCCGTGCGCAGGAGAGCTTCTCCAAACACGCTAATTAGATCTGCAGATCTGGCCCCGCGCTCTGAAAGCAGCCCAGCGGCGGGGCGCGCGGAGCTGTGGAAAGTTAATTGAATTAAATTCCTCCTAAACTAATTAGGCTGCAATCTGCCACGCGAGCTGTCCCTGAGCAAGGTTCGAATTAGGCGAAATGGATTTGTTCCTTTTCTTTAAGAGAAAGGCGGACAGACTGGTGTGTTTTTGGTGGGGTCCTTTATTTGTCTTTTATTCTAATTCTCCCGTGGGACTGTCACGTGATTGCCTTGCGGGTAACCTGACGGCCCGCACCGGTGCGGACCCGAGTCCGGCTCCGGACAAAACCACCGCAGAGGCTCATCACAGAGGCCTCTGAATGCGTGGGCTGGGATTACCGCGTGGACGAATCTGAGCATCTTCTTCAACTAAGAGCTGAGTGGACGGAGGTAATGGAGGTGAAATCGATCGGTTTCCAGAGGGAGGGAGATGAGAGGAGTGCAGAGGGACACGGATGAAAATCCCCCGTTAAGAGCAGGGACAGATATGATAATGTGGGAGCTTCTAGTAGTCGTTCATCATTCAGCACCTCCACCTGGGTGCACCTCCTGCACGGCCTCCACGCCACAGGCTGCCTGCTGTGTGGGCTGGACCCCGTGGCAGCTGGGGATGGAACAGGCCCGTGGACAGATCTGCCTTTATTTACACCTGCTTCCATCATATCTTATCAAAAAATACAGTAACAGCCTTCAATCCCTTTAACTCCACTGGGAAAAACAGACCATTTAACCCATAAAAACACAAACATCCACCAGCGACCAAAACAATCTACTGATGTCAAATGTTTAATACCTGTTGATCTACTAATCTTATCAGTATTGTAAATATTTGGTGTGAAATGCAGTTTGTCATCTTTTTATGGTCATCAGATATGACCCATTTAGATGTTCAGAAGCTCCGTAGTTACCGTGGAAACGACCATCATCTTCTACAACACTGATTCACCAGTAAAACCCATGGAGTTGGATCAGTGACAGTGGATGGACACACTGGGTTTATGTTCAGTAAGTTATATATATGGTAATGAAAAGTCACTTTTTCTTCAGTTTTCTGTGTTTCTGATATAATGACCCTCAACTTTAATCTGAGCTTTTATGAACATCTACATGATCAGTGAATTAAATATAAAAAAAATATATGATTTTCATTAAAGAATCCAAAATACAGAGCATAATATGAGAATAAATGGTGATAAATCACTTAAGACGGGCTACAAAATAGAAAAATTCATTTGGGAACAGTCACAAAAGTAACACTGGGTCTTTATGGGTTAAGTTTGTTGCTGAAACCTCAGGAGCAGGTGTCTGTAAATCATTTAACCCTTAAACACTTCAAACTATATTTTCCCCTACATTCAACCGTTCCCAGTTACCATCTATTATAACATTATCCTCTGCATTTTGCATTTTTCAGTCAAAATCTGGTATCCTCCTCTATTTAATTCTCTGATCATGTAGCTCTTCAGAACACCTCAGAGTAATTCAAAGGTTATCATATCACAACAGAGAAACTTAAAGCAAAGCTGACTTTTCAGCAAAATCTATCATTAACTGAACATAAAACAAGCATCTGCATCCGCTGTTTTTTATCAAACTACATGGGTTTTACTGGTAAATCAAGAGCGTGACGGAGCCTCTGAACGTCCACCTGGGTCATATCTGATGACCATGAAAAGATGACAAACTGCATTTAACCTGAATTATTAAAAAGTCTTTATAGGGTTAGTGCTTCAGAGTTTATTAAACATTTTAGATCAGCAGATGCTTTTGGTTGCTGCTGACTGTTTAGGTCTTTGAGGGTTAAAGTGACATGGATGCAGACACAGATGTGTGCTCTGATCTGTTTTATACACTGGTTTGTTGATTGCACCTGTCACTCGGTAGTTTACTTTATTGTTTTAGGTTTATGCGGATATAGATGCCACTTTGTAATCTGTGCTGCTGTCTCTGTCTGGACCAGGACACTCTTAATCTCAGTGACTGTGTCCTGGTTAAATACAGGCAAGAAGTAGGCATCTGAGTATAAAGAGGCATTGGACTTTACTTACTGTCAAGAGGAAACAGTCACCTCGTAATATTCATTTATGAAGTTCTACTGCTGGAACATCCTAATCCCCTCTCATGTCTTCTAGTAGCTAAAATACATGATCCTGTATTTAATATATCTTAACTGTCCTCACACTGTCTCAAATCTTAACCCTCTTTCTGATTTTTGCTCATTGTGTGTTGTTTCTATTCTAAATAGAATGTAACCTAATAAAACAAAGAATGAAAGACAAACTGACAGTGTTCCTCCCCAGTGTCAGATGAAACTGTTGTCATATATATTGTCATCTGCAGAACAACAGCTGAAAAAATAATACAAGATGCCTCATGTCTGTGTAGGTTCTCATTTGCCCAGGTCATCGCTCTTCCCGGTAGTTCTTCTCGGTTCAACTGGACTGGTTTAGCTCTTTTTTTTTTTTTAAACGTTTTATTTCTCATCCAAGAGACTTCTTCACTTCTAACAACCGGTGGGGGAAACTTCATAAGTTTATAAGAAAGTTTATAAGTCCCGTTCTCCCACCGGTTGTTAGAACTGAAGAAGTTTCTTGGATGAGAAATGAAACATTTTTTTGTTTTGTTTTTAAAAAGAGCCAAACTAGTCCAGTTAAACCGAGAAGAATCACCAAAAGCAAGATGCCTCAGTTTGTCATTTTCATATTTATTCTGATACTGCAATGCTATTCATTTAACTTAGCTCAGAAATGAATGTTTGTTGGAATAATTGTTGGTTTTTGCTCTTCACAGTACTTAAATTGCAGCAGCTTGGTTTAGTTTGTTGGTTCGTGATCATCCATCTTCATCACATGCAGAGGTTTTGGATATTTGCAGTGACCTGTTATGTTTTTGCGGAGCTGTATCTTTCAGGATTAGGATGTACGTGGGTGTTTATGTGATTCAGATTTGACCTCATGTCCTCTTTTTCTTCTTTTATGCAGCTTCAGCTTTTCTCCATTTGTAGCTAAAGAGATAGACCGGCATCCAGACAGACGGACAGTAAAGGAGTGACAGAGGGAGAAAGGGGAAGAAAATCTAAGTGGAGGGATGAAGATGGCGACGGTGGGGGTTTGAGAGAGAGCGAAATGCAGCGAGATAGAGAGGGAGGTTAGGACGATGGAGGGCCAGGTTTCTGTTTCTCCATAATCTAATCAGAGAAATGGCAGCAGTCAGAAATAGCCTGACGGACAGACTAAGAGCCTCTTCTCTTTCTCCTCCTCCTCTTATTCTTGTCTTCCTCCTCAGGGAGGGTAAATGGATACGTGCACACACACTCTCACACACACATGCACACCAGCTTGGCTTCCTAAAACCATAAAGTGTAGATGTGTTTGAGGGATTCGGAGAGATGGGAAGAGCCTCGAGGTATCGCAGCAAAACCTGATCTACTGTCCAGATGCAGCCACTTCTTGACGATGAACCCCCACGTTTAACGCTCAGACATGCAGATGACTTTTCAGATATATGACATTTTATTCAATTAAAATGACACGACAGGGTTGATAAAAACCAGTGGTGTCAGGGGTAACATTAAGCGAGATATGTAAGGTGAAGAAGAAAAACTGCAGATATATTAATAATATTCAGCAAAAAAGTAAGATGGCGGCGTGCATGGATGCAGCAGCACAGCCTTAAATATAATTAAAGACCGCTCACATCCAGGACACAAACTGTTAACTGTCCTGGACTCTGGATGGAGTTACAGCTGAACAAATGCACTGACCTATCGTGAATGTAAATGCACAGCCCTTCTTTTCTCTGCTATATTCAACATGTGCCGTTACCAAGCAATTCAATCACTTATCAACCATCTGACTCAACTATGTACCGCCATTAACCCTTAAACATCTACAGCTATTTTTGTGATCATTTCCAAATGATTCTTTATCTACATTTAACCTTTCCTGAGTGATTATCACCCTTTGTTGTAATATTATCATGTGTGGTTTGCCTTTTTTTTTTTTTTTGGTGAAATTCAGGTATTTTCCTATATTTAATTTACTGATCAAGTTAAAATTCAAAGGTTATTATATTTAACAGGGAAAACTGAAGAGAAAGTGACTCTTTTAAGCATAAAATACAATGAACTGAATGTAAAAACCAGAATCTACAACCACTGTTATTTGAAAAGCTGAGAAACTGCATTTCTAACAGACTTATTTACATGTATTGATAGGATTAGTGGTCCAGAAGCCATTAAACATCTTAGATCAGTAGACGCTTGAGGTCAGAGTGGCTGTTTAGGTCTTTGAGGGATGACCCAACTTTTAATTCATTGCCATTTGTTAGTACTATGCTTGTGTGTGTGTTTGTTTTAGGATCGCACTGATCAGATGTAGTAGATCTAATTTCATTATACTACTCATACAATCACACTAAGATCCAGGACTAACAGACTGAAAAACAGCTTCTACCTTCAACCTGTTAAATCCATCACACCCCAAAGACTGATGTGCAATACATCCATTCTCCACTTCCACTCTAAATAATTCACACTACTCTGTTCTACTTTGTCTGCTCACTAATACAGTGATGGAAAAAAGTTTTTGGACGTCCCATGCATTTGTAATCTATTACATTAAGAATCCCTCTTCAGTCATTGAACTCTACCAAGTGTTGTTCCATTTTCCAAACCCACATGCTCCCTCCTGCATGTGCGCTGTTCTATCAAGGCCAAAACTGGATGTTTCAGTAGATAATGGAACACATCCAGGACAGGACATGTTGAAACTGTCAAGAATTTAGTTTGGTTATTTTTTTTCTTATAAACAGTTAACAAAAAAATTACCTTTGTTTGTGTCTGTTTGATGCAGCCACGCCTTCTGAAACACAAAAAAGATTTTCATCCAAATATTTCATCATAATGTTTGAGATTATGTAAAATTTTAAGGGTGTCCAAAAACTTTTTTCCACTACTTGTCATTGCACTACTGTCACATAACAGCTGATATTTAATATTGATATATATATATATATATATATATATACACACACACACACACACACACACACACACACTCATAGTCAGGTCATGTCATCCACTGTTACCACTACACTGCTGTTATACCAGTCATATCATTTCAGTCTTATTGCACTACTGTTATATAATTCATATCACTGACACTTTATTTTGTATGCTGTATTTTTTCTACACATCATTTATATTTTTGTATTTACAATATATATAGAAGTAGAGTGTGTGTGATGGGTTTGTTTTTATTGCTGTTAAACTGCACCTCATTCGGGTTATCTTTTTTTTTTACTGGACAATGATAATAAAATTTCTATTCTATTCTATAAAGCAGGGGTGTCAAACATACGGCCCATTGGCTAAAACCAGCCCGCTTGAAGGTCCAATCCGGCCCATGGGATGAATTTGTGAAATGCAAAAATAATATTGATATATTAACAGTCAAGGGTGTCAAATTCATTTTAGTTCAGGAGCCACATGCAGGTGGGTCAGACCGGTACAATACTGTCATAATAACCTGTAAATAATGACTTTTCTTTAGTGTAAAAAACCTGAACCATGAAACTAAAATGTCTTAAGAGAAGTGGAATTTTAACAATATTCTGCCTGTTGTTAAATGTTTTGTGCCTTTGTAGATCTACTGTGATTTCAAAGTTGTGATGCACATGGTAAATGATAAACTGAGACATAATGTTGTTAAAATTACACTCATTTTTCTTAGGAAATGTCAGGCTGTTCATGTTTTTCACATTTTTTAAAGGATAGTTTGTAGATATAAGCATTTTCATAATGTAATTTTACTTTTTTCAGTCTAAAACAATCACTGTTATCATTTATAAGTCATGTTATTATTTTACTGGTCTGGCCCACTTGAGATCACATTGGCCTGAATGTAGCCTGTGAATTAAAATGATTTTGACCCGTTATAAACATATTCTGCCTAATTCTAATATTCAGTCAACCTTTGAGAAGTGTTTTTTGTTCCGTGTTCTCCAAATCCTTCAAAACCCATCATCCCCTGTTGATTTTCATGATTAAAACTACAATTTATTCAGTGATGTAATGGTTTTGTCTTTAGTATGCTGCACAGTGTATGCTAATGTTTGACTGGAAGAAAAAACATTGCAGCGTTATCAAAATGCTGCAGTGGGGAATGATTGAAAAACAATACAATTACACTTCCTCCACAGGACACAGCTCTGACTCTGGGTGGATGTCAGCAAAACAGGCGGAGTGTGTGTTCGTGTTGTTGGGGGGTCCAGGTGGAGAACAGTAAGAATGGATGTGTCTTTTTCCTGCATGCTAATTCCACCCCATAGGGAAGATATTCCTGCAGGGTGTGTGTGTGTGTGAGTCTTTGTGGTATTTAATGTGTTGCATTCCCACCCAGCGTCTGACACAAACCCCCACATGAACCAGAATTCCACAGAAATTCCAGTGTCATGTCACTTCACAAGGTGGACAAGCGTTATTGTTGCAGAATTCCCACCCAGGCACCACACACACACACACACACACACACACA
>JAPQRP010000006.1:18811274-18821375 GCA_037367295.1 Apogon hyalosoma | reverse complement strand
CTTCACAAGGTGGACAAGCGTTATTGTTGCAGAATTCCCACCCAGGCACCACACACACACACACACACACACACACACACACATCCATCAGAAGTGTCAGAGCAACGCCGACAGAACAAAAAACTGAGGAATTCCCTTTTTTGTTGTGATGACTTTATTTACACGGTGGAGGTTGGGATACAAGAATGAAAAATGTTGCTCGGGTACATTTGGCGCCTTGTCAGAGCGCTGTTCAAACATTTATGATACACCACTTGGAATATTATTTCTTTATGCTGCTTAATTCCTCAGATCTGTCTGCACGAACACACTGAGGAGCACCGTCATGACGGACCTTTTTACATTAACATGCATCAACAAAAGCAATTCACATGGCACTTATATTACCCATAATTCAAATGGACGGCTATGCATTTCAGTTTAGGATGATTCCACTATGCATTCTTTAGTCAAATGAAATGAAAAAGCAGCTTATGTTTACACACATTTATTTATCTGCTGGTGAATCAAACATGAATTAAAGTGATCATTCAGGCAACGATCTGAGGCAACACCACACTTTCTTTGGTCACTGATGCAAATGACTCTGGTTCAGAAAAACCTCTGAGTTATGTCATTTCACGTTTTATTTGCTACTGGTTAAAATTACAGTACGTACTCTATTTTTTCTGCATTTGCCATTTCCCATCCACGTCATTCATCCGGTCATTGTCAGATATACCGCTCGTCATTGCCCTGGACTTACACATATTATATCTGTTATAATTACTCTCTTTTTAATAAATATTAAACATCTGTGTTAATAGCTTATGTGATGACATGTACATTAAGTGATCACACTGTAACAGCTAAGCCGACAAACACTACTACAACATAATGCATCATGGCTTTTTCCTCATTAATATGATGTTTCTTTCCTCTAATGATGAAATGATAATGTTAAATCTGCCTGTTGACTCTATGCTACTTTTACAACCACATTATTTTGTAAAACTTTTACCCACACTCACTGCTTCTATGTGCTGCGCCTGTGCACAGCTTTTGGTATCAGCTGATGTGAACATATTTAGTTGTAATATAAACCTTCGCCGTCTAAGAGGATGTTTTTATTGACGTTTACATCACATTGTTGGCAGCTTATTTACTGCATATGGTGGAAGAGTTGGCATGAATTACTGCATGTGCAGGGAAAAAGGGAGGCGGTGGTGTTGTGTTCATCAGAGGTACTTTTATTGTGAATATCAATCCAGAACATCCATCTTCCTCACACTGTCTGATGATGATTGTGATACTGTGTGGTTAGAGTACATGTGTGCACACAAATCTGAGTGTATCCTGCTGTTTGTGTGTCTGTGTTGTGGAGTGTTAGTGTTCGGGGCTCAGAGGTGGACGGATGTCTAGCGTTCTCGATGAGCTGTCCTCTCCTACCACCTCCAGCCGCAGACTGGGCACGCTCCGTTCCTCCTGGCCCCCTGATTGGACAGACAGACGCAGGGTGCAGCCTTTGGGCAGAAGCTCCTGTTCATAGGCAGCGGCTAACTGGTTAACAACCCGCCGCTCAACCTGATAACAGATGAGATCAGAGTGAAGGCACAGGCAAGCTATTTGTGTGTGTGTGTGTTGTATAAGAAAATGTCATTTAACCCTGTGCACTGGTTTATTTGCTGGGACAGATAAGTTAGCAGACGTGGATGGATTTTTCATTTCTGCATTTTTAATCATCTTTATTCCCATGTCAGCTGTGAATAAATGAACTGTCAATGGACAACTGAAAATCAGCTTCACAGATCTGTTATTAAAGAAAACACCTTCCTGGTCAGTGATGTATAGGCTCACCAGATGCAGTGCATGTAGGGTGTTTTTTTTTTTTTTTACATTGTATACATTTGATCTGGTTAGTTTTACTTTCACAAAGCCATTTCTAGTGTTGCTTTTCCCTTTAGAACTAACTGTGTCAGACGTGTATAAGTTAATGTAATTGGTACAAAAATGTAGATTATCAATGTAATCAATACCATTTACTATCAGTGAATAACAGTGTTTTAACTGTGTACATGAGGTAAAACATGATTCAGTTTGCTCTGGACTGAGACCGCCTCTTCTATCGGTTTGATTTAGATTAAATAGCAGCAAATTTGGTTCAGATCAAACAGGATGGTCTGAGTGAGGGCCAAACGAGATGAATATAAAAGCACCCTGAGGCATAAAACAGTTCCTTATCTTAATATCATTTATGTCTTATGTTTTCTTTTTGTTTCTTCATGTATTTATTTACAGACAGGTGACAAAGGAAACACCAACAAAGTGTCTCAGTTTGGTGCTGGTTTAACAGGTGCCTCTAGAACCTCTTCAGTGTAGATTAGATGGTTTCTACTCCAAGCATGAACACTGTTTACTGAAAAAAGGGGCGTCTAAAAACAAGATAAAAACACTAAATCTGAGGAGAGAGGTACTCAAAACAACTGAAATATCTGTCCATGCAGCAAGACACTTTCACTCAACAAGATTCCTTGCATTAAGGTTGTTAAATCTGGAAATAAGCATGTCTACAGATGTATGAACACTTCAAATAAGAAATTAACTCACAAAATAAGATAAACGATCTTACACTTCTAAATCTCAGTTTTTTTAATCTTGATAAGAACCAAATAATTTGAAGTGTTCTTCCAAAAGATGTTCTGTCCATTTGGTTGATTCATGTATACACTGATCAAATCACTCAGTGATGCCTCATGCCATGTGCATGGGTGCACCGTCATCCTGGAGGAGACCGATCTCAATAGTTTTCCTTTAATTTATCAACTGTTTGCACAAACATATACAGTATTTCAGAAATGAGGATGCAGTACTACAGTGTAAGTACAACACACATGAATAAGATTTTACTGAATACATACTTAAACTTACACCACTGATTTGGGAGTGGGAATGGTATTGTAAAGAGCACTGCATTCATTTCTGAAGCTCTTTGTTCTACCTTTCCATTTGGAACTAAGAAACAAAGGTGTGTCTGTAAGAGTTTCTGTGTATACCTCATGTTTAATGGAGCGTGCTCCGTAATGCATGTTATACCCTCCAGCCAACAGGTCCAGGACTGGCCGATCCCATTTAAGAGTGATATCATGGCGCTGCTTTGCCTAACAAAAGAGAAGGGAGGTGTATTAGGTGTAAAAGGACACGAAAGGAGACAAAGGTGAGATCTGCTGTTGATAATGTGTCAGAAAAAGACAAAACTGAAAAAGAGAATGGTAAAAGATGAGGAAAGGGATGAGAAATGGGAGGCGAGACAGAGAGAAGATACTGTCAAGCAGCATGTCTGCCAGTGCTAATCAACAGGCCCTTAATGCGCTTTAATCAAACATCAGTCAATAGTAGTGATCAGAGCTGCTCATTAAGATACTGATGTTAACACTCCTCCCAGTAAATGAGACACACCATTTTACTCCAGATACACACACTAATATAAGGCAATAATAATCACACTCTAATATTTAAGTCATTTAACATAAATACATGACAAACATGCTCCGTAACATTATAATTTCAACTGTACTGATTACAGATATGACCTCTTAAAAAATTAAAGACAATAGGCTCAGTAACAAATGGGAATACAAGACAACACAACTGACAGACAAAAGGACACACACAGTCATGAGTCCAGTCTCTATGAGTCGCCTGCAGGGCCCACGTCGGCTGTCAGGACACCAGCTGTAATATTAATAATTAAATATTGATGAAGGCTCCACATGTTAAACACTGTAATCACATTATAGTGACGGGCAGTGGCACATCATATTGATCTGTGTGTGTTCCTGCACAGCTCTGTGACTGGGCCGAGTGGGTGAGGACCTCCACCCCACTGGAGGACACCCTCTGATATGAATGGGGGACCCTGTGAAGATATGAGTGGTGCCTGCTGTGATCTGTACAAGTCCCAGCTTCCATCTGGAGTCACACAATACCAGGCTATGGTTGTAAATGAGCAATTCTGCTAAAATATGACAGGTTAACATCTTGTACATTTTTTATATTGATGTTCATTAATGTGTACTATCCCTGTTAAATAGATAGACAAAGTGAATTCCATCTTTCAAAGGCAAAACAATAACATTAAAGACAAGACTGAATAGATGACATAATGTGTTTCATACCTTCTTAGCCCAGAAGTTCAGTTCTTTGCTGACCAGCTGTAGTAGCTCCGAATGACAGAAAGGTAAGAAGTACACGATTTCATTGATCCGGCCGAGAAATTCGTCCCTACGGAAATGAGCCTATGGAGGAACCAAAAAATGAACAATGGCAGGAGCAGCCTTCCAGGAAAACTAGAGCTAAATGCTGAATAAAAACAGTCTGTGCAGCTGCACTAATGCAGGCGTCTTACCTTCAGGATTGGTCGAATCACAGATTCTTTAAACTGTCGGGAGATTTTAATGTCATCACTCTTCTGAACATCATCTGGAAGAAAGTCCAACACTCAGATCTCAAGATTTTAGAGAAGAAAGCGCATATGTCTGTGTGTGTAGTGTCTTCCTCTCACCAAGGTTGTCGGCCAGCTTTCTGCGGCTGACCTCTTCAGCTTCCTCACGTAGCTGTAATCCATGCTGGGCGATTTCATCACTTGCAACATTGGACGTCATGATGAAGATGGCGTCTTTACACTCAATGGTCTTTCCTTTACCATCGGTGAGGCGACCCTGAGCAGGAGTAGAAGTGATTCAGAACTCATTAAAGCTGTTTTCAAATCTGTCAACTCAACTAGTAACCCATTCTAACTGAGTGTGTGCATTTTTGTGTGTGTTTGCATACATACTTCATCAAAAAGTTGCAGCATGATCGTGAGGACATCAGGGTGGGCTTTGTCTACTTCATCAAACAGGACGACGGCATTGGGACATGCCTTCAGCAGCTTGGTCAGCTGACCCCCTTCCTCATGTCCCACGTATCCCGGTGGAGAACCGATAAACTTTGCCACCTTGGGGGAGATTTTATAGTATTCAGACAATATGACACAACAGGCTGCATGCTTTTACAGGAACCCTCACAACTACTAATGACAATCTGCTGCAGCAAATGAAAAAATGAAACTTACTGCAGTGAAACCGGTTAGAAATGGTTGTTGAGTATCATGACAAATGAAGTGGTAACATTTTACTAATTAAATGTATTCATCACCAAAGCTTCATAAAGACTGAGTGCAAAATGGGGCAAAATAATATCAGTTTTAGTTTATGCATCCATTATTGGTACATAAACAAAATTAATCCAATGCGTCATTTCTATGTATCTGCAGTTGAACTGCAGCACATCATCTCCTCTCAAATGAATGAACTTCCATTACAGAGCATGCAAACATATTTAACACATCATATATTTGCACTATTTAGGTGTTAAGAATCAGTCAAATGCTTTGGCTTCTTCCTGAGTCTGCACTAATATAAACCCAAAACAAGTATTTGTCTCACCTCATGTTTTTCCTGGAACTCAGACATGTCCATACGGATGAAACCCTGCAATCACATGATGGATTAGACTTCCTGGGGTTGTGTACTTGTATTCAGCTGAGTGGACATGTACCACCAATGGTTACCATGGAAACCAACCATAATTGAATTCTGCCACTTTTTCCAGACAGTAAATTAAATGTCCTATATGTGTTTTATGTCAGTGGGAAGACCTGTGTTCCACCCATTGACTGAGCTGGAAAACATGAATTGGGCCTGTGTCAGCATTAGAACGTAACAGTCTTATTGTAATTATTTTAAACAACTGTGATTATTTCACATTATCAGGATGAAATGTAAAACATTAGCAGTATTTCCACCTTCTCATACTATTGGAGATTAATGGCACTTTTTTTTAATGACGTCATCTCTTTGCCTCTTGAGGCTCTTAACCAGTAGCAGTACCTCTTAATAAGCATCATTTCTTTGTATCTTTGAGTAACAGGCATTGTATATTTATTTATGATAAATCTTGTGTTTGCAAAGCTTACAAGGCAAATAAAAATAGTATATTTATTTATGCATTCCAGTGCATCAGGTGAACTGTACGTGTATAAATGAACTATTCTTATGGAAGTACAAAATGAAAAGAAAAAGTTGAATTATTAATTGCAATTACTTTTATCAAAATTAATCTTCCAGCTTGAGTGTGATGTTACTTCACATACCTTTTTGATGTCCTTGTGCATGTAGCGAGCCACCTGTTTGGCCAACTCTGTCTTTCCTGAGACAAAAATCAGCCAGTGAGACGAAATGGAGACATCATTTCATTACTTAAAATCCAACAGAAAACAAGCTCTGACCCTTTTATTCAGTTTGTTTTTAATAAAAAAAAAAAATAATAACAGCTCCTACAGAGATTTCAGGCTCTCAGAAAAACAAGCTTACTCATTTCAGACAGAAAGATGATCTCTATCTTTCTCTAAGTGCTGGCCTAAATCCCAGTGCCTCCCTCTGCGAAGCTTTCAATCATCCGCTGCTCTCCAGAAGCACATATTATGTTTGTCAGTAAAATATTCTGCATATAAATGCTCATATATGATATTGATGTCTCGTGTTTGGTATGCATATGGCTCTGATGATTGTGTGTGTGAGGGGCTGTGTGGGTGCCTGTGTCTTGTTGCTGTGTTTAATATTGATGTCTCATGGCCACTGTTTGTCGCTGAAGGCAACAGAGAATATGAACACCGTCTCTCCTTCATCTATCTCTGTGGCCTGTCATTTCACCATCTCCCACTGTTTTAGCCATCCATCTGCCCTATAACACCCCTCACACACTTATTTCTGCTCTGCGGCTACACTGGGAACGTGTAAGCTCTTCTCTACAATAGAAATGTTGAGTTCAGTCCTTTAATATTGAGTATTTACCATCTTGTATTTATATTTTCCTACACATTGTTTTGTATGGTACACTCACTGCAATGTGTGGAAGAATATTCTCAGATGAGGACTATCATTGCGGCTGTGCTGAAGCAGGGATGTTTTAATTCATTCCCACCTTCCCCAGTGGGTATACAAACTATTATCTGGTGATTTTTTTTTTTTGTTACAATGAGGTTTGATCTTTTTTGAAGGATGTTCCTGTGTTTTTAAGTGTAATCATTATAGAGCACAAATGGGCTTTTAGGTTTGGGTTTAAAGACCACACTGCAGTCGATCATAACACTGCCCCCACAAGCTTGTGCTGTAGTCACTAAGCATGATGGGTAATTATTTCATCTCTCTCTTCTCACCCTAATGCATCCATCACTCTGGAACACGGTCAGTCTGGATTCATCTGACCACATGACCTTTTTCCATTGAAACAGTCCAATTTGTATGTTCCTTAGCAAACTGAAGCCTTTATTTATGATTATCATCAGTGATAAGTAGTTTTCTTAAGGCAACACAGCTGTTTAGACCCAATCTGTTGAATTGTCCTTGCATTGTGCATGTGGAAATGCTCTTATTTTGACTATTAATCAAAACTTTGAGCTAATGTTGATATTTAAATGTTGATTTCACATATTTAAGGGAACAACCACATTTATTCCTCAAAGATGATGGTTGATCACTAACATTCCAGGTTTTCATAATGTGTTGGATTCTTTTTAACCCAATTTTCATAGATTCTCCTTAGTTTTGTTCTTGGCTTGAAACAGGGCAATAATTTGACCCATTTGAATATCGTCAATATAGTTGGTATCTTAATATAGAAACTATCTTAGTCACAGTTCTTTCAAATTTATCCAAATTAAAAAATATTGAGATAAGTGCTGAGTTGAATTAACACAAGCAAATATCTCACATTGAAAACAAAACTAATATTCTCTAATGGGTTAGTTAAATTAGTTAACTGGCTTGCAGACAAAAATATTAACCAATATTACCACTTTTGTGTAGTCAAGTGTTAACAGTTTATCTTGAATTATTTTTTAAATTAATTTGGCTTTGTTTCTTAATGTTAAAAAAACATCTAAGTAAATAATTCGGGTGTCAATCTGTTGACCTTTTTTTACTTCTCTTTTGTCGCCTTAAGCATCCTGTCTGTTTGCCATTTGAGGTCAACAGTTCAATGAGAGGAAGAAAAAACATTTTTATTCAGTATACTCCATACAGTTAACTAAGTCAGGCTTTCTGTTTATTTTGGCAGCGACTAAGAGGAGCTGCCAAAATAAACATGATTTCATGAGGTCAAACCCGAGACGAAGTGAGTGTGAAAGACATGAGTGAGTTACCGATTCCTGATGAACCGAGGAAGAGGAATACAAGAGGATGCTCTTCGTCGTACCAGCCATTCTCCTTCCTCCTGATGGCTACAGGGTGTGAAGAAAAGGAGAACTCAAACAAAAGGGAACTGTTATTGTAGTTATTTACATTTGTTGACTTTGCCTATTTATGAAACGCTCTTACTTTGGCCTATTTGAACTGAGTTGACCTAACGGAGGCGGGTATTCCATAAACTATGATAAAAGACTGAGGGTGGAGATGAGAAAAGGGTCAGAGACATTTGGTAGAAAAAAGGAGAAGCAGGAGAGGAAACAGAGCAAGAAGAGTGAGATGAGAGACCTCCAGAAAGCTACCCATGATGCCTCTCCTCCCCCCTCAGTCAGTGGGGCCATTAGCCAGCAGTAATTGTGTTAGCCTCCCTGGCGCGGCCATGGTAAAATCAGTTTAGCATGGATCGCAGCCTCACACACACACAGCCACACACGCTCGCTTAAAGAGGAGTGCCTACCCAACCCTGCCATCACCCCAGCAACCGCACTCACACACATACACAAAGACAAGATGATGAGCTGGATCGGGGGGGAAGTAAAGAGTGCATTTGGCCGTGGTTTCAAGCGCTTGACGAAGATGCAGACACTCGCACGAGCCCATCCAAACCGGGACCTGTTGAGAGAACAGAGCCAAAACAAGACCCACAGATGAACGGGTTTCAGTGGGTCCTTGGTTTGAGTCCACGGACCAGCAGAGGCCACATAGGGCTGTGGTCAAACCCCGTCTGTGTCACTTTCCTTATGCATTTATCTGAATCGTCAACAGTCCAGGTCTCCGTTACCAGTCCTGCCATTTGCTTCTTCTTGACCTTTTTTACTGTAACTGACTGTAACTTAAAGCAGTCAACACCCACATGCATACGTCTTCATTTTTATTTCTATTGGATTCTGTGAAGATGAAGCACAGGTGAAACATTGACAAGGCAGTAACTACATTAGGGATGTGGCAATCCACTTTTTCCTGCTGATTCGAATACTTTTCCAAAACCAGAGCTCGTTTTTTTGTTGAACATTATTATTATGTTAATAAAGATGCATGAAATCTGTCTGGCTTTTTTGTGCTCTGTGAATGTTGTAGCTCAGCCTCTAGCTCACTCAGTTGTTGTCAGTCTTATCTAGTGTTACGGTAGGTTCAAGGGTCAGCATGTCATGCTATTCTGATAGATATGGGGAATCAGGAAAAATAAGAGGACTTATTAATAATTCAGATTTTTTATTTGTGCTTCAACATTATGGCTATGGGACATAGAATATGGGTTGGGTCATGGATTTGTGACATTAACCGTGGATCTGGTGAGGGAATTATTTCAGTTGTTAAACCCTGGGCCTTTTGTTTCTAGTGGGAATCATTTCAATGTAACAAAAAACAATGGATTAGCTGAGAGCAGAAGCTTCCTTTATATAAAACCAAGTTATGATCAGAAAGTAGCAGAGATAAGACAAAATTTGTAATCACTGCTTCATAAAGCAACATTTTTGCACTTCTTTGGGTCACTTTGTGCATTTTAGTGGTAGAGAGATAATACTTTTGGATCTGCTTAGCATTAGCTTAGCAGTGCAAAGTTTGTCACATTGGTCTGTTGTTTTATGAAATTATTCATGACCTATGCTGGTCTCAGACTGTTTGCTTGTTTTGGATATTTTCTCATTTATGTACGTGTTGTTTGGATTGTGTTCTCTTGTCCGACGATTGTTTTTTTTTTTTTTTACCTAATGTTCTTCTGGTTACGTTGATGTAACTATAACATGTGTACAGTCACAGAAAAAATTATTAGACCACCCCTTGTTTTCTTCAATTTCTTGTTCATTTTAATGCCTGGTACAACTAAAGGTATATT
>JAPQRP010000006.1:18792844-18807491 GCA_037367295.1 Apogon hyalosoma | reverse complement strand
TATATATATGTATATATTTGCTCGTTGTTAAATCCCATTAGGAGAACAAAATCCAGTTACATAAATACTTTCTAAATTACCTGAAACCTTTGGGTTCTGGTAGAGATAAATCTGGATCAAAATAATACACTTTCAAAACATAATAAACAGTTCTGGAGTGAAACTAGTTCATTTATGGCTCCTTCCAACACAGACACCCAGCAACTTTCTTAGCTCTTTGTCACAAACTCCCTTCCATTTCCCAGCAGCTCTCTGCTCCAGCATCCTCCTCCTCCATTTCCACACCCATCCTTTCTTCTCCCATGCTCATTTCATCTTTTTTTCCTGATTTCACCCTGTACAGCTTCATCACTCTCTTTACTTTTCCTTATTTCCCTTTCTTTCTAACACTGGTTTTCCTGTCCCCTTCTCTCTCTTGTCTTTTCTTAGGGCCACTCAGTGACTCATTCATCCTCTCCTCTTTGTCTCCTCAGACTCCAGGTTTTCACCCTGCACCGGAGGCAGGCTGTTTATTCTCTCTCTTTATCTTACTTAGCTCTGGTCTGCTGTCAAACTGGGAAAAAAAAACAAACCCTACGTTTAACTTAACTTTAATTTAGACCACACTTCTACCATACACCTGTGAAATACCCAGAGCTGAGCAGTGAAGAGTCACTAACCCTTGGTTGGTGGATTTCTAGGACAACCCAACAGGCACTAGGGCTACCAGGGTGATCTATTATAATTACATTTTAACAGATTTTTTTCTTAATCAGAACAAAAGAAACCTGCAGTATCAAGAATTATCACATAAACAGAACAGAATGTTTTGGGAGTTCAGTAAAAGCTTTCAGAGATGATGTAACAATATCTTTAACATTTGCACTTTTAAAACATGTAATAAATAGAAATGCTTGAGATAAAGTCATGGTGCTATCTTCCAAAATTTCAATGTATAATAGATTTAAAGAATTACAACAAAATTTATTGCATAATTTTTACATTTGACCTTATATTTATTTTAAGTGCATATCGCCAAATAGTCCCAAATGTAAAATTCACATGGGTACGAGTATTCAATTCCTGTATTTTAGATATAGTGGATAACAGGTGTCAGCAAATCCATTATTATGTTTACATGGAAATGTTTCTCTTTGATATAATACGAGGAAGTTATTCACACATTTTTAAGGTTTAATGTGGCAAGGAAAACTGTTCTTAGTATTCTGGCATTCTACTTCCATATGGAAGTCACTGATTTTCGACCCTCCATAGATGCTTGTGTTTTTTGTAGAAACAGAAGAAACTGTTAGAAACTCTGGAAGTGGACTTACATGAGTGAACTAAGATAATAAATCCATGTGTGGAAAGATTATCATTTCCTTCTTTACAATGTACAGTAAGTGCTAATACAGACCAGTCTTGTGGAATACTGTTAAATATAATGAATAATAGAAAAAAGGCAAAGAAAACCTGCTAAAATATCCCCCCTTTACCATAAACAGCATATATGACAGCAAAATCTTTGTTATAATAAGCATTTATACTGAAACACAAGATTATAACCTCAGTTACACAGGAGAAATGAACACTGATGATGTTCAGTGATGATCTCTTTGGTGTGTTTTTAACCCCATTTAACCTGGAGCAGCTTTCATACTTCTAATCCTGAATAACGCCTGTCAGTCAGATGGACAGACCTCCTGAGGAGAGTGTGTCTGTGTGCATGACACCAGATGTCTGCTGCCTAAATAGTGCTGAGCCATGCACACACAGGAAACAGCATCAACATCAAAACATTTGTGTGCATGTAGACTGTTATTTTAATTGCGTGCTCAATCCAGAAGTAGTTAAAAGTTTCAAGCTTGTATAAGAGGAAGGATACTGTGTGTCTGTACGATGAGTTTGTCATACCTTGCCCTCCCACTCCTGCAGTACTGTTCCCACTTCTCCCTCCTTAGCATAGCTCCGTGCTGTGTGTCCTAAAGCATTTGTCTGCAGGGGGTTAGCTCCTGGAAGAGAGAAAACACATATATATCTACAGTTTATCACAAATTAAAAAAAAAATCATACATTTACTGCAACTTTAGATTGAATGACTAAGGTGCATCTTTTTTTTGAATGAAATCTTTCTTATAGCAAAAGCACACACACTTTGCCCCAGCAGGAGGGTCAAAGCGTCGATGAGGAGAGTGAGGTTGGAGGTGAGAGGTCACATGGGTTCAAGGGTCACTGAGGCCAACTGCAGAGAAGGAAAAAAGGCCATGGGATGACCCTGCAGGGGGTTTCATATCTGCAACGCGTGCTAATAATGCACACTTTGACCCCTACATCCGCAAAGCAACACCCTGGATTATTATACAATCTATACACACTGCAGATTCATGCAGGTTGGGGGCCACTAAAAGCACACACTTCCTCACTGCAGGAGGGGTTAAATGGGGGGAAATTGTGTTTAACTATTTTAAAGGGGTCAGAGTATCAATAAGTGGAGGCATAATGTCACAGTATGTCTGAAGTGTGCCAGGGCTGGACAGTGGTGGGCTTGTCACTAAGGATGGTTAGCAGTGCCTTATGCCCTGACCTGTGGCACCGCTCTCAACACACGTGCCTCCACATGAACAAGTGAAATTTGCAGCTACATCCAAGACAGAACAGAAGGAAACTCTACACTGGAAAATAATCTACATCTTACCAAGTGTATTTTTCTCATTTCTAGTCCAAATATCTCATCACATTTAAAATAAAGACATAATCACCTAAAGAATAACTTTTCAGTGAGATATAAGAACTTATTTTTAGACAACAGATCTTGAAAATCTTAGTTCAAGAAATCTTACCAAGATAGTTTTCACTTGTTCCATTGGCAGATTGTTTTGCTTGAATTAAGCAAAATAAATAAATAAATAATCTACCAGTGGACCAAGTGAAAACTATCTTGGTAAGATTTCTTGAAATAAGATTTTAAAGATCTATTGTCTAAAAATAAGTTCTTTATATTTGACTGAAAAGTTACTCTTTAAATGATTTTGTCTTATTTCAAGTGTGATGAGATATTCTGACTAGAAATGACAAAAATACACTTGCTAAGATTTTGATTTTTGCAGTGTAGTACTGTGCTAAAGGCTAAGGCCACCTTTAGCGTTGTTGTTTTTGCAGGTTTGTAATAAGCATATTTATTTATCAGGAATATAGTCACTACCAAAAACAGAGGAAAAATCTAAATTAGTTGGCGTGTACAGGCAAAAGAATTTGGTGTGACATTTGTTTTCATGACAAAAAAGTATCCCAAACGATAAGAAACATCTCACATGTCTTGATGAAACCTGGTGTAATACGTTAAGAGTGAAGTAAATCTCATAATGTCTAAGAGATCTAGACATTTTAGATGCACAGGAGGTCACAAATACTTGTTTTATTTCTTGACCCAGAGACTGATCATTACAACTTTGTTAAATGAACAAACCTAATGTTGCCCTATGATGTTTGCACTGCACTGTAGATTTTAGCAAAGATGAAAAGATATTATAGCACAAGCACATACAAATCTCAGTTTAGGGTTAGTTTTACTGTGGCTAAAACTTCACCCTCACATTTTCTTAAATTCTGCATTATGAAGTCAATACTTACCTTATAGTAACCAATAAGACCATGTGTGACCAGGTATTGTATAGACACTTAGTGTCAGAACATAAAAACTTCAAATTATCCCATTCTTGTGTTTACCTTTACACAGTACAAACACACTGAATAATGCTTTAAGGACACTTTACAAAACATCTTTACATTCTGCTGTTGGAGCAGATGTGGTGCTCTGTATTTATATCTGTAGTTATGTTTTATAACTACAGCTTCACACATTAAGGGGTGACAAATGATGAACCTAGACGATTACCGAATCCAATATTAAGCATGTTCACATTTTTATTGCACTACCTAAAAGAATCAGCTAAATTATTTAGAAATATGTCTGTGTAGGTTCTCATTTGCCCAGGTCATCGTTCTTCTTGGTAGTTCTTCTCGGTTCAACTGGACTGGTTTAGCTATTTATAAATAATGTACTTGATTCTGATACAACTGTGTCTGAGTGAATCACCCCTTTAAAGCATGATGAGAAACTCCACCTTCTTCCCTACAGTCTAGTGCTGCTCAAGTGGGACGACTGAGACTCAAATACTACATTTTTACTACTTTTATTATTTTTAGCCTTTATTCATTAACCACTTATATTTATTTCTTAAATACAGGTGTAAAGGTTCCAAAAAATATTGGTTATTATTCTCCTTGGTTACCAGTAACCAAGGGGGGTAAGTAAGTACTGACCCCATATTCATTGACTACTGGGATACATCATATCATCCACATGCTTCTTCGTTTCTTCTTCTGGCTGTGATCACAGAGGAAACAACATCTCCATTTGATCTCACAGTATTCCATATTTTAAAGTGAAGACCTGAATTGTGCTGTTTTGGATTTATTTCGTTTTTCCCTCCATTAATTTGATTCTGTCTTAATCTTTGGTTTTTGGGTCCAATGTTTTTTTTAGTCTATCCTTTAGATAAAATTAGAAGGTGGTGAAAGTTTCTACTCAAACCACCTTTTAGAACCCAACTTTCACTCATTTTGTGTACTGATTTTTAAAGTTTCCCTTAATTCTACCCCAAACCTTCACTTTGTGTGTGAGAAACATAATAAATTGGGGCACTACAGTCAGGGATATTGAGAGTCACCCCAAAAACAAAAACAAGCGGGTATAAAATATCGCTGTTTTACAAGAATATAAACACAACAAAACAGTAATTAACTGTGACAAAAACAAAAGAAAGTTGCCTCTGTAGCCCTAATCTGTAAGTGTGAAAACTAAATTGTCCATCCAAAGTTTTTCTGCTATACTTAGTGTACAGTATGTAATCAATACAGGTGCTGCTGGCTTCGTTGTATTGCTCCAAGCAGTGACCGCAGAGACTAATAATCACCATGATGATTATCAATAACTCCCTAAATTTTGTGACCTGCTCACAAAACTATTGATCCTGACAACAATACACCACAACCGCCTTCCACCACCACTGAAAACATCAAGGAAGAAAGCAATAAAGCACCCACACACTCACAAACACACACAGACACACGACATAATAAATAGCATCATTTAGGGCTTTAATATCAGGCCGACCCTCTGGGCCATAGCACTTTATAACAGGATCAACACTAACGACACTCACACAAACAGACACACACAACCCAGCTGAACATTCGGACACACACACTTGCATACGGAGGATCCCTTCATTAGGAGTGCTTTAGTTATGCCTATTAGGAAGACCCTCCTCTTTCCCATTTCCTCCTCCCTCTCTTTCACTGCAGCTGGTGGGAGAGAGCCCCTGCTGGTCTTTGTGTGTGTCCTTGTTTCTGAATTGTGTGCATCTGTGAGCATGTGTGTCTCCTCTGGCCTCCTGCCACCTACAGAGCTGTCCATTACCGAGTGCCTGTGGCCACGGGCCTGATGCGGAGCCTGGGGAGAAGCTAGAGAACCTCTGCAGGTAGAGTGAGGGACTGTGGGCTGAGGAGGAGCCCGAGGGTGGGCCTGGAGACTGTGATGGATGGAAGTGTGAGTCCAGTGCCGGCTAAGGCCAAAAGAGCAAACCCACGGCTACTAGAGTTACACGGACACACACAAACACAGGGGAAATAAATGTAGCTACAGGACACACATAATTGTATACAAAAACGGACACACTGTGCACATATATGAACAAATGATGGGGAAATGCACACGGCTAAATCAGCACACATGTCCTCCAGACGTTTGGTGATGATGATGATGTATTAAAGATGGCCTCAGTGAGGAAATGAGTGGGAAATATAATATGAAGTCTGGGATAAGGATGATGAAACAAGAGGTGAGAAGTAACAAGGTACAAATACTCTAAAGGTAAAAATTTAAGTAACGCAAACATCTGTTCTTTCTACTGCTTACATTCTAAAAACACTCATTCATTTAGTGTTTAATGCATTTAAATGGAATAATCACTTTTTTTCACATCACATCACATCACATCACATCACATCACATCACATCACATCACATCACACAACAACCTAAATGGAAGGAACATTTATGATCCCTTTGTGATTCCATCGGTTAGTATCACACACACAACAAACATAATAAGACAAAAAAGACAAAGAAGTTGAAACAAGAACAAACAAGAAAAGGAGACTGGGCTGGGAGGAAAAAAAACATTTCAATGTTTTGAGTTCTGTTACTGACAATGAAAGCTGAATTGCACACTGGAGCAAAGTTAATGTACAGGGTGTCCCAAAAAAACTGACCCTCATTTCATCACCTAATAATTTGTTTAAAATTAGTTTGCTCTTTCTGCTCTAAAATGTGTAATCATTCTTATTGTTCTGCTTTCAGGAATAGACATGCCCTTTACTGCAACAGAAAAGGCTTTCTGTGTATTGAAGTACGCCCAAACTCAGTCAAATGTGAATGCGCAACATGAATTTGTTAGAAAATTTCATAAACAAGCACCGACAGGAAAGCAGCTTTGGACGTGGTGCAAGAGGTTTCAAAAGGAAGGCTATTTGTGTTGGAAAAAAGGATCTGGACGGCCAGCAGTTTCAGAAGAGGTGGTAAACCAAGTTCGGGAAACATTGAGTCAGAGTCCAAAGAAGTCAGTGCGAAGATCAAGCCTGGAAACCAAGTCAACTGTTTAGCGTGTGTTAAGAAAACACTTGCGACTGACCCCCTACAATTCAGCTTCTGCAGGCTTTAAAGCCGGGTGACATGCAAAAGCATTTCTCTTGACCATGTAGTCACTCCGATATGGACATCTCAAATGATGGCAGTTTTTTTGGGACACCCTATATATTGTTTGCTTTTTTCATGTGAAGTTAAAATGGCTTCATGGTCTTCATTGTATATTGATATGATGTAGGGTTCAGTCAGCTTTGCACAGAAACACCATGTAGAAATTTCTGTCAAAAGGCTACTTGAACTTTTATACTTTGATAACTTTTCTGAGTCTCTACCGCAGATAAATTAATACATCAAGTTTTACACTTTAACTGTATTTCTACTTCTACGTGACTAAAGAAGGTGTGTGCTTTTGCTGCCTCTGAATGACACAAACAAGCATTTAAAATTGTATAAATGTCTTTAATTATGAGTGCTATTATAGTATTTGTACTATTCTGCTCGTGTACATGGACAGCATGGTGTTTGTGATTGAAAGTATGTGATGTCATGACTGTTATTGAATGTGATGGTGGCGCCAAAGCAGCAACGGCCCAGTCGTGCAAGTAACAATCTACTCTATCTTTAATCTGATTGTCTTAAAACAAATGTCTCTGCTTTGTGAAATTTCTAACCTTTTTAATTCAAAAATGCGTCTGCAGAACATTTGATTGAGTTAGAAGAGGTGATTTGTTTAAGCGTACGCAGTGCTTACGGAGGCAGGGGTGAGATAGGAGAGACAGGCAGACGAAGCTTTGGATGCATCATCCATCATAAACATAAACAAGACATTAATACTGGTGTGTGTGTTGTTTGTGTGTGTGCTGTTTTATCTAAAAAATGCATTTTAGATGAGGGGGAAAAAATAAAGCCAAATAGCAACAACTACCCTGTCCTAAGTTTTCACAAGGAAGGTGTATAAGTGGACAAATATCAATAGGATAAAAGCATTGTGCATGAATATATGAATATTTTAATGAAATGGAGGCTGAAAAGCACAAAGACAGACACACACACACACACACACACACACACACACACACACACACACACACACACACACACACACACACACACACACAGAAACACACATCTTGCCTGGTTGTAGTTACCCCAAGGGCATGTTCTGAGTGGAGGTCACAGTTCAAATAGGCCTAGCTTGTTTAAGAGCTCCTCGCCTGGAAACTGAGGGGGATATTCTGCCCCTAGGGTCTATGAGTGTGTAATCGTGTGTGTCTGTGTGTGCGTGTGTTGAGGCACTGGTGGCGCTGAGTCAACGACAGGTGCGAGTGTAATGTGTGTGAATACAGAGGGGGTAAGAACAAGTGATCAATTCCAAATGAGCTTTGTAATACTGTTTATATAACTTGGGGGTGGATGCGTTAAGGTGGTGATACATGTGAAGCTTTTAAAAGCTCGTGGAGCAAATGCTGCCTTAAGCACAAACATAGAATAAGAGCCATTTGGTTTAGACTAAGGTAAAAAAAAGCCAGGGTGTGTCAGAAGGTAACTTTGGTAACAGTGATTTCATAGACTGTACAGAATCATACATGTTAAAGAATAATACATCTGAATGGGACCTGAATTTTACTTGAATGGTTCAGTTATAAATTAGACTTGATTTCAGATTAAATTCAGCCAGATTTAATAGTAATCTGTCAAGTAGCAACTAAATGCACAACTGATGAATCCTTGGCCAAGGTCATAAATAATCAGTGTCAACTGACACTCAGTCTAATTTCCAGAAGTAAACAGATTCTCATAAACCACTTGGACTTTTCCTTTCCAGTGAGGTCAGTGAGACTAGTTTAGAGTCAACCTGATACTTGTTTTTTTTACAATTTGAGAGGCATCATGGTGAATATAAGCAGTGGTTTGCATTAATACTCTTTTATTCCCCTTCTGTGTACTTTGAGCTATGTGAGACAGAGAAGAAAAATCTAACATGCATATGAAATATGGTGAAGTCCATAACACTGACCAGCTGATTATCTGATAATTGTTAATTCGGTCTATTTTCTACATAAAGTACATCAGTGAGGCCAATCTACACAGTTACTGTGAAACTTCAGTGTCTTAAGGTACAGGTTCTATTGATATCAGGATAGTGGTGGTGGTAACGTACCGGCCTCTAGGAGCATGCGAACAGTGCGCGGGTCATCAGCCAGTGTGGCGTAGTGAAGTGCCGTGCAGCCACGGAAACCGGCCCGGCTGCTGAGTCTGTGGCTGAACTCATCTTCTCTGGACACCAAAACTGTCACAAAGAGCGACATGAAGGACACACGAACAGAATAGATATTGGTTAACAATGTATCCTACTGAAAGTTGACAAGAAACATGGTTGGAGTGTGGATTTAAAGTAAAGTCAAGTAAAGTAAATATCTGATGTTTAAGACCATTTTAACACAAATTCAGTCTGAGATTAAAAGACAATGTTTCCTGGTGAATTTCTGACCAAATTAAGTCAGGATTGTTGTTTTTTTCCTGTTTTATCAACAGACTTTCTATATCTAGATGATAGAGCGCCTCCAACCCTGCAGTCTATGAAATTGCCTTTCATGTTTTCAGCTGTGGAAGAGTTGTTCATTTTCACAGATTTAAGCTTGAACTGTCCAACATCATAGGAATAATGCGAGTTGGTTTTAGGGTCTCTTTTTGCTCTGCTCCTTACAAATAATAAAGCTAGTACATCATTCTCTCCTTATTTCTCTTTTTCATAAGAGCACTCATCTTGTGCCACTCCTTCATCATCCATTTTTATCTTTCCGCCTCCTTCCTCTTCTCCTCAGTATCCATCAATTCCTTTCATCAGTTTGCTCCCTCTTCCTCCCTCCCCACTCCCTGTATCCCACTAACTTTGTCTCATCCATTTCCTGACTTCCTTTCCTCCTTCTCCCTCATCATCTCACCCATTTCCTTCCATCCTGCCCTCCCTGCTATCACCATCTAAATATCTTTTTCTTCATTTCTATCTTGACCCTCTTTATACCTCCTATTCCCCTTTTTCTTTTGCTGCCCTCCTTCATTCCTTTTCCCTTCCTTCATCAGTCTCTCCCTTCCTCGATCCTTCCCACTCTTTTTCTTTCTTTTTGTGAGTCTCTCTGCAGTGTATGTGTGTGTGTTTGTGTGAGAGAGAGAAGAGAGATAGGGCGGGATAATCATAGCTAACCCAATAAAGCGTCGCACAGGCCCCCCTAGCCCATCCATCAGCGTGCGTCTGGGAAACGCTTCCCCACGCTACGCTGGCCCCACGTGGACCCAAACCTGACAGCCATATAAATGTCTGCAATATACATATCCCATATAAATATGTCTGCAGAAACCCAACACAGACTGGTGGTGGGGGGGGGTTAAAGTGTGTGTTTATGTGTGTGTGAGCCTGTGCCATCCTGCATGTGTGTTACTGTGCAACTGTGTGCAGCTCATAAGAAAAACAAATAAAACACACGCTGCTTGTCACAGAACATATAAAATAAATAATACAGAAAAGATGAAATGTGTACATATATGCACAGTTTTATGCAAATGATAATGCCTCGTAATATCTGGTTCTACATTTAGGATTCATATGTGTAATATAGCAAACACACACATATTTACATGCATGACAAATGCACACAGTCACAAAGTGTTTTTTTTTTTTTTTTTACCTTCCAGGGAGTGGATGCCTTTCTCCCTTGAGGTATCATAAACGTTGTTGAAGTGGTCTCCAGCATTTGGGTCAGCACCAGCTTCCAGGAGAACCTTCACCACACTGAAAAACACCAAAAAGATGCACAATTATGTACACTATTTTTACACAATCAAACACTTTACAGTCATAATTCAATATCTGAAGGGATTTAAGGCTGAAAAAAGATCAACATTTCCTTAAAATGACTATTATCAGGGTGCATAATGTTACCGATATCTTTTTGAGCAAAAAATGAATGAAATAAGAGAATGTAAGAAATTAATTACTGCTATTGCGCTGAGGGATTTTTATCCAACAGTCAAGTCTGATGTAATGATAGACAGATTAAATGTAATTTTCAGATAATTGATAATAGAAGGATTTTTTTCTTAAATGACTGCTGACACATTTGCAAATCTCTCAGAAACATGGAGATGCTGCTAAAGACAAGAGAAGCAAAGAGGTGAAACTGTACTTCCAGTCCAAAATGGCAGAAGTGGTGTTCTAAAAGTCACTTCACTTACAATAGACATAGACGTCATAGGAAAAAGACTGAACTGTGGTGCTTTGTGAGAACTGTCTTCAGGCCATAATGGCAAAAAGTGAGTGAGTTATTCTGTTATGATTAGTTTTGGCTCCCAATCTCTTTATGTGTTGTTAGGTGCACACAAACTTTGTTCAGTTTTAGTCATTTCCCAAATTGTCTTTTGTTTACTTCTAGATGTGCATGTAGTCGATATGTTTCTGTACAGCAGACATATTGCAGATCACTTGAACAAAAAAAAACCCCAAAAAACAATAAATGTCCATTTAAGTGCAAATGTGTGTCTCATTTGTCACTAGTATTACATAATATTATGATACTGACTCTGTATATCACCCACTCTGCTCTCTACATGACCTGCCATTGAAAAACATATGTGTCAATGACTAGTCTGATTACCAGACTAGGCAGTATGTACCCTGAAACCCAGTTCTTAAAGGAGATTGGGTAAAAAAGGTAATTTTTCTTTAGCCAGTGGTTTTGTAGATACATGAACAGTAAAAACTCTCCCTGAAAATCCTTCATCAGATCCATACTGATGCATCTACACAACCTACTGTTTCCTTCAGCAGTAGTTAGAGGAGCTTCCAACATGACAGGATTTTACCTCATTTCTACTACATTTTCCCCGTCCTTAAACAATCAAACGCTGACGCAAATATCTAATTTCTCAACTATCTCCACCTGATTTATTTCTGTGTTATGGTGGTCACACTCCAGTAGCCCCTTTCCTCCTCCTCCTCCACACACTTGTCTGCCTTGTAACATGTACATATGTGAGCGTACTGAAAGGGGCAGGGGTCGGGCCCGTTTCCGGCGCCGTTGGGGGGTCTGTGTGTTAGCATGGATGCCTGTGTGTGTAGTCTGTCATTGGAGCGTACCGCCTTATAGAACAAACACAGAGTACCTCGGCAACACCACTCACTGTGACCCAACGGACATTCCAGGTACCGTCTCTCTGTCTACAGAACACACTTTACATTTACCACCGTGAACATGAGCAATGGCTTTGACATTGAGACACAGACGTGCACATGAATACACACAAAAGCTAGCCAGCCAGTTTGTGCCGACTGGGAGAGAGAACGAGGGCGATGGCCGAAACATGAACCCTGCCAGTACGCTGCTGGCTGTCATTAAACCTGTGACTATGTAATGCAGCCTGGAAGGGAGTGATGGATCATTTTTAGCTAAATGGTTATGGCAGGGGACCAAGAGGCCTGAAATGGCTTAAATGGAGCAAATGGTTATTCATAGGGGGATAAAGGGGGTCTGTTTTTAAAGCAGCTACACTTGACAAAACTAACAGACAAACATCGATGCTTCTAAAATGAGTTTCTTCTCTACAAGACAGTTCTGAGTGGAAACTAACAGCAGAATGACCAAGAAACTTTTGATAGGTGTGAAATGTCATAGCCCTGTTTGGGAAAAGACATTTCAGCACAAACCAGCATAGAAAGATTTTTAGGCATACGAAGCTTTTAATCAGCATTAGTTAACTGAGAATAATGTTCTTATGAGATGCTTATTAACGTTAATTTAATAAATTTAATAAGGCTGGGTAAGTAATTGTAATAGTATCATACATACATTTATTGTTAGATATGAGATGTTTATTTTTGATTCCTTTTTAATTTTATCAGTCTTTTTGTCTTGGGCTGTTGGTCATAAAGTTCAGCTGTGTCTGGATTAACAAGACAATTTGTCAACAGTTGATGGAATGATTAAGAACATTGATAATAATCTTTCATTTATCTTACTAATAGCATTACAAACATATTTATTGACCTTTAACTAACTTAAGGATGCACTGATTGTGAAATTTGCAGCAGAGAGCCAGAAAAAGTTTTTTTGGCCTGGCCTTTATGTTGTCATCTAATCCCCCTTTTGAGCCACACAAACAAACACAAAAAAATAGGTGAATTATTTCAACCCTATTATCTTTGAACAACCTTTAATAAAACACAGCAGATCAACTTTAGTCATTGCCTTCAGTAAATGGCATCTTAATATCCTGATGACAGTCACCAACTGCAGATGCTGATATTCAGTCACCGTTACACATTTAAGCTTTTCTCATCTTATGAAGATTAATATGTTTATTAATGATTTAGACGTTTACCACAATGGGTATGTGAAAACATAAACCATCTTGCATTCCACAACAGACTGCAGCAGCTATAAATGTATCAGCGAATGCTAATAAACATTTGACATTTTTTTCCTCCACTAATCAAAAGAATAATGGATCTCCATAACAGCTGCTGATTCCTCTTCTGCTGATCAAATGATTAATCAACTTCACATCCCTGGGAAGATGGCAGGATCAGTAAAAGGATTGGTACATAAACCAAAAATACCCTCCAGTTTATTTCTAAAACTACAGAAAATTCTAGGAAGTTGAGAAAAACTTGTTTTTTTCCCCCATTAACTTGACTGTTTCTTTGGTAATTTACATTGCCTTCAGGGAACATGTGTGCTCCTGTGAGAACAGCCTGACCAGGTCTTTGTGTCTGACCTTGCTGAGGGGCTAAAAAGGACTATCGGGGGGTCCCCTTTTGTTACTGTATCACTGTTGTTGGGGGCAGCAGGGGGGGCCGTGACCCACAGAGGGCTCTTCTCTAACCCTTGCAAGCACTTCTACAAACACATGGATGCATCCTCCGAGACACATACAGACACACACAAACCTAAACTGTGGCTGGTCACACGAGGCTGGGCACGGCTGTGTGAAGGAATGAGACGGTGTGAAAAGGGTTAATGGCATCGGAAAGGTAAACACGCAGGGATAAAGAGAGGAAGGCCCAGAGAGGAGGAGGAAGAGACGATGAAAGGAGGAAAGTGCAGCTAAAAAGATGAAAGAAGCAGATTTAATTATAAAGGGTGGTGCTAAAATGAACGAGCTTTTGAAAACAGTTGATAGTTTTACTAATCAACTGATGATCAAGTGGCTAACCTTATTTTGGACATTTAGGGGGAGAGTTTCAGTACTAATTTCGGCATGCAAGGGTTAATTGGGTTAAACTCCAATTTTAAAAGACTGGGCCAAAAATCACAAACTTACGGACTACTTAATTCAATCTTATAACAATCCAAACAATATATTCTCTAAATAAAGGACTATCTGTATCCCAACAGTGAGTTAATTATGTGGCTGCTGTTTGAACATTATAAAGTGCACTTTCTTTTCTCAGGGGCATCAGTTGTAACAGAATCACTACCTTGAACATCATTAATTACCACTCCGATTTTCCCTATTCTGTCAAACCTGAAGTTAATGCCTGTTTTAATAATCGCATGTAATAATCCTGCAGCACTTGTGATGTCAAAGTTAGTTCTCAGCTGTAGAGCATCCATTCTGAGCTGAGAAACATTTCATATGTAGCTCTGCCTTGTGGTCAGGACCCACAATGGGTCACCAAGGTGATTTTATTGGGCTGAATGAGTAAAATGCATAAGAATTACATATGTGAAATAATTTTCCCAATCAAGATAGAAGTGTGTTTTCCTGAAAACTTTATTAATGTTGACCTCATCAAAGTCATGGGAAATGTATAGAAGAACCCTCAGTCATAAAAATACAAGAAAGAAACATAAAAAACTTCAGATGAAAATGATGCTTTGACAAGAGAAAAACATACAGTATATAACAGCATACAGTATATAAATGATGTTAAAAAAAAAAAAAATATATATATATATATAT
>JAPQRP010000006.1:18770564-18792757 GCA_037367295.1 Apogon hyalosoma | reverse complement strand
ATTTTTTTTAAACATCATTTATATACTGTATGCTGTTATGTACTGTATGTTTTTCTCTTGTCAAAGTATCATTATATATATATATATGTATGTATGTATATGTATGACTTGATTCAAATGTATTTTTGTAAATGCGAGTCTGAAGGAGACACAGTATTTATGCTTAAATGAGTATCCATGGTACATTAGCTGATACTAGGCTAACAGGAGCCTGGTACCCTTTACCCTCCGGCTCTGTCCAGCCTGAACCAACAGGTGACTGGTATCACTGCTGGTGTTAGTTTCCCATCCTGCCCTGGAGGGGACACAGGAAGCAAACACTTCCGACTCGTCTGTGATATAATAGACACCCGAGCTGAACTGACCATCCATGAATCTGACCACCTGGCCCAGACGCTGGACCTCACTTGACCCCTCCTCACCCGGTGCACACCTGGGGTCAGCGACATGCCAGACTCAAGGTTTGACTGCACTGAGGGGCCTTCTGTTTTTCAGTAACTAATGTCATTGTTTTAAGATGTTAAATAAATGCATGATGTAAATACCGTCAACTTAGAATTGGAATATAAACTGAAATTTTTGTTAGGATGTTTTGTTAGGATGTAATACATCTATGGATATAGGTGTATGAACTGTTCATGTGGTATATGACAGTGTTATCAATTGGATTTCTTTGTCTTTAGATGAACATTTAAAATCTAACCAATATTTACAGATATCGAAGAGCAACCTCTGCTCATATTCTGAAGACTCAGTCCACTTTGAGAAGTTGTTAAAGTGTTGGTTGTTACTGTACAAGCGCTGATGCAGAGCCAACAGTACACCTGTACAACTACACAACTTTAACATTCCCGATAGCTGTATTAAATCTAATATATTGTAACACAGTAATAGGTGCCCAGTTTCATCCAATGTGGAGTCGCTCAATTCACTTTCACATTCACAAACAGCACTGAAAATGAAAAAAAATATATATGACACATTTTCCCCACTTTTGCCAGTAAACTAAGGGAAACTGTGTTTGTTATAGGTCAGGGATGTTATTAATTCAATGTCAAAACACATACTTAGATACATCTCAAGTATTCTGACACTATCATGTCTTACTGCTGTCTTATAGAACTTCAGAACATGACTGCTACAGCTCCTTTGACTTGGTAACAGTGTTGTGTTGTTGTCATTATGGGAGCATTGTGATAGATGCTGTTCCTTTATTTAAATATTTAACAATACAAGTTTAATCAGTGAAAATACAACTTCAGTAGTCTCTGCCCTAATAGAGGCTAAGGGCTAATATTTGGCTTCTCAGCTGGAATTACTGACTTTGAGGAAAAATAATAGTTCAGTTTAGTTCCAGATTTCTTGACTTTACTGTTCAGTTTACCAAACTTATGTATTTATTCATTATTCAGGCATTTATAACTTATTTGTTCAGTTCAACAGTTTTTCTGCTTCTAATAAAAACATTGTCTGTTTCACATGTCAAACTATGATTTTTTCCTGTTTATTAATGATCCAAAAAAATAGTACAGTGATTTCTACAAAAGTTAAATGATTTAGCTCAAGCCTGACGTTCCACAGTCATATGGAATTGTGAGCCTAATATTGTGATAATGTTCACTGAGAGCTCTCTGGAGATTTTCATCGCACCCCAGCTATTCATTGCAGCTTATCCCGGTTCCAAACCCATAATCCCACTCCACACCACTCTCTCTCCACTGCTGAACTCATCTCTCCCTCTCTTTTTCCAATGAGCTCCTCATTTTCTCCATCCTGCATCGTTCGCTTTCGCACTTTTCTTCTCCCCCTCCCATTGAGTTACTCGGCCGACAGGTCGGAACGGTCAACAGGCGTTTCAGTCGGCTGAGTGTTCATTGTGCACGTGAAAGCGGTGAGGGAAAGATGGAGGGAGAGAAAGAGAGATGGAGAAGGGTATTATGTGTTAAAGAGTGCAAACATTGGGCAAGGCCCTGCGCCTCCCTGATTTAGCCCCACATCAAAGCTAAGCAAACACACGCCCCCTGATGTCTCACCCTTAATTCTTCCACACACCCCTCAACTCCACCCCTGATTCTCTCCCACAGCCTCACCTCGACCCTGAACTGGACTGGTGGATGCTGCACCAGCAAAATGTCTTTAAAAAGAGTGTTTCTGTGATTAGAATCACTTCTGGGCAAGAAAAAAATAAATAAAACCACTGCGTGGAAGGTGTAAAATATCAGCAGTGGTGCCATTCTGACAGATGCTACAGGCTAGACCTAATTCATGAGTGATGTTCTCTGGGTTTTCACTTAACGGCAGCAAATAAAGTTGTATGTGGCTGAGTAATAGGCAGTTGGCTTGTAAGATATTTGGTATAAAGTCCTGCTGTTTGTGTGTGTGTTCATTTGTACATGTGACTCTGGTGTAGATGTTTTGTGAGGGGATAAAAGTGTGCATGTGTTTGTGTGTGTGTGTGTGTGTGTGAGTGATGCGAGTGAGCCGATGTTCTGTCTTCCCTGCAGCAGTGACGGCTCACTGGGGGGTTGGAAGACGGGATTAAACACAGAGGAGTGTCACTGCCTCGCTGAGTTATAGCACTCATAACACACACACACACACACACACACACACACACACACGTACTAGCACAGTACGGTCAGACACAAACAACCTCATTTGTAACCAAAAACACTTGACACGCAAAGCAACACATCCCATTATTAAACCTGACATGACAAACATCAGCATATGATGAACATCTACGATAAACTACCACATATGATGGACGGCACACACAGAAGATGTACTGCTGCTCAAGACAACAAACAATCAAAGCATATGATCACATTGTCACCTGCAGTGAGTCACACACCTGACAGTTTGTAAAGGGCAATACTGTTATAATGCTGTTTAAGTGTAAGACATAAAAGACTAAAAGTCTATGCTTATTAGTTACAAACAGCAAAAATCACTGAAATTTTTTTTTGTTAAATCACAAGGGAAAAAATAACTATTCCCATTAAAACTGTGGCCCATTTCACAGTGCTTGTCTAAATAACTACAGTTGGGGCTGTGAAATATATCAAATTATTTCAATTAATCAAGGTTTTGTTTTCTGTAAATCATGAAAAAACACAAAATTAAGATTTTTGCCTCTGGAGACCTTTGCTGCTCAACAAAAATTGAAAAAGCAACCTGTTGGCTATTTGTATGTTTATTATTAAGATGCTTATCCACTTATATCATATATGACATATAATTTTAGTAAAGAAAGAGTATTTTTTATGCAAGTTATGTCTTCAGTTCACATAGCCAAAGAACAATTGATTATAAACATACAACATCCATAACAGGGCACAAAAACGAGATTTAATATTTTTGGCCATACTGAACAGTTTAAATTACAACATGATTTTATTTGTCAAAACAGTTATTTGATTAATCCATTGGTTGATACATTATAATTATATGTATGAAACAAATGTCAAAGTATAACTGAAGTGACAAAATTAAATGTATTTCTACTTGTGTGCTCATGATATTTTGGACAGTTTTGCAGTCATGTAAAAAAACAACACAAAAAACAATAACAAATAGTTGATATATTTTAGTTTTTTTAAATTAATGCATAAATTTCAACTACCTTCGAAACTCTATGAAGGCACAATGGTTAAACCCCTGCATTCAACGATTTTAAGCTAATTTCACAGTCAAATTCCACATTATGCTTCTCACATACTCATGAGCCCAAGTGACCACAGACTTCTGATGGAGAATCCAAAAAAAAAAAGTCTCAGTAAATTGGATTTGGCCCAGCCTTAACCTCGGCCTCTGTCTGTGTTGCTGTGTGTTCTGGGGGCCAGGAGGCTAATTCAATTTGTTGGACAGAGAGATGGAGGGGGACGGGTAAAGACCGTCTGTCGGCCTGAAAGTCACACTTTGCACTTTTGAAGACCTAGTGTAATGACAAGAGCAAGAACATGTGCGACATATACCCACAAATTATCCCACACAAGCAGCTGCAGAATACTCAAGAGTTACATTAGTACTGTGGTAAATACAATCAGCACTAGAGGAGCCACAACCCCTACCAGCAGGTGAAAAGACATACAGACCTGTGCTGACGATTCATGGCCGCCACCATGAGAGCGGTCCAGCCTAGACGGTGTCTGTGATTTGGGTCCACCCCCTCCTTTACCAGCCTGGACGGAAAAACAACAAACAGTGTTATTCTGATTTCAGCATCAACAGAAAGGATGTGAAACTTTCCATAGATGTAATAGTAGTATTTTGACTTATTTGGTATCTAATAACAATTTATTCATAATTCAGGTATGAGGTAGAGCTCCACAACATGACAACGAATATCAAACACTATCTATAGTTTTATATTATACAGTTAAAATTGTTTGTTGAATTTTCTGTCATCTTGATTATGAATGACTAGTTGCATTCTTCCATAAAAGCAGAAAATGTGAAGGACAGTGAACATAATGTGGGGGAATATGGTGTAACTGGGTATGAAAAATCTAAAAACATTGCAAAACATGTCACAGACCAGTCCACGTAACAGAGACAAGCACTATAACCTCTGTTGCCAGCTATCAACAGTGCTTTTTAGTTTTTTCATTGTTGTCTTTTTAATCTAGCAATGGTACCCACTCAACAAGGAAACTATTGTCTCAACATGTGGATAAACTTTGAGTTTTACTTTAAATGTTATATACAACTTCACTGCAGTGTAGTTTTATGGTAGATTTTAATTGAAAACATATGGCCTCAACTTCAAGCTTAAATAGTAACGGATATGATAAAAAACTACAACTACGGCAAAAGTACCACTGCTGTATTACAGTGGAATCACAGATATAGCTGGGCAATATATCAATTTGTGAAAAATGCTTGCAAAATTGAGATTGTTTACTTTCATATATTTCTTACTCTCAGATTATCTACTACTATATAGCATTTATAATTTTGGCAGGGAAAGAGTATTTTTCCATCATATTTAGTTGTTCAACACATAATTGGTGTTCAACACATGTAGCCACAAAACAATTGATTCAAATTGTAAATCATCCTTGACATAAAAAAAAAAAGATTTTTTTTTCAGCCGTATTGTTAAGTTCTAATCACAGTTCAAAACATCAAATTTTAAATTGTTGTTTTAAAATGTGCAATAAAGGGAAATTTAGCAAATGTTCATTATCTTTATATAATGTAAGTCAAAATGCAATGAGAAATAGGCTTATAGTGTGTTCATTTTATATAAAGTATTTATTCACTAAACAGAAAATATACTGTACTTTAATTTGTGTCCTTTTCTTTACATGAAATGATCTATTTCAGGATATGAGATTTTGGTCATATTATACAGCTTCACTTTAAAAGAAAGAATGTAGATGGAAAACGATATGTCTGTCCAGCTGTTGATGTTATTGTATCAAAGGGGCCTTGCCTTGTTACAGACTCCAGTATAAAACCAGCCCATGATGTCTTTGTGTTTATGTGCAGCAACTCAGTACCCATTCGCTGTGTGTGTGTGTGTGTGTGTGTGTGTGTGTGTGTGTGTGTGCCAGGTGTGTGCCGGGCTCTCTGCCTGAGGGCATGACATCAGGCACCTGAGTGACAAAGCCCTTAAACGTGCATGTAAGTGATCTGTTGCCGTCTCTTGTGCTGAACAGGCAAACAGTGTGTGTGTTTACAGTCAACACAGTGGCCTCTGTCTGCTCTGCACTTTACTTCAAGGGTCTTCAGTATCTGGGCTGTGAGCAGCCTCAGCAGGACAGTTATGTTTGTGGCTATAGAACCTCATTTTTGTTGTCTTGAGAAGCTCTTTCCAATTTCATTTTGGCAGAAAACAATTAAAAATCAGAGATCTCTTTCTTTGCATGGAACCCAGAAAGCACTCTAGGAAAATGTTAACCTTCCATCTTCATAGTAAAAGGAAACACTACAATGAAACACTAAAATTATCAGTTATCAACCATAGGATTAAAAAACCAACAACTGCTAAATTATAAAAAGCCTTTCCTGACATTTACAGTAGGAACTGTTTAACACAGCTTGAGTGAAAATGAGACGTCTGTCCTCTTGACTGCCTCTCAGCAGACACACCCTGACACTCTACCACTTGGATAAACCAAACCAAAGCACTTAACACATCTGTGACCTGCTGTCTGACTACACTCTCACCTACACCATCTGCCACATGGGAGCAGGTAACTCAAGCCAACAAGTGGAGACACATACACACAAACTGGCACTTGTGTGAAACAATGTTCAGTGATATGACTGTCCATTTAATACACACTAATCTGTTATGAGTGCCTCACTCCACATGTAAGGGTGATACGTTTGGTTTATCCGGACCCTTACGTTTAGTGTAGAGTATTTCATAGGAGACATTTCAATCAGGTCCATTAAAATCAAAAAGTATATGTGACAATGAAGTGCCACAATTTTCATAGTTTATACTCACTTACAGAGGGGTAAAACAAAGCCCGATACAGTGAACAAGGATGTAGGGATTTACAGCAGTTGATGTCTCTGTTGAATATGGCCTCAATATACATTAAATTTGTAAAAAAAAAAAAAAACAAATAAAAAGAAAATGCTATTTAAAGGAGGACTGTTGAGAAAAGCCTAAAACTGAACTAAGTAAAATAATCAAGATACACAGCAAAGCCACCTCTGTATGATACTGTCATCCTGTAAAAGCCTGACAGTCACACATGCAGTCCTCATTCACCATCTAGTGGCCTACGATGGAACTACATCTACATCAAACATTGCAACTCTAGAACTGTTCAGACACCTGGCCACTTCAAACCAAATTTCAATGCCTGATACAAAGGAGATATAATAGATTTAAAATGTATGCTAACAGTTGACAAACTTGTGTTCAGTGGATGTGAGAAAGACATATTCAATTATGAGCATTATTAAGAGTGTGTGTGGGTGGTGTACCTGGTCACATCCTGATCATTGTTTGTCCTTGCTGCCTCCAGAAGAGCATCACCTTATAATTACAAAAAAGAGAAACATTATACAAGAAGAAAAGAGAAAAGGAAAAGTTCATAGTAGAAAATTAAGGATGCTATTACTGATTTCTAACTTTAAAAATGTTCATAATGCTCACAGCTCACATTCTAAACATAAACACTATGATGAAAAGTGGCTGAATAGGTTCTTGTATAGAACTTGTCCAAACTCAACTTTATTTAGATACGACCTTCCATTCAAACATGCAACCTGCAGGGTTCAGAGGACCAGATGAGCAATGTACAAGGAAAAGGTAAATATAAAAATATGTTTTTGTAATGGGCTGGCCATCAAACCTTTAATGACATCAACCCAACTGTGTAGTAACAATCAAATATTTAAAAAATAACTGCCATTGTTATGGCTTTATGCTAAATATTGATACATATGGAAACACTAGACTCTGTAAGCTGCAATGTTTTTATCTTATATACTATATTAATACTAGTCTTTTGGTTAGTTGAGCAACTTCTATTATTTTATTTGCGTGATTTTTAACAAGAAGTAGAAGTGAAAGCAAGGTATTATATTAGAAATAAGTATCAGCCTCAACTTTAAATACATAAAGACACACACATTCAGTTTGATTAAAATAAAAAACTGTAACATCCGCATTAAATGTGAGCAAATTTCAAATTATAAGCACCTTTTTGACAGGTAATGGGGGAAAAACACCTGACTCTGACCTGGTTTCTAGACTTGTAAACACAGACATAATTGCTGGTACCTTTGGTGTCTGAGTCTTTCTTCAGGCAGAAGGCCACGGCTGCAGCAGACAGCACACCGGCAGAGGCCACTCCCGTCCGGCTGGCCCCTCCACCTGTTCCCCGGCCCTCCCCCCCGCCCTGCCCGCTCTCCTCCCAGTACTGGTTGTTGTTGCGCCCCCTGCTGGCCAGGGCCGCCCACGAGCTGCGGCGGTTCTGCAGGTTGGAGAGCCATCTAGGGGCGAGGTGGTGGTACTGCACCGACGGGTTGACACTGGTGCCCGGTGTCTCCTCGGCCAAAATCCCCCTCCTGGACACGCGGGACGTGGACACGATGGGGTTACGGTTGGTCTCGGCCGGAGTCTCGCGGATACCCTGGTATGCGGCGCCGCTCGCGCTGGTCTGGAGCACGCGGCTGCACGGCGACAGGCTCCGCGACCTTCGCGCAATCAACCTGGTGGGAACGGATGATAACATGGCAATAAACTCACCGAAATGGAGCGGGGGTGAACCCACGAGTTGACCGTAAAGTCCAGAGGACAACAAGTGTCCTCTAGATATTAAATAGCGCGGTAATCCCGTCGTAACAGCCGTTTATAAGCAGCTAATTACCACCAGCCGGACGAAAACAACCGTCTCCCCTCATAGTTGCGTGGATGTGACCAGAAGCTGCGATGCACACTGGGAAATGTAGTTTCAAAGGAACCCTAGTGATTCAGGCGCATACACGTTGTTTGTACAGTAGCTATATGATATACATGCAAACAGGGTAGAGACTAGTGTGCTATATTAAGTCTCACTTAAAGGGCAAACACTGACATTGAGTATCCTACATTTTTTATATATACATGTAGGCTTTATTTATTTGCAGTCATTATTTTGCACTTTTTTTCACTCTACACTTGGAATCTGTATTTTTCATCGTATCTGTTGCCTTTTTGGAGGTTAAATACAATAATATGTAATAATAATCACGAGTATTCCTTCAATTCTGTACTAAAATAGACGTTTTGTTCCCAAGCTGCAATCAGCTATGCAAACCATCCACTGTGGTTCGAATAACAATATAGAAGTGTTTTGTTTTGTTTTTTTTGTTTTTTCTAGGCCCTTCTTTTCCATGGGCTCAGGACTATTGTTTATCAGTTGGCTTACCATCTCAAAAGACCAACAATGGCATAAATTTGATGACATCAGCAGTTACTTTGTCTTATGTGTTATCAGTTTTTCTAGATTCTACCGGCAGGTGGCGACTAAGCACCATACAGTCACATTGTAGTACCATGATGACAGGGTTATTACTGAGCTGTTTTTGGAAATTGTTTGATACTCTGGGCCAAACATTGCCTACACTGTTGCCCGTAAAAGAACCATAAAGTGACCATAACAGTGCCGACTTTATGCAGTTCTGCTTTCTGTATGTTCATTTTTGCATGGAGAACTTACGAAGTAAAAACAGCTTCAGTCTCATGAGTAATATTTCTTTGCATTTTTGCAGAGGATTCTGCTTATGAAACAATGACCGGTTAAAAACAACAAAGTGACATATTTAATCCTTCTAAATGATGGATTTCTTTAATATCTGCAAGATATTGATATTTTTTGCTTGGTAAAGTCTTCATATATTTGCCAGGACACTCCCCCACACACAAACAAAAAGAGCTGTGCCAAGTTTATAGAAAAAGCACTACATGGAGAATGGTGCATCTATGGGAAATACACAAGAAAGCAAAGAAGAATAAAGAGTCATAAATCATAGAAGCAGAAAAAGAGTACAGAGGCAAAAAGTAAAATGAGTGGAAGAAACAAGAACAAAACAAAAACCATGCTGCCCTTAATTGGGAGGCTGGAAGAAAGTAAAACAGTAAATGTGTTTTATATTTACAGCACATGTTGTAATAAAAAAAAAATGAGGTTGATGATGTTGCATTTATTCTTCCACAGGTAGAATATGTGCTTAATATTTTGTCAAAATGCTGATGTGTTTGAGAGCTCATTGGTTCATATATGATCATTTCCTGCCATCTATTTTTACATCTACTTTGCCTGTTTCTTTTTCCATACATACTTAGTTTTTGTCACCACAGTTTTTCCACTATCTAGTCAGACTCAGTCTCATTGTTAACATGTCAAAGAGACCTGTGTCATTTGTTCTGAAAAAAAGGAACAAAAGATGATCAGTACATGTCTGTTAAATATCCATAGTACTAGTATGTGTGATATTGTTACATTAATTTTGTATCTGACTTATTTATTGTCTTTTGTTACTGTCTGGGTGAATGTTGTGCTGTCAGTCTCAACCTTTGTCTATGTTTTGAGGGTTTGGGGGTATGAAGTCATTTCTCTACCTACATTTATTACATTCTCATTCAACCTGTCTATGTAAATCAATCTGCCTATTCAAATATCTGTGGGCAAAACACCTGTTGTGATGAGTGTCCATCTGGGAAAAAGGGTGTCTCCCCTGTCTTTCTGAGATTTGTACCTTTTTTTTTTTTGCATTAAAGTTTTTTGGGGGGACTTTCTCATTCATTCAAACTGAGGGTCTAGGGCAGGGATAGGCAACCTGTGGCTCTGGGGCACTTTAGACACCCTCCAGTGGATTCCTTTGGCTTTGCCCAGAGACTGAAACAACAGATTACAAATAGGCTCCCTACTTTGAATTAATTGACCTTGAATTGACTTAAATCAGAAATCTGAAAGCCTTTCTTGTAACTACATCTAGTGATGCAATGAAATTCGTAAGCACGCCATCTGTATACGCAACAAAAACACACAAGCAAGGAGACATGCAATATAAAATATACAAAAAAGTGTTAAGAAAAAATGTTAAAATGTGAAACTGTAGTGTGAGACAATTGTTATGGAGTTGAGGTAAAGGTGCTTGTAAATGTTAAAGTGTTGTACAAAAGTGGTAAAAATAAGTTAGTAATCTTGAAAGGTCATCATGAAATAATGCCATCTCCTATGCCAACACAGAGTCATAAAAACTTACAAATGTCATTCGCAAATAGTTTCCACTGAAGCTGAAGAAAATTGTTTATGGGACCAATTCAACTACAACTCGACTTAAGGTGACAACTTCGGTATGAAATATAAGTTTTATTTGCCCAAGAACACCGCAAAGCTTTACAATATTTGCAAATGTAAAATGTTTTCCTATGCAGTGAAAATGAGTAATAATTGCTTTTTAATATGTTTTGCGTCATTAAGGCCTGAAGTCAATCTTCCACCATCCAGTTATGAAAAAAGTATAGACTATATAGATTTTTTTTTTTAAAGGTGTTTCAACTTTGTGTCAGAATAAAATGTGCATCATAATATCATCTGTCCCCTACATTTAAGAGAAATATTTTTGTGGCTCCAGACAGATTTTTGTTTGTCTTTATGGCCAAATATGGCTTTTTACATTGTAGTTTGATGACCCCTGATCTCAGGACAGGCGGTGATGTGTATGGCACTGACTATAAATCATTTTGATTGGAAATGCTGATCTGTGATATTAGGTTATAAATAAAATAAAATAGAATTACTATTGTTAATGATAGCAAATTAGTTGTACCATTATGCAGTCAGGTGTTGTACAAAAGTGGAGTTCAGGACAATCACTACTTATATTTTACCATTACAATTAGAATAAAGATTACGTAAGAAAGTAAAAGTGACTGAAGGTTACTGAAAATGTCTACTTGTTCCTGAGGACATACACAGTATGGATAGTAAATAAAAAGAAAAGAAAAACCTAATGGAGTCACCACTTCTTCACATTTCTAGTATGAAAAGGGTGCGAATCATTTGCTATTTCCTTCACAACTGCCAGATCTAACATCTAAGAACATTATTCTTCTCCACCATCATCAAAACCCCAAATGAGTGCATATCATTAGAATGGTGTTCATGCCTTCGGTGGAATTCACAGACTTGTAGAATCAATGCCAAGGTGCACTGAAGCTCTTCTGGAGGCACATGATAGTGACGGCCTTGCCAAGATGCTTTATGTTGCTTTTTCCCTCCATTTGCCACCTGTCTATATAAGAACTGGCTTGAAACAGTGCAACAGAAGTGTAATTTATATCTGTGCACTGGCAGTGGCTTTCTGTGCTGCACCAGACATGAATCATAGAGAACATCATGCGCTGCCGTCATAAATTCACTGGCACCTTTATCAGCCACGTCTTCTAAAAATGTACTAGGGTGGCTGTGTGGGATTACCATTGTAGATACCTGAAAAAACACTTATTCTCACCAGCAAATATAGTTCAAAGTAACTCACTGATATGTTATGGTCCATTAGTGTTTCTGTATGAATTATATAAATATGGTTGATTTGAGCAAAAATACAAATTGCATGATTATTATACCAGTGAATAGTATTTATAACAGAAAATGAAGATGCACCCATTGAGATCTGTCATGTCATATTGTGTAGGTACTTTGATTGATGTCAAGTTATCACCTCCCACACATGGTTTTTATCTAAAGGGTATTTTTTATGTATTGATTATGGCAAATTTGATCTAATCATCTTGATGAGGAAAATCTGCCTCAGGATCAGACGTCAGGAAAAATTATTCTCATGTCTGACAATTGATGCATTGTAGCAGAAAAAACATAGATGAAACAATTTTTTGGTAGCGCAGATCATTTGTTCTAGTGAACCTGGATTATAGAGATGGCCCTAAACAGGGAACAACCATAATTAAGCCCGGGAATTTTCTTTTATAGCATGTTAACCTTTTGTCCAGTTAAATGATGTATTGCAGAGGTGTAGATGTGTTATAAAGCAGCTCAGTAGCAATCAGCAAGAAAAAAATTAGAACACAAAGCATGTTTCTTTCATTTATTTCTGTTGCACAAATGAGTTCACTTTTCCAAACAGAAAAAACACCTGGCTCCTTTTGCTGCAATGACACGAAAACTGAGATTTGAATTTAACATTTTAGTTTTAAGACTACATTGCCCATGTTGTTTTGTTGTCTTGATCTGCACTTCCTCAGAAAATAAAAGAATGAATGAATCAGTGCCTTCCATACTGAGGGTTGGTACCCAAAATGGGTCACAGAGCTGTTTTTATTAGGTCACCAGTTCCATCCATCCATCCATCCTCTATGACTAGTCCAGATCTGGGTCTCAGGGGTAGCAGCACAAGCAGGAAGGCCCATCGCCACCTTTAGTGTCTATGATCCTTTTTGGGTTTGCCAACACTGTGCTGATCCACATGTCATGCTCCCATTTCATGCTTCCCCTTCTGGGGAACATCACCTAAATATACATACTCTCTACTTGGGGTAGTAACTCATCCCAACATGGAATGGGCACTCCTCCATGCTCCATGAGAACCAGGGCTTCAAACTTGGAGATGCTGATCCTCACCCCAGCCTTTTTATCCTCAGGTACAAACTATTTCAATGCGAGTTGGACATTGCAGCTTGATGAAGCCAGCAGAACCACATTATTTGCAAAACCCCACCAAGCCAGACACTGCCTCCTTACATGACTGCATCTAAAGCTTCTATTCATTGAAATAATAAATAGAACCATTGATAATAGGCAGAAAATTGGCATGAGAAAATACATAATAATAACATAGTATGAATGAATGAATAAACGAATGACTTTATTTTTTGTTTGTACATTAATCATTGCACTCAGTACAATAATTACAATAAATACAAAAACCAAAAACGGAATAGCCCTGAAGCAGAAGCTTATTTTGTGCCTATCCTTTTCACCTGATCCACTGCCTACATTAAATTAAATGTGTACAGCATTATAACAAAAAAATCCACAACAAAAACATATCTACCATCTCAACTCAATATTCCAGAATATGTGGGTTCGTTTTCCCAATTAAAATATAAGAATGTATAAAAGTTGACCTCAACAAAGTCATGTGAAATGGAGAGGTGGCATAAGTTGAAAATGATGCAACAAAGTTAAAATGACAAACGATGCAACAAGATGAAAGTGACTAAGCAAGACAGACAACATTTAAAAGATGTAATAAATAAAAACACCATAAAGATTTTGTAAAGCTAAAAATGACACAATCAACTGAGCAGGACAGAACTGATGTAAAAGATGCAAAAGAAAGAAAATGATGATGCAACAAATGTTATTAAAAAAGAGATATTCAGAGAGCGTTTTGACAGAGGAAGAGATGACAAAAAAGGAGGCATACTGCAATTCATCATGATTTTGTAAAAATCTATAGGATTGTAAGATACAAAACTTCTCTTCTGGTCTCAAGGTGACAAAGTTTAGGAACGACTGCGAATACGTGTTGAAAACTTCCATCTTAACAACCTTAGTTATTGGGACTATTGCATCGCATTGTGACTTTAACCCATAAAGGCCCAGTGCTACTTTTGTGACAGTTCCCAAATTAATTTTTCCTCTCTATTTAACCTTTCTTGAGTGATTTATCATCATCTTTTATAATATCATTCTCTGTATTTCACATTTTTCCACAATAAATCATGTATTTTTCTTTATCTAGTTTCTTATATTTAATTTAGATGTTCATGAAAACGTGGAATAAATTCAAAAGTCATTATATCAAAATACAGAAAACTGAAGAAAAAGTGACTGAACTAACTAACTGAAAAACAAATGTCTCCATCCACTGTCATTTATAAAACTCCAGGGGTTTTACTGGTGAAGCAATGTTGTAGAAGATGACGGTGTTTCCATGGTAACTGTGGAGCCTTTGAACGTCCAAATGGGTCATATCTGATGACCATGAAAAGATGACAAACTGTATTTTACACCAATTATTTACATGTATTGATATGATTCGTGGATCAACAGATATCAAAGAGTTTAGATTGGTAGATGCTTTTGGTTGCCAGTAGATGTTTGGGTCTTTACGGGTTAATGTGGCTGCAGCAGGTGCATAATCCAGTGTGATGAACTCCCCAAAGCAAACCAGGTGAGCGAAATAGATACTTGGAGAAACAAGTAAGACCCAAATAACAAACTGATGATGAGTGCAATGTGCCTTATAAGTGTAGTCTATACACATACTGTATGTGCTTATGTAACCTGGCACTCAGCCCACAGCACTCTGATCCCCATGGTTAAATTATGATGGGCTTCCAGATCTGAAGATGAAAGCAGAGGCAGAGAAGTGACAGAGTGAAAAACTGGTGGAGGCAATCTAACACAAAAAAGGATAGACAATTATTGATTAGCTATCTTCTTTTTCTTTTTTTTTCTTTTTTTTTTTGCTATGACTTTAAAACTGATATGGTCTAATGTTGATAACGTGCCGTGTAAAACTAATGTGATTATTTAAGATAAGAAATAGACGGCAGGAAGCATGGCAGTCAGATAAAGAACTCAAATTTTCAACACGTCAGCAAAGTGAGGCGCGTCCGTGGTGCTAAGGACCTGAACACTTCACAAAAAGGTGTTAGAAGGTTGCATTCAGGGACCGTCTGGAAAATTAAAATGTTGGAATGGTGAAAAAACTTGGGTCATGGAGTCAACAGAACACTCCACAGACCCCACCCACCATTGTTTCCCTTCACAGTTATTTACTTTTTAACCAGGAACTTGACATGAAAACTTTGAGAAGAGTAGCAGCACCAGATACCTGAACACACATCAGCATAGATATCAGATCTAAAGCTCTCTAATTCGGAAGGTTTTTGAAAATTATTCCATACCCATCTGTTGAAATATTTCCCCCAGATCAGTCAAAACCCAGGGTACATTAAAAACCAATCCTATGACAGTAGAAAAAGCTTTATTTTGTTGCAATTTTTTAAAGTTATGTAACATATATACATGTAACAACAGAGACGTACGTTATTGAATTGCTTAAAAGCTGTGAATTATTCTGAAATTTATGTTAAATCTACTGCTTGCAGTGGGTGTAATTGTTCTCTTGCAAGAGCGGCATTGGGAACACTTTACAATTACAGTATACATGTGTGAAAGGGTGTAAACCTCTAAAAGGACAGATAGATAGACAGACAGACAGACAGACAGACCGATAGATAGCTAGATAGATAGATAGATAGATAGATTTACTTTAATAAATGGTAGATTCTACCCACCTTTATCTAAATTATATACAAGAAGCTGTGCATTTCATATGAAATAAATATGGGTAAATATACTGTTGCACATTAAGTTGGAATAAAATATTTTTACTTCTTCTCGTGCAATGATTGTGACATAGTGATTCATTCATGATTAAGTGTAACTGAGACTCAGTATGTAATCACTGTGCTTGGTCTAAAGTGAATACTGATTTATATAAATAGACATAAAAAGAGGAAAGCCTCTGAAAAACAAATGGGCAACAGTGTAGGCTATATAGCCTATGCAATGGAGAAAGTCTGTAAAGAGAGTCTGTACTATGGATTCATAGTATATATTAATAAAGTATTCTGAATCTGAATCATGTGGCATGATCAGCATGTGCACAGCTGTAAATAGGATATATAGCTTTTTTTTTTTTTTTTTTTTTAATTTGTCTTTATTTTTTATTTTGGTCTTGTATGCTTTTTTGGTTTGGTGCTGTAAATCTAGAATGTTCCCTTGTGGCACTAATAAAGGCTTATCTTATCTTATCTTATCTTATCTTATCTTATCTTATCTTATCTTATCTTATCTTATCTTAACAGAAGGCTTTGATTAGGTAGTTTGCCATTTCCTTTTGATTAACTAGCCAAAGCCTTTTACTGCCTTTAAAATGTCTCCAACAAACACATTTTCACTGTAAAGAACATTTATATCAACTTCTGACATGGCTGGAAGGGTCAGGTGCACAAGTATGCAGCTCATAGTCAGTATCAATACATGTAAATAGTTTACAATTGAGCAATCACATTAAAATAAGCACATAAGCCTGGAGTTGAAATATCATATAGTTATGACATTTCAGTATTATAAAACAGCTTCTTACTTTTATAAATAAATCAGCAGACGGTTGGAGATGTGCTATTTCCGAGTCAAATAAATTAAATGAACAAAATGTCCTAAGGTGTTGACCGCTCGAACTTTTTACGAGTGTCACCTGAAGGCAGCACACGGAGGCGTTTCCATTGTAGCGTCGCTGCGTCGCCTGCCTGTTCGCCTGTTCGGTCTGCTTTCCCCTCCTCTCCCGCTGCTTCTCCACCTCCTCTTCCTTCTATTTCTCACCGCATCTCCTCCACCACCTGCCACAGCCGCGACGCAGCGATGGAGAGCCGCTGCGAATTATTATAAACCCACGAAAAGCCCACAACTGAGAGAGGGACATTGAAGGACGCACGGGAGGAGAGAAAGAGAGAGAGAGAGAGGAGGCTTTGAGAAGGAGTCAGAGGAGAGAAGGAGAAGAGGAGACGGAGTGAGAGGAGCGGAAAATCAGAAACATATGGTTTGTCTGAGCAGCAGAGTGTCTGTTGGTGAGCTCTGCAGCACCAGGTTGAAACTTATCCAGTCGCTGTGATCTGCTGATTTGATTTCATTCATTAGTTTTCCGTGACTTCTTCTATTTCTGTGCTATTTTTGCACAAACTTACCTGTTTGATCCTCTGCCTACACATCTGTTTGAGTAGTTTTTTTTTTTTGCGGGTGGATTGCGGTTTTGCGCCTTCCTGAACGCGCACACAAGATCACAAGACGCAGCCTAGACCAGCTTCTTCTAAGAAGGAAATTGAATTAGAGAAGTTATTCCCTCACAGCAGTAGGACTCCTCCTCAGGTCCCCCCCCTTCTCACCGTGTCTCCTCCAGGGGCCCACCAGGAGTCTCCTCTTCCCCCCTCTCCTCCTCCCTCCATCCCTCCTCATCCGCTCTCCTTCATCCGAGTCATGTCTGGGCAATCTGTGACCATCCCGGACGACCAGGCGTTCGCCCGCTTTAAGGTGGAGTGTCTGTGCGAAGAGGGCTGGCTCCTGACCTACAGGAAGGGGAACGTCACTGTGTGGACCCAAGGTTTGGAAGAGGGCAAGTCTGTGCACAAAATGAAGGTGAGAACGTGCAAGGGAGGGTTAGTTAAAATCCAAAAAGTCTGCATTTAATACACTGTTCAGTGCTTGCACATTGGCTTCCACAGACATTGATGCTGATAATAGGAAGTTGTGAAGCTGTAGACATGTGCAGAAGAGGATGAACACAAAACATTAATGGGCATGTGAGCAAAAAAAAAAAAAAGCAACCCTGCACATAATCCACGACAGGAAAAGATCCATAGTGCTGACTCGTTTTTACCAGTGTTCTTTGCTGCATGACACCATATTAGTAGCTGGTTTTTCCAACCTCTCTAATACCAGGCAATAGATTAAATATTATTGTCTGTTACACTCATAATCACAAGTCTTTGTTAAGTATATGGACAAATGTGGTTAAAATGTCAAAATATATAGAGAAAAACTCATCAAAGTCATCAAACACAATGGTTATACAATCAAGTACCAACTCCTGTGTGAATCATGTGACTAAAACAGACAGAAAAAAAAACATGGAATGAATAAAAGCACTGTTTTTTTCAGTACAATGACATAGATATTGATGTAAGAATTGAAGTGATTTTGGTTATTATCAAGAAAACATGGAAAATGGATAGATATCAGCTCTGAAATTAAACTACTATGAGCTATTTTTTTGTTGTTATCATTATATTTGTCCAAACAACTGTAGCTTTAGTTGTACCAGGCGTTAAAATGAACAAGAAATGGAAGAAAACATGGGGCGGTCTAATAATTTTTTCCGCAACTGTATATGATGGTGTTCACTACAACAAGAAAGCAGGACTTCAGGAGACAAGTGAGGCCTTTATTTGAACTAAAGTACTGTTAGGCGTATCAGTTCACAGTCGTCGCTTGTTGCTTGCGCCAGAAGTGGTTTTGCATAGAGTTTGTTTTCCTTTTAACACACAGGGAAGTGACAAAAGCTGAAACTGAATGAGTACAATAGTGACAACAACTGTGTAAGAGTGAAAAAAACAAACCAAAAAAAATCTGTTAAGTGTAAAGACAGGGTGAATTTATAGGTTCCGGTTTGATCTTTGTAGCTGTTTAATTAAGTTATCATTTTCGTATGTGAGAACTACTTATCTCAGTTGAATGTCAGTTTAATTTGAATACCTTCTATTCACCTGTAGTTTTATTGTTCAGACCAAATGAAGAGTGTGGAGATGGTGTTTTGGGGTTGTTTCTACACCTTTTAGTTCCTAAATAATAAATCAGGTGCAAAAAAGAGAAAAAAAAACATAGCTGTAAGAAGACCAGGAAGGGGAATATAGAGTTGTTTCAGATCATTGTTTAGGTAAGATAATGTGCGAGCCTTGTGAGAACGCTTAATGAGTAAACTTTGTTATCTATAGTCAAATAGCAGTCGTGGCACTTTGTCTAAAGTGTGAATGTTTGTCTTGGGAGTCAAAGTGGAGGCGTCATCAGGATAGCGGTGTCACTTTAAGCCATTGAGATGCTGCTGCGTAACATCTAACATGTTTAATAAGAGCCATTTATTATGCTTTGCCGGAGCTCTGGGACTGAGAAAAAGCACACATGGCTCATTCTGAATGGGATTAAATGGTGTGAACATGTGTCGTGATACAGAGTGAGCACGTAATACTTCACTTCCCCTTTTGAATTATTTTAATAGTTTCGTTTATGTGTAGTTTCAGCCTTGAAACCTACCTGTATCAACACATATACACACATCTTTCAGAGCACATTAACCTGATGAATGACGGAAAGACAGGTCTTGAACACTTCATATGCTGAAGAATCTGACTCAGGATTTTAAAAACATGGAAATAGCAAAGCACATAAGCTGGAAACACTGTCAGGAAACTTAACTGACCAGCAAATTCCTGTTCCTCTCACTTTAAGGCAGCTTTGGCTTCACGGCTGACGGCTTTGAGATGATTAAAAAGACAACCGTACAGGTCTTTATCATGAAAGACATTTTGACATGTTGGAGTAGAAAAAGCACTTATTACTTCTGCTTTACTTCTCCATTTTAGTTTCACACTACGTTTAGGGGAAATTGGATCTATAATTAGTAAAACCTGTGCAGTTCTTGATCTGTCAGAGCTAAGAAAAGGAAGCCGTGTGTGATCGGAGTCTGTTAAGTCCCCTCACATGAAGAGGAAAAAGGTCCTGTTTGTGTGTCCGGGTCAGGCGAGTGTGGGCAGGCCTTCAGGTGTTTACTGTGTTAAATACAGTGGGTGTGTGCGTATGTGCATACAGGTTTAATCTCATCCAGGGGCCACAACACAAGACTGCTTCTCCCAGCTGCGTGTTTGTTTCTGTGGTTTAGTCAACAGACCAACCAGGATTGTGCAAATTGGCCTGATTTATAGGTCTACATCCTGCATATGTTCAAGGAGAGGTGATTCCTGTCTGCATCAGGTTTTGCTCATTCATCCTTTTCCACGTAGGACAGGTGTGTTTCCTCATGACAGCTCTGCAAACAGAAGTAGAAAGTGTACACAGATACACACATTTGGAGCATGGGTGGGGCCTATATCTGCAGTAACTACAGCACTTTATATGTAAATATCGCAGGGGCACGGTTCACATCTGCATGTTATAACTTTCTTTTATGTCAGTCTCACTCGCTGTCACGAACTCCAACTCTTTTCACCCGAACACTGACACGCCACATCTGTGTCTACAACTCCTTTCTATTTTCAGTCTTTATCTACAATTGTGCATAAGGTTGTGAAATTATATTTACTGTGGGTGAGTAATAATCGGTTTGCATGCTTTACGTCTATAGGTGTACTCGTGCGAGGGTAAGGGCATGAAGCGTTGCCGCAGCTACTGCTCGTCTATTTATAGATGAAATAAAAGCGTGTGTCTTTGCTGATGTATGTCGAATGATTTATGTTGTCGGGACTCAACACTTATTAGCATCTATGACCAAAATCTCATATCCCAATACAGTTCACTTCATATCCAGAAATACATACCATAATATAACACATTCTATATAAATGGGATGAATTATACTTTATAGAAATGTACCACATATGAAGCCTGTCATGGACATTTTGGATTCTTACTCATCAAATAGATGTGGTAGTCATGTATGATTCTTTTTCTAATTTTATAATGTACAGTTTTGTCATCTGTGTCAAACTTTTCAAACCCAAATTATGTCCATGCGACAGAAGTAGATGCTCCTTTAAGGTACCAGATCTTTTTTTTTTTTTTCTTATGTTATTTGAGTTAAAACCAAGCGACATGTCCCAGTAAGTTAATATCTATAATCATTGTGATAAATGTCAAGTCATTAGTTTCTTCAACTTTCATTCAGGACCAAAAATCAGCCTTTAATCTTGAAGAAACCAAATTTGTGGTATTAAATAATTTATTAAAGACATAATTATATGAAAATCACATAACCAATGCAACAAGATGCAAAGGTGTAAAAGATGAAATTCTTTTCTTATACTTTAATCGGTTGCTGCCTTGACCAGTGAATTTCCTTATTGTGGGATTAATCTAATCTAATCTAATCTAATCTAATCTAATCTAATCTAATCTAATCTCTAAAAGTAAAAATAATGTAAAATGCAAAACAACATGTACCAAGACTAAAACGTTCTGTTGTTGTAGATGAAGATATTTTACAGACATATTTTATCATTCATGGGATTTTTTTTTTGCTGCAATACTTAGTCTTGTCACTGTTATACAATCATCAAATGACAATCATATAATTTATATAATCATGATACTTGCCTCCATTTTTCTGTATAAAAACACTTGTGGGGAAACTAACCGATTGTATCATTAGTTCAACATTGTTTACCACCATGTGATGTGAATTCAATACAAAACTAGTAGTGGTTTATTTTCATTTTGTGCTTTTGTTCACTATTTCAATGGGAATTATGCACTTTGATTGACAGGTCCATATGACAGTTTGCTCACGTGCTGAGTCAAACTTTCAGAATTCCTGTTTATGCAATAACACACTTTTTTTTCTGCTGACACCTCAAAAGTGTTAATAGGTTCCACCAACAATACTGTAAAAAAATTTTTGTTGCACAGTTTTTAATGAAGTTCATCATTTTACAGAGTCAGAAATCTAGTGTTTTTTTATTAGCTCATGTCTGACCCCTCAGGTATCTATTGCTCCTCCCCCTTTGTCCAAATGTGGTAATTTCCAGCTCTGAAAAGCTGACATGGAGATCTGGTTTCAAAACAGCAGTTTAGAAACTATTGGGTGTCATCTTGATTCCTGCGTCCACTGCTTATATACAGTATATGGTTTAATGTGCTGTATTAAAAAAAAGGCACACTAAGAAACTAAGAAAAATAATTACATGTCTTCAACAATTATTAGACTTAAAGTGGTGATCTAAAGTTAAGACCATAGATAATATAAATCAGTGGTTCCCAACCTTTTTTGGCTCGTGACCCCATTTTAGCATCACAAATTTCTGGCGACCCCAGACATTCAAAACAGAGACTTTTTTTTTTTTTGCTAAAATTAATTTGGTTTTGATCATGTAA
>JAPQRP010000006.1:18759074-18770312 GCA_037367295.1 Apogon hyalosoma | reverse complement strand
GAACATTTGACAGATAAACAGTACCACAGTGCTTCAGTTTCAGCTTCACAGTTTGTCATGTCTTTTATGTATTGGGATTGTCTCTCTCAATTCAACATATATATTTTATTAGTACATTTTTATTGCACCATCCATTTGACTAAAACTAATGTGGGGAAGGGTGTGATTTGCAACATAATGAACAAAACACTAAAGACCTATAAACAGCAACAAGTCACCGATGTCCCTACATCATAAATAGTGCAAAAACAGACGCGTAATCATCATAATCATCCGTATCATTAGGAGGCTAATTGTCATCAGTGTCATCACCACTACTGGTGCCATATTCACAGCTGTAATAACTCACACCAGCAGCACAACGTGTTTTGTGTATTGTATGTGTTATTGTGTAGGTGGTTGGGTTTACTTTAAATCATCTTGCATCACTGCTGCACACATACATAGATGTAAAGTGTGGGGACTCCAGGGTTTACCATCTCCCCCGCAAACACAGAGGGAAGCCCAGCAATGAATCACACAAACCCTCCAGTTTCTTGTTTTTGTTTTTTTTTCCTTCCGTCATTGTGTCTCAGCCCCCAGAGGAGCAAATGATGAAAGCTGACAGGTTAGAGGTGGTGGAAGGAAACATGGAAGAGAGAGAACAAGAGTGGGAGACAGGAGAAGGTGAATGGAGTAGGCGAACGGTGGGATGTTGCGATCAGAGCCAGGTCATGGGTGTTATGAGTGGGCAGTGGGCACAGCGTGGACAAGAACTGAAGGAAGACAGCATATAAGACCAAATACATGTAATTTATGCACTTATTTGTCTGGCTGTTTGTCTTCATCTTTTGTTCCATCTCTCTGAACTCTACCTCACCCGCCTTCCTCCATCTCTGTCTCCTTGTTTTATCTGTTTAGTTTACTAAATTACTGTGTAATAGAATTATGCACACGTGTACTTAGCTGGCTGTTCATCTTCATTCTGAACTGGACGGCTTTTGCTTCCCGCTGTTCTCATCTTTCACCTTTTTATCTGGGTTTTCCTTCTTCCTGCTACTCCTGTATCAATTCGCCCGGGGTTACAACAGATCCCTTTATTCTTTGTGATCTGTGAGTCTTCTGGCCACAATCACAGATATCAAACCTGAGGCTTTAGTCAGTTGGTTTCAGTCAAATAAAAAAAAAACATCAAATACTTTGGAATCAAAGGGGCGTGAAATGGAAGCACTCAAATTAAGCACAAGAAACCACAAAATCATTCAAGAGCAGCAATCAATTCCTGACTTAATCGACATCTTTTTAAAAAAAAAATTAATTATTGCAATTTAATGAAAAATGGGAAAACTCTTTGATTCGAGATCCTTAAATGGTGGTAAGCTGAATACCTTTTGTACTGTAGGCTGAGCAAGAAGTTTTGGAATATCATGTTGGGTTGTGGGAAAACCCTCTTTCTTTCTTTCTTTCTTTCTTTTTTTGTGTGTGTGTGTGTGTGGGGGGGGTTGCATTTGGTCAGTAAAATGTTTTTCTCTCACCAGAATCATTACTTCTTGTAATAATGAAACACCTACATATGGAAGTAGCAAGTGGAAGGTAAGAGCTAAAACTATTTGTACATTGTTTCCCTTCAGTTCAAATGACACCACCGTGTAGTGAATAAATTAATAAAATACTTTAGGTGTATTTTTTCTTCTTTAGTTATAACAGACATCATATCTTTGAGAATGTAGATTTACCAATCTTATTTTACCAGTTTCGCCCTGTTTCTGGATTCTTAGAACATGTTAGCTTTTTGTTGTTATTTAACCAGAAACGCAGCATTCTTGCATCATTTTGGACCGACATTATTACATTTTTTATGATAGACAAAGTAAACACAAGGCAATGTCCTATCGCTCTATCTGTCTGTCTGTCTGTCTGTCTGAACATACAGACATACTAGGGCAGCATGATATTGGAAAAAACTGACATTGCGATTTTTTTTTAACCCTGCGATATAAATTGCGATACGAAAAAATACTCAGGAGGATGGTCAAACAAATTAGTTGTGTTTCCTCTCATTGTGGCAACAGGTGTAAGGCACTGTCGACACAGAACAGGTGTTTCAGTATCATCCTTCTTGTAGCCGAAATGATTCCAGATAACTGACATTGCTTTTCTTTTTGGCACCAAGTCTTCGTTTTCAGTGATTTTCTCCTGTTCGTTGCTCATTTTTCAATGTTGTTACCAGCAACTCACTCCATGCGCAGGGGCGTGGTCTGCTTCGGCAAACTGATTAGGAACGATTGTGATTGGTGGATCGCTGTGCACAGTGTGTGTCAGGTACCCAGGCTGAACTTAGATGAGAAGACATAGAGTTAATTTGCCTCTTACATTGCAGGACCTGCGATGTGACTGTTGTGCACACGTACATTGTGATGATGATGCTCAAACGATATATTGTGTAGTTCTAATACATACATACATACATACATACATACATACATACATGCATCCTGCGGTGAATTAGTTTGGCTAAAATTTTATAATGAATCAGTACAGATTAACGTAAGTCTAAAGGGTCCTTGTACAGTCCAGGGGCCAGACCTGCAGCTGATGGGCTCGGCTAATACCTCCTAAGTATTTCTTTTGCAACAGCAAAACATCACTTTTCACAAACAACACATGATAAACAAATTAAAACCAAACACCGAAATGTGGCCAGATACTCAAGTTTTGCTTTATATGGGTTGAAATAAACTTTCTTACCTACTATAGCTTGCTGTGATAACAACATTAAGGCTCCATTAATTAGATCTGAGGTCAAATAGAAGTTTTAGTGCCCTGTCAGGCTTTGACAGGTCTGTGTGACTTGGCTGCTGAGTCTGACTTTCTGAGTTTTGGATTATTTAATAAAACATTTTTTTTTCCCTTGACAGACATTTTCATATTTGTGTCCAGATATGATCACTTCAGGCTTCAAAGAGCTGACATAATGACAAATCACTGCTGGCTTCAAAATGGTAGTTCACCAGTGGGTGACTTGATGTTTCCTCTGTCCACTAATTATATACACTGTGCTAAGTACACTGATAAATGGCCATCATATGACAAATGAAGACTGATGACAATCTGAGCTTGTGGCCTAGTACATTGTGCATTGAAAGTTACTGCTGGCTCATATGAACATACTATACATGGATTGCTGTAGTTTGTCCTCAAATCTCTTAGACTCTACTTACATTCTTGACTGCTGTCCAAGCGACCTGATCATCTGATACTTGAGCATGAATGAATGGAATTTTCTCCATACTATGGACTTTTCCTTATCAGGGCCAAAATCAGTTTGTACTCCAGCTTTTACAGTTGATCACGTTGAACCAGATAACACTGATATTTCACTATTATGTTTCAGTAGCTATTGTGCCTGATTCACATTTGATTTCTGTTCACAGCTTTCATTCTACATTTTCTTTGTTTTGTCTTTGCTTTGTGCTTGTCATTTTAATTTAGTTTTTCCATTTTCCTTCCTTTCACAGGTTAGATGTTGTGAAGCCCTGTGAGACTACAACTGTGTCAGGAGCTATATAAATAAAGCTGATTTACAAAGCAGTGACTTGGCAACAAGTGAGCATAGTTCTCACGTACAGTGGTACACAGACCACTGTTGTTCAATTTTTATATGACAGCGGTAGTAAAATAACACGTTTTCAAGAAATAGGGTGGAAACTAAAGGTGGTAATTGAGAGATATAATGATATGGTCCCAAGACAATTTACTTTGCTCAATTTAGGTCCTTGCCTCAAAAACCATAACTGTCTTTACGTGTACTCTCCAGTGTTTTCATCACTGTTAAAAACAAGTATAGTTAACATTTCATAGGCTGTGTTTTTGAAGTGCTTCCTTAATAATTCAGTGAAATTCTTTGTTTTATGAAGGCTTCTGTGTGTAAAGATACAATATCTTCTATATTTTTATTGTGCTCTCATCTGTCAGTGACTCTTTAGTAATAGATGTATTGATTGGCTTCTGTAGAGGTACATCAGATAACAATATCCTGTACTGGCTTGGTGCTCAAGGCGAGATTAAAGTAAAATCTTGTACAGCCAAATGGAGAGTGAAGTCGGTGATCATTTTCTTAAATGAGACCCTCAGGGAACAAGGAAGGCAAGGCTGTGCTTTAAACCTACTGCACTGGTTCATAGTGAGCGCTAAAAAGAAAATCCTCTGGGACAGACAACTGGCCTCGGTGCACTTTCTTTTCTGTTTCGTTCTTGTTCTGTTGTCTCTGTCCTCTCTGTCCCTCTCAGCTTCCTGTCTCACTTGTTTGCTTTTTGACTTTACATGATTCTCCCAGTGCTCCTTGTTGTTGTTGTTATTATTGTAATTCCCCCTGGCAGTTGTAACTGCAGTAACAGCTTCACCCAGGGGCTGCAGACCTTTTCATACAACGGCTGTACATGGGTTTATTTTTACTACAGTCATCTGCTTCAAATTAAACATAGGTAGGAGTAGCCATGGTGCATTTATTAAGCTACAATGCAAGAATTTAGCAAGTGGACATACAATACTACGCACAAATCTGAGGCAGCCTTTAGTTTTGTTGTTTGACCAAGACTGACTACACATAAACATTTATCAGTCAATAACATATGTACAGCTGTAACATACAACAAATATGTAAACTGTATTAAAACACAAAAAGGCATTTCAGAAAAAATATGAATATTGTGGAAGCTACATGGGATCATCTTGACAGAAAAAAAAAATAAGACAGTGACGCTTCTGGGACATTCTGAAGGTGTGTAATAATACACAAAAAGAACATTCATTCATTCGTTCAGTCAACCCAAAAGAGTTAAAGATTTACTGAATCCAAATGGAGGTCACACTAAATACTGACTTTACTTGCAGAAGCTGTTAGGTCAGATTCTTTTTTGTGTGCGTTTCAATACTGTGCACATTTCTTTTTAGAAATAAAAACACATGCCCATTTCAACTCTGCAAAAACAACAAAGCTAAAGACTGCCTCTGACTTTTGCACAGCACTGTATATGAATTCATCATTTGTGCAGTAAGTGACGTTTTTTTACATAGATTTGGGATCAAATAGTCTGGGCTTATTTCTCTTATTTCCTCACATTTTCAAGATGCTTTATTGAATCCTGGTCATAGGGAAAGATGTGACAAACGTGGATGTGCATGGCATCTAAAAATGTCAAAGACACTATAACCTTTTGACCCCTATATTGTTTTGCTGTCTGTCTCTGTGTTGTATCAAACGTATTGTTTTCCATTAAGCCCTCAGGCCTTTTAATGAGTCATCCGTGGCCAGTGGTCTGTCGCTTGATCACACAGATACTGTGTCTTTCTGCTTTCACACTCTGGCCATCTGATGTCTAATCATTTACACACTGGTCACCACATTTGTCTCTGGTTGTGTGTCAGAGCATGTGCAGTATCCATTAACACATACATCCTTTTTATTTGTTCTGTTTGTGTGGATGAATAGTACAGAGATTTTATTAAGGATTTTCATACTTCAAAACATGTACTTGAAATAAAGCTATGATATAAGACATTGCATGATTATTGCAATAGCATGAGTTACACAAGATGAACACAAATTTTCCCTATGGATCCATGCTATTTTTTTTTTTATTCATAAAATGTCTGGAGTTGTTGGAGGAGAGACATTATTATTGACATTGATGTATCTAGTTTCATTCAATATTTATGTTTCATTTTACTGGTGTTAAATAATGAGCATTTCCATTCATTTGTCAGCAATATTATACATATACAGGTAAAGATCAATGTTATTTATCCTCAGGGGGAAATAATGCATGCTGGAGTGTAATAGTTTATCAATTTCTTGTGCTCTCAGTAATGGTATGAAATGGTTTTACTTTTCTATTATACTTAAAAATGTTTTAGTAGTACCTTTATTTTCTGTTCCTCCAAATTGACATCTGTCTTTTTTTCCTTGTGTATTCTGCTTTCAGTGTCAGATGACATGTAAGGATGTGTCGGCTGAGACCATGTACGACGTTCTCCATGACATCGATTACAGAAAAAAATGGGATACAAATGTCATCGAGACTTTTGATATCGGGAAACTTACAGTCAACGCGGATGTTGGTTACTACTCTTGTATGTTACACATCCATGTATCAATTAATTCTGTACATAGTGACGAATTAAATCAGACTTCTAACATGAAAGGAGGCAAAACACACATACTATACAGGGCACTAGAATCCGGTGATTGTTTTTTTTTTTTTCACCAAATTTTTCCTGGTTGTCATCAGGGAGTTGTCCAAACCCTCTTCGGAACCGTGACGTGATCACACTTCGCTCCTGGCTGCAGACAGAAAAAGACTATATCATCATGAACTACTCTGTCAAACACTCCGTGAGTATATAACACACACACTTTTACACTTTTTTGCTCATTCATCCGACTGTAACTCTGTTCATGTGTACTCAAAAGGTTCACTGGAATGCTAATGCAGCTCTGTAGAACTAAACAGCCTGCTTTGTAATGAGCAGTGATCCAGTTTAGTGAGCTTACAGCCTCAGCAGACAGAAATACTCTAGAGATAAAAGTATTCACTCGTCTCCCATAAAGCAGAAGGATCAACGATGCAGTGCTCTTTCATTCTGCTACAGCACTGTGAAGCAAAACTATCACAGTTAGGGGAGCTGCCATGTTGCTTCTGGGGATATTTATGGCTCAGTAGAGGTGGTATTTACCAAAGAGTAAATATGCATACTGGAAATTCAAACAAGTGTTTTGTATAAAATCTGTGTTGGCAAACATTAAAAACACATGATTGATCAGCTGACTCTAGCTGTTTACAGCAATCAGGTACAACAGGTAGGGTGGACAGATGGAGACCAAATTATTCCTCTATATCTTCTGTGAAAAAATACCTCGCAGCCAATTTAGATGGAAAACAACCAAATGAGCAGCTTTTTCTAATCTGTTAATTAGTCAAGTGTAACATAGCCGGCAGTACAACCTGCTGGCAACACACCGCAGGCAAAATTATTCACTCCAAACCAGTTTATGGAAACACATAATTTGTGTTTTAGTCTTTTCAAAGTTTGCTTCTTGTTCACTTGACATTTTACAGAAGCACAATTGGTGATTGGCCTTTGCAGTTGTCAATCACCTCTGAAAAGGCCTGTAATTGGTCAGAGTCTTCTGTCATGGGCTAGATTTTCAGGGGGGGGTGTCAAGAGGAGATGCAGAAGTCTAGTTTCCTCTCAGACCACTTGAGTTACAGCATGCACTTAGTTAGTATCTATTTTAGCTCAGCGACTGCTCAACTAATCCTATACAAAATGACAATATTTGTGCAGTGTGGTCAACTGAATATCCCACATCTCAAAAAAATGAATGCCCTCATTAGAGCTGTAGTTGGATTTGGGTATTTTGAGGCTTTTTAGTCCTGGGATATTCACTCTGCTTCACTCTGTTACCCAGCAGATAAGGTGTGTACCTTAATACTGGATACCACCGACTATAAAATGGAAAATAGGATAGGAAATGGAGAAGTCAATAATGAGCTACTATAGAAACACAGCACTCTTCTGTGGATATGAACTAGGGCTGCACAATATTAGAAAAAACTAACATATCAATTTTTTTTTTTTTAACCCTGCAATATATATTGCGATAAGTAAAAATACTCAGGAGGATGTAATAGCTGTGTGGTGCTGACGAAAATGGTCAAACAAATTATCGTAGTTGTGTTTCCTCTCGTTGTGGCAACAGGTGTAAGACACTGTCGACACAGAACATGTTTCATTATCATCCTTCTTGTAGCTGAAATTATTCCAGATAACTGAGGTTGCTTTTCTTTTTGGCACCGAGTCTTCGTTTACAGTGATTTTCTCCTGTTCGTTGCTCATTTTTCAATGTTGTTACCAGCGACTCACTCCATGTGCAGGGACGTGGTCTGCTTTGGCAAACTGATCAAGAATGATTGTGATTGGTGGACCGCTGTGCACAGTGAGTGTCAGGTACCCAGGTTGAAGTTAGATGAGAACAGGTTGAGTTCATTTGCCTCTTGCATTGCAGGACCTGTGATGTGACTATTGCGCACACGTACATTGCAATGACGATGCTCAAATGATATATTGTGCATCTCTAATATGAACAGTTCATTCTGAGGTGACGAAAACACAATGACTCTAGTGATGTGATTATACACAAATGAAAATGTAGTTATGAATATGATATTTAATTTCTATAATTGGATCTTCCTGAATTCCCCAAACACTGAACTGAACCTTTAAGCGCACTGTATGGAAAGAAATGCATAAATATATAGCTGTGGATGGATCTGTGTCTCTGTTAAAAGTCTACTCATCTTATGTTGAACTTTCCAGGAAGTAATGAATGTTTGGCACTTTTCCAAAGACAAAGCACTCCCTGATGCCCTGTCCTTGATGCTTTTACCTGACAGATGATAAATGTACCCTGTGCTAGCGATGCTTTTTCTTTTATAGTAGTATAGTGGGTTTTTAGTTTGTTTTTTGGTTGTGGTCTTGTTTTTGAGACTTGAGTAATTTGTGTGTCAAAGGCCAGTAAAACAAGCAGACTGATTCAAGAACAGTGAGACTGTGTGATTGGCTCTGTTTGGAAATGAGCCTGAAATCTGTAGTTTGGCTGAATATCTGCATTTCTTGTCCAAGTGGAAGAAGAGCAAATGAATGATCTTGTGCTAATGCTTGTATTCATCATCTCTCTTGTCCTGTCACAAACAACTTTGTTGATTACCTATTATTCTTTCAGTTATTTTCTAATTTAATTCATGCTTTTTTTTTTGGCTTTGGAATCATGAGAAAAATGCAAAAAGTGTGTTACAACTTGGTTTGACCAAGCACATTCTAAAACAGAAAGGAGTTCAGGCTGCAGTCACATAAAATAAGTTGATCCTTACAGTGTAGAGGCTGAAACCAGAAAAGATTTGAGTGACAAACCGCATCACTCTGTCACTTTGGTTAACTAGTCAATTGTTGAGCTCTTTTTGTCTGTTCCTTCTTTCTCTTTTGGCTCAGTTTTGTTTTGTTTTCACCCTGTCCTCCAGTCTCTTTTCCTGTCTCTTTTCCTTGCGTTCTTATTTTCTCTTTCGCTCACTAATGTAATGTTTACAAAAGGATAAGGCCTCTCATGTGACTGGTAGCTGTTGACTTCCACCTCGCCTTCCGCATTCCTGCATCAATAAGTGGTGGCCAACTTAATAGACAGTATGTGTGCATGGCTTTGTGTGTGATTCTCCAAGGTCACTGTTGTTAATCAGAAGAATTTGACCGTTTGACTATCAGGTTAATTCACTTGTAATGTAATGTTTGATCTATTTATTTTCCTCTTTTTCAGTCCTGTGCATAAAGAAAGGCCAAAGGTTGCTTGACATGTCATGTTATTGTGCTGAAGAATATGTAGCAACATGTAATTAATTATAAAATAAATGCAGCAGACATCCTGTCATCTCCCACACATAAAAACGATCCACAGCTTTTACAGCTTAGAGCATCATAATGTTGTACTTGATTTCACAGGAACCTGGAGATATGATTCACACAAACTGTCAATTTTAATGTCAGTGGAGTTTCCTATAATGTATCTTATTAATGGCATGCACTCTCAAAATGTATCCACCAAAGAGCAGGAGAAGATGAACGGTTTCTCTGGTAAAGGTTCTTAAGCCGACTGCTGCTCTGTATGCTTCTTAAACACTCTGCAGTGTGGTGCTCCAGTTATTGCAGGCAAACTGTAACTGTACATTAACATCATGAATAATAACCCGAGATAGCCAAAGGAGTCTGCTGTCAACTGTGTTTCTCGATCTTGCCTTTTCTTGCATCAGAAATACTGTATGACTAAGAAGCAGAAAATCAAATCACTGGTCACCAGAAAAAACACAGCACAAAACAATCTTACCAGCCACTCATTAAGGTCATATACACTGTATGAATGAGGAAAAACTATCTGCTTTGATTATGACATTTATTCGCCAGGACATCTGTCAAGAGTTGCATCGTTTTTTTATTTTTTGTACTTTTTGGCCAAGATCTTGTGTCGATGGTGGGAGAATTTGACCACCGCTTATAGTCTTCTCCAGTACATCCCAGACACTCTCAGTAGAGTTCAAGTCTGGCCAATTTATGTGTGAAAATGATTATCTCATGCTCCCTGAACCAGTCTTTGACTATTTAATCCTGATGAATCCCAGCATTGTCATCTTGGAATATCTGTGTCATCAGTGAAGAAAAATCCACTGATGTTCAGATCTATTCATTCAGTATTTTCAGGTTCAGCTGACCTAAATTTGGACACTTGAACCTAGACCTGACCAACAGCAGCAACCCCAGACCATAACACTGACCCCAGAGGCTTGTACTGTAGGTACTAGGCATGATGGGTAATTGCTTCATTCACCTCTCTTCTCACCCTGATGCACCCATCGCTCTGGAACAGGGTCAGTGTGGACTCATCGGACCACATGACCTTGTTCCATTGAAACCCAGTCCAATCTTTATGCTCCTTACCAACTTTAAGCCTTTTTTCTTGATTATCTTCACTTATAAGTGGTTTTCTTAAGGCCTTACAACAATTTATTTCCAAATCCAGTTGAGATCTCTGCACATTGTGGATGTAGAATGTGGTAGATAGATATACCAGGTATTGTGTCAGTCTGAGATTTTTGTCCATCCCATTTCTCAGACACTATTCATCTGAAGATTTTCAAATTTCACACACGTGCCACTAGGAGATGTGCAATGCAGTTTTATGACTGAACTTCAATTTCCGGATTTTTTTTTTTTACAAATTTTTGAAAAGATTGAAAGTCAAAACTCAAAATTAATCCCTGTACTGCAAATTATTTGGTTCCTACCAAGATAAAAAACAAACAAACTTAGATTTCGAAGTGTTAGATCATTTATTTTGTTTTAAGAGTTAGTTTCTTATTTTTAGTGTTCATACATCTGTAGACGTGATTATTTCTAGATTTAACAATGCTAATTCAAGAAATCTTGTCTACTGAAATTGTCTTACTGCATGGACAGATATTTCAGTTATTGTGAGTACCTTTTTTTCTCAGATTTAGTGTTTTTATCTTGTTTTTAGACACCCCTATTTTGCAGTGTGGGTAAGCAGGGTATCAGTGAACAGGAGGGGCAGAGTGTTGTGTGACCAGCAAGGGTATTAGTAAGCTCCGCCTACTTTTTCACTTGTTCTTCTTCTACTTCAAATGTTTAAATAAT